>QJNX01000024.1:0-365674 GCA_004155925.1 Monosporascus sp. MG133 | reverse complement strand
CCCCCCCCCCCCCCCCCGCTCTAGTAGGTTCTCTTGCTCGTCGCAGCAGAGACCTCGACCTCCTCCTCCTCCTCCTGGACAAATGTTGTGGGATGGCAGATAGGCAAAACCCAAAAAAAAAACCCTTCCTCTATATACTACGCAACATAGCGGCTCTCGACGCCGTACTCCGCTCTCAGGATCTCGGCGAAGTCGAAGGCACCGAGGCGAGCACGCCCTCGAAGGCTGTGTCGCTTAGCCGTGGCATTCTTGTCGCTCCAGAGGCCCGGGAGACTCCCCCTTTCCGTGACCCCCGTGATTTCGACGAAAGAGCCCCGTGCGCACGTCAATCCAGCGCGGGGAGGTGCTCCTCGCACGGCGCCTCCCCGCTGAAGTAACCGCTGGTCGTAGGGCCCGAGCTCCTGCGTGCCCCACGGCTCGTGGAAGTACTTGGTCGCGTTCATCCCGGCCGCCATGAGCGGGTGGCTGTCGTCGTCGGCGGCGCCGAGAAGCGAGCTCCTCCTCGTCGTCGTCGTCGTGGTTGCGGAACGGTGACGGGCCATTAACCCTGGCGACGTGGTCCCAGGCCGTGAGGGCCCAGAGGAATAGGGCCCGCACGAAGTTCTTCATGTATTGGGGGATGTACTTATCCGCTTCCTCGATGACATCGCTGGCTTTTTACCTTCGTAACAGGGATGGGAGCACGTGAGATAGTGGCTCTAATGAGGCACGAAAGGGGAATATGCTTACTTGTTTACTGGCCGGCGGCTTACCCTTACGGATACACGTGATGTACATTGAGCAATGCCCAACTCAACTATGCGACGAATTTTCTCTATGGTCACGTCAAGAATCGAATTGGACTTCTGGTTTAAAAGCCAGAACCTGCGGCGGAGACCTCGTCACGTTTCTGCAGGATCAGCAGACTTACTCCTCAAGTTATAACCGACGTAGTTTAGGGGAAGACCCGGCAACTCCCATAGAGGCCGTCGAGTGCTGCAGGTTCCAGGTGCGTAATCTTGGTGGAGGGCCATAGAACCCAAAATTTGGTTCGGACAGGGAGAACAACCCCGTTTACTGTCCAGTCCTACCCTACCAGGTATGGCGGCCTTAAACCGTGTGGACGACACACCGAGAGTTTGCCTTGGCTCGTCCAGTTGGATGCCACAGGAAGGACTCCTTGCTTGCAGCGGACACCATACTGGGAAGATGGTAGCTGACGCGCGCAGGACCTGGACCGATGGTTACCGTCGCGCTGCATTCGGTAGCAGCAAACCCCGGGCCGCCCTTAGAGTGGAAAGCTAGATTCGGCGGGCTTCAGATAAGGTTAAGGTTGAAGCGGTCTTCGGTATTGCTGTCCGTCCTCGTCACCTCCGTCAGAAAAGAGGCGAGGTTCCAAGGGCAATGGGAAGCGGGAGGAACCTAACTTGGGACTGAACAGGGGCGACTGGACAGATACCAACGGTCCAGTCGGCCAAAAAAAAAAAAGCCTCAAATAACAGAACTTCTCGAAATCAAGACGGGCTCGGACGCATGTGACTGACAATTCTTGATTATAAGCCTTTAAAGAAACATCATGTGAATGGAGGGGGCCTGCATCAGCGGTCCCAGACGTTCGGGTCCCAAGCGTTTCGTTCACCGGTCTGGTCGGAGGACCAACTGTGAAGGCGCCACCAACCAAACGGCGATTGTAGGTGCAGTGTGTGGAGGACAATAGAGTGGAGCGACCTAGGGGGCGATGTGTTGCCAGACACTCATGTCGTGTTAGTTGGTAGGTAGAGTCGGCAGTGACCTGCTTTCTAGCAGTCGTAGGACGACGGTCATTAACGCCTAATAACAACACGTAGGTACCTTGAAGCAGATACAATACCTATAAGGAAAAATCTGAAATCGGGAGGCGCTCTCATAGGTATTATCATGCATCCTCTAGAGGTGTAAGCGTCCAGATCAGCAATACGATCTAACTACATAAGCGCCCATCATGACGGCCACTCAACCTCGAAAGGCAGTTATTGGTCAATAGACATACATCACCCTTCGTATGTCTGCCCGCCTCCGGGCTAAGTAGGTGTTGTACACGTCTGGGCGCTACTTAAGGGATAGAAAGCTCGTCAGTGTGCTCCCCTTGAACATTTGAACAACCAACACAGTCTGAACCAGCCCAAAAGCACATCTGCAGTAAGCAGAAAGCCTGCCCGGAAGAGGTGTTGGCTGACGTGATGGACCGATTACGCAACCTATCAACGCCGGCGGCTTCTAGTCGCGGGAATGGACTCGAAGTCGTCGTCATCCGAGATCTCATCGTCGCTGATCTCCACAGCCTGCTGCTGCAACGCCTTCTGCGAGAAGTTGAGCTTCGTCTGCCGCGTCTTGGAGGCGGCGGCGGCGGCTGCAGCAGCTCGTGTCGGCTGCGATCTGGCCGGCGCGGCTCTCGAGGAGGCCGCCGCGCGCTTGGGTGGCGGAGCTGGCGGGTCGTCGTCGTCATCCTCCATGACCACGTCCTCCTCTTCCTCGTCGTCATCACTATCCTCGAAAGGTTGCGCCTTGCGACCGCGCCCTTTCGCTGGGGGCTTGGCCGGCACCTTGGCCGCTGCCTTCTTCGCCGGGGCTTTGGCGGACGCGGGCTTAGCATTCGCCGCTGCCGGTCTTCCTCTGCCTTTAGGCTTTGGAGCAGGCGTCGTTTCCTCGAAGTCGTTCATCTCGTCGTCCTCGTCTTCCTCCTCGACGACTTTGGCAGTCTTCCGCCCGCGGCCTCTGGGTTGGCTAGGTTCGGCCTCCTCCGCAGTTCCTCTATGGTCAAGTGCCTGAGGCTGGTCCTCCCAGTGACCTTCCAGGTCAGAGTCCCACAAGTCCGGCTTCGGCTTCAGCTTCCTCCCCTTCGCTAGCTTCAGGGCCCCGGCTGCGAACTGCTTCTCAAGCTTGTCTTTAAACCTCTCCAACGCGCCCTCAAGGTCCTTTTCTGTCTCCTTTTCTTCCAACGAGAGCATCTGCCGAACCTGGTCTTCGAGAGTCTGACTGACAAAGGCCTCCATAATATGTCTGTCTCCTTTATCGACAAACTGGTTAACCGCGTCGCCGAAGGGTGCTTGAGGCAGGACTTTCAAGGATTGGGCAGCGAGAAATTCGTCGACTAGCTCTTTGACCTTGATTTCAGCGAGGTCAAGGTCCGCCAGTGCTTCCTCAGGGATGCTCTCCGCCTTTTCCGTTTCTGTAAGTCATTAGCATTTAAGGATTGACCTGGAGACCAACCCACTTACTCGTTAGTTTCTTCTTTCGGTAGAAGGACACCACGTCGTTGGTATTTGCCACTTTATCCTGGAACCGTTGTGAGAACCGCTGCGGATTCTCAACGTCGTAGTGACCTCCTTCCGGGGCGGTGTATTCAACCTTGAGACGTATCAGAGGCAACGGACGCTCCCCATCCTCGAGGCGCTCTTCTTGTAGCGACTCCCATCCGGAATTAGCTTCCTCGATCATTTCCTCTACAATGCCCATGAGCCTTCTCGTGACTTCTATCCGGTTCTCTTTCTTCTTCTCGAGACCCTTGAACGCCTCTACGTCTTTCAGAGCGATTTCGCGGTAGACTAATGGGCGTACAGACTTCAGCTGGTGCTTCTTGACTTCAGAATATTTCCCGGTGATGCTGAGCACGGCAACGTGCTTCGCTTTGGACTCGGCTTTAATAAGGGACGTAGCGACCGAGGAACCAGGCTGCATAACACGGAACCCTGTCTCGGTATTGTGTCTTGGGTCGATCAAGCATTCGTGCTCATGACCCCAGACGACAAGATCCATCCAATTAGGTAGGACGTTTTCTGGTAAATAGCCAGTCGACGTGTGCGCGGTGTGGTTTTGGTGAACTGTAAGTAGGTTGAACCAATCTTTTGGCTGCACGTTCGGCCTGAACCACTTGACTTTCTTATCTCGAAAGGATCGAAACAGTCGCTCATCCCGTACGTTGCTCAGTCCGTAGAGAGCAAGTTTTGTCTGACCTTTTTGCAAGAGCACCGGCTTGACTTGAATGTTGTCCACCTCCGGGACGCGACCAAAATAGTTGATTAGGCCAGCGACCTCGAGCAGTTCCAAGGAACAGAAGTTGCCGGTTCCGCTCGGTTCATCGTGATTACCATGAATTGAGAAGACGGGTATGGAGACGTTAATATCCGGATCCTCATAATTGACGTGGTTAAATGCTCCGCCAAGGACCTGACCTGCATCGCTTAGAAACTGTAGTTCGCACGGTTTCATACCGAGACAGTTCTTCCGCAGCGACCGCATGACCTGGAACATAGCCTTTCTGGAAGGGTTATGGTCGTGGAAGAGGTCACCTCCTAGTAGAACCATATCGACCTGGCTCACTTGTTTAGACAACGTGGCTCCAGGGCGTACAATATCACATAATTCACTTACATCCTCCTTCCGCGCTAAGTTCATGATCTCATCGAACGTCTTCCAGGCATCATCCGTGCGGATGGGATGATCCTCCAAGTAGCCGACATGGTTGTCTGTGGCGACAAGAACCCGTATGGTATCGGCTTCTAGCGGTTTCATTAGCGGCCATTCGTCACAGAGCTCTGGATAATTGACCGGAAAAGAATATATACCAGTGAATTGTGATGACGGCATGTCCGATATCGAGTCGACCACGACGTCTCCCGAAAGGAGATATCAAGAAGCTTGCGTAGGATGGAATGCAGCACTTCAATGGATTACCTATATGAAATCCTGGTGACCGTCTCACTCGGACTTCCTCAGGGCTTGACGACGCCGTCGGGTTTTTCCTAGGGTGGATATCTAACTTAGGCACCTGCAGGTGGGATATGGAATTCAGTTGCAGTGCATAGGCGCATTTCCGCGTTTGTAGCAAGGGGTACGAAGTACGGGGGTGATGTAAGCTTAGACGCGTGCCGCGTTAAGTGATAGACCCACTAAAATCTCGCTGTCACCTGAGAGCCTTAGATGGATTTATTTCCCCAACTAGACTACATAGGTACACATTACGACAGATAGTCACCGACAGACAGTACGGTAACCGAAGGATTCGCAGCTACCTACCACCACGGAGTGTAAGCACCGTATCCCCGGATTGGATACATAGATTGCGCATTTAATGGCACCCTAGGGCATAGACGTCTCGTACGGATGTTAAACCGTAGCATGCTTCTCTTGTATAGTGCAGCAATCGCTTTGTGAGTACCTAGTAATCGTCAAGAAAATAATCATACGCCCAATGCAATGTGCTACCTCGCTGTAGGGATGCCCAGCCAGTTTCCAGGGTTGAAAAGGAAAAGCTCCAACGTTAATTCGAACCCATTCCATGATGATGATGAAACCTCAACGCCACCCCTTGATAGACCCACGGCTCTTTGTAGGAAATCCCATAGCAAAAATCCAAGCAAACCCCAACCACGCCATCTAGTGATGACACTAATATGCTTCCCTTCACTCTCGCTTCCCTTTCGTCGAATCATACTGGATTCGCTGGAGGTGAGGCAGATGCCTCCCTCTCTGCCATCTCTGCTACCATTTCCCACCAGGCTCCGTGGGCTTCACGGTCCACAGATCCCACCCGCACAAGCTCATCGACAATCTCCCGAATTTTCTCGACAAATTCAGGCATGCCTAGATTTGCAAGTTTCTCGCTAGCAGTGCTGGTAGCTTTAACTTTCTCATTTGCAGACCCTGCTTGTAGCCTCGCCAGAATATGGTTTCTGATGCGGGTAAGGAGTAACCGCAACACCGGCTCCTGGGGCTCTGCATTGCCCTGTTTCGCCTCTACGCTAGCAGCCACGACTTTTGTGACGAGATTGCGGAGATGCGTCTTCGTTGCAGCTGGCATAGATCGACCAGCTTCAAGGGCCGCAAGGATGCCGTCCACGGCGCTGGGCTGTTCGAGCGGTCTCGTGGCGTCATCCATAGACTCAAGGACGGTGAATATACGACCAGCCTCCGTTCGCCACGGCGCTCGGACATCCCGCTTGAGGAGGTTCTTGCATTGCAGGAGAATAGCGCTAGCAGTCGCGATACGGAGCGTTTGCGTGCCTAGCCGAGCACGACGGTTCGAGTCAAGCGCTAGCGGCTCTGGCACAGTCTCCGCCGGGGCCGCCGGCTGTGTAAACTCATCCAAGAGCATTTGCCAGTAGATCTTGTCTGCCGTGGGACGTGCACGCGGGTGGTTGATACCTTCAGGATCCCGGCGAGCGGCTTCGGCATGCACCTTGTTTCGTGCTGTCCGCCAAGACGCTTCGGCACGGGAAAGGACGACAATGCCATTCTCCAAGTCCTCTGCGAATCTCTTGGCCTCATAGGTTGAGGCTTCTTTTACAAGATTGGGCGCCGCGACCTGCAACATGTAGTTGGCATAGTCGTATATCATCACGTCTATGAAGGATATGAGCGATTCTAGGCGGTCGACGACATGGCCATGGGTGAGTTTATGTTCGATCAAGTCCTTCACTTCTTCGTCGCGAACAGGAGCACAGAGCTTCGGTAGGAGAGATCCCATCGAGGAGAAAAACTTCTCGTATGAAAAGCTGCCGGCCAAGAATTGCTGTTGCGCGACCTCGGTATCAAGCATCTCCCCAATGAACGTATGCATCGATGACCCCTCCCTAACAAGGTGCTGAAGCCGGTCCTTGATATAGTTGGCCATGACAATGAGGTAATGAAACTGTTTCTCTTCGTTGTCGTCGCTTGATTTCAGGTCTTTGAAAAAGGGATCCATGCGCAGCTTGTGCTGTTCCCGAAACCGTTCGAACTCGATACGGTATTCGTGGTTAATAGCTAACTCGTGAACCAGAACACGGTTATCGGGAAGGATAGGGGGATAGCTCGGCTGGAATATATCCCATTTCGATTCCTTCTTACTCCGAGGTGTGGATGGCGGAGTAAGTGTTTGCAGTTGTGACGAAACAACATGGTCAGCTGCGCGCAGGTCGGCCGTTGGATCGTCGACATGCTCTGCGCCTCGTGGTCTTGTGTCCCCGATAGGCTTCTTTGCGGCCCTGGCCTTACGTGCCTGCCTAACAGCGTCGAATATCATTTTCTTTCCTTGCTGGGGTCCAGCTAGTTTCTTAATCCTGACCATGAGCATCAACTGATTGTCCCTGATGCTCTTTTCATAGGTGTCAGTAACCGCTTCCTCGGTCCTATTCTTGACGGTCTCTAGAATTGCATCCAACTCGACGAACTGCATAAGCATAACTTCGATCAGGGCATTCGAATCACGAGCCTTCCAAGCAATGAAGGCGTTGTGAAATGTGGCATATGCCTCCGGCAATGAATCCTGCACGGCAGGCGGTGGTGTATAGTTGTTCCACAGAGCCAGCCGCGAAAGAAGGGTCTCGAAACAGATCAATAAATCGCGCGCCTTAGCGACAAGATCCTGTGATTGTGGATTAGCTAGATCATCGGGAGCGATACGTTGCCCTTGAGAGGACCCAACCTGCTCCTGTTCTCCGTTGCTATCCTTGCTGCTCAAAACCTGGTTGGGATGCCCTAAGATCAAAAACGCGCTCAAGAAAGTCCGGACAGCAGCCGTTTCGTTCACCGACCCTACATCTCCCTCCTTCAAGCCGCATATACGGAGGACGCGCCCGGTGGCACTGAGGACTCTATTTTGAGCAAGCAGCTCAACCACCTTTTCGAACGAAGTCTCTCTTACGCCGTCGATACTCAACCCAAGTTCGGCAAAGTCCCGCACTGCCGTCCTCCTTAGCAGTCCTCTCCACCACCACTGGATCTTGGATGCCGCAACATCGATAGTCATAACCCGACATTCCTGCTCCGCTACGTCTGGCAAGACGTCCAGGTCAGGTTTCTTAGCAGTCAAGCTCTGGCCTCTGGAGCGTTTAGCGGCATGAGTCTTCCGCAACTCTTCCCTCCGCTTCTCCGCATCGGCAAGGCGTTCTTCCATCTGTAACTTCAATCTGCGCAGATCCTGCTCTCTCTTCTCCTTGGTGCTTTCAGCTACGGCTTTCGCGCGTTTTACTTCTTCGGCACAAGCAGCCACAATCTCGGCGAGATTCTTCTCTCTAGCCTGGGCGGCTGCTAAAGCGCGCTCTTCTGAGTTGGAATTCTTCTGCTGGGCTTTTGCGAGTGCCGCGCGAAGACGGACCTTTTCGGCATGGGCGGCCCTGTCAGCCAAGCGCGCCTTCCGATCCTCGAGGATGGAAGCGCGGCGTAACTGCTGGGCGATGTATTTGCTCTGGGGGCTGTCATGGTGACCGAACCCATGCGAGGACCGTGACTGGACGGAAGAGATAGAGTTTCGACGGGAGGAAGCGGCTGATTCCTTGCGACGAATTTGTGAGGGGCGGTAGAATCGTGCGGCGATGCGTGGGGGAGGAGCGTAGGCCCTGTTTTCTTCCTCCTCAGGAGGAGGGGTCAGAGAAAGGTCCATTTCGGTATCTACAGACGTCGGATCTGGCGTTTCAACGGATTCCTCGCCATTCCGAGATGGATCAGTCAAGTCGGCCGAAGGTCGACGCATTGTGTCCATGAGAAGGGAGAGAGGGCCGAAGCTGGGAACCCTTTGTCTAAGTACGTATATGGAAAATGTAGACGTAGAAATAGGACCACGATCACCACAAGGAACGTAAGAGATGAGAATGGAAATAAACTCTGAAAGAAAAAGCTATGTTCGTGGCGAGACGAAGGCCAAGTGAGCACAAACGGAACAAAGGCTAAATGTGTGCTAAGCAGATTTGAATAAATTAAATTAGATGGTCAAGAACTTTAAATTTTGAGAACTTGCGACGGCCAGTGCAGGCATGTAATACGATGGGCATTGCTACTTCATTGTGTATGTTGATGTAAGACGTTGCATAACAATGTTAATCTGGATCCTTCGTGATTATCAAGCAGTTTCGATTTGGAAGGAGTTAGAACAGGGTTACGAAACCAGAGATGAGGGAGGCTGGGTTGAGATGACGGAACGGTTCGCCTCAAAGCATGAAACATGGCTTCCATGTCGACACACATACATCCGAGTCCGGATTTTGTATTGGGGATTGGTATCTCTGCAAGCGAAAGGCAGCCAGCATGACCTTGAATCCTGGACCCTGTCAGGTCGAGGACAAAATAATGGTCACCCTTTATTGTACCTCCCCAAACCTTAACGAAATGCTAAGTATCAACTAATAACACATTCTATATCTGCCTACTTCAGAACATGCATCGTTTAATCGGCCAACTAATAAGCAACTAAAAAATAAAAACTAATTTCTTTTTAAGCGTTATAGCCGATTTGCTACAATTCCTGCAAAGAGACGCCTTAAATAGGTTGCCCTGAAGCAGAGCGTGGGGGTGTGTCAATTGTTTCGTCCTCGACATGCCTGTGCGGACAGTTATCAGGCTCTACCGTAAATCAATACATGTATGTAGCAAATGTAGCATTGTTTCCAACGCTGCAGGGAGCCTATTGGAGGGGATTTTGGTAAGCTGAAGCTTAGCCTCCAGGGAAACTCTTAGCCTGCTTAGCGCGGCGACTCGGGCTGTTAGGGCAGCCTTCCTCCTGTGATTCTAGCGCAATCTCACTAGCAGATTCTTCTGACACAATCTTTCCGCTTCCGTTAAAAGCAGCGAGGTTCTGACTGTTGCAATTGGTCGGGTTCCGTGATCTGAACAGAGAGGCGGCTCGCCGGTGTTGCAGATGATCACACTATCTTCCTAGCTTCGTTTTGGCTTCGCCATGACAATACCTTTGGTGCTAATTATAACTACCAAACAACTTCTCTTCTCTTAAGAGTTGTAACTTGTGACCATCCGCGATCCACCTCGCATCAACTTTCAGAGGTAACCCCTTTTTAATTCTCCTCTCGACAAGAAACTAACGCACCTCAACTCTAGATTTGGACTGCGGGCAATACAGAATATAAGGTTACTGTTCGACATCAAAATACAACGTGATGATTCCGAAAATATATCTTATTGGTCTTTATGAGGGAGGCTAGGTTGTTGTAGTATATCTGCTCGGCTCCATGTATTGATGGGTATAACTCGCCCGAAGACAACTGTAGAGGACCATTATAGTCGCCAGTCTGACGCTGTATACATGGCTCCTATCTCACGTCCTTGACGGTTGCATATGACGTCGCTCGGTGGTCTATTCATTGTTGATTCGATAGGAACAAGCAAATGTCCGTTCGATTAGAAACTATGACCCATCTATCTACGCCTCAACGTACAGACGTAGAGAGTTTATTATTCCACTTAGGCTATGAGGGGTAAAAAGGAATTCCCAACAGCGAAAACCCTTTATGGACGATGCTATATGGTATAAATAAGCTTATAAGTAAGACAGCCGCCAAGAGAACCGCGGCAGGGGCTGAAGCATGTACGTACTTAAGGGCTTGTGTCGCCGCTAAATCCGGGGTCCGGTGTGGAGCGCTCCTTGCAATTCCGACCCATGAACATCAATCTATATTCATAAGTCCGCCTCTAGCGACGTCACAAAACCTATCAGAAGCTATCCAAGAGAAGTCTGTATAAAAATATAACGAGAAGGAAACCTGGCATAGCCACAATGGTTGGAGTTTGGGAATTCATCACCAATGTCACGGCCGCTTCGAGTCTCCTATCAAGCGGAGCCGCGCCGTCCATCGGGGCAATCACGCCCTATACACTGCCGGCTCTCCCATACGCCTACGATGTAAGTGCATCATTCCAATCCCCCCAGCTCTTCCGCCTGCCTATTAATACCGTGTCCTAACCCTCAACCAACCAACCAAAAGGCGCTGGAGCCGAGCATCTCCAGCCAGATCATGGAGCTCCACCACAGCAAGCACCACCAGACCTACATCACGAACCTGAACAAGGCGCTGGAGGCCTCCATGGCCGCCCTCGCCCAGGGGAACCTGCACGACCACGTGGCGCAGCTGTCCGCGATCCGGTTCAACGGCGGCGGGCACATCAACCACTCGCTCTTCTGGCGGGGCCTGGCGCCAGCGTCATCGCCGGACGCGAGCCCAGACGCAGCGCCCCGGTTGCAGGCCGCCATCGCGTCGACCTGGGGCGGCCTCGACGCGTTCAAGGCCGCCTTCGCCGCCGAGCTGCTGGCCATCCAGGGCAGCGGCTGGGGTTGGCTCGTCCGGGAGAAGGGCACGGGCCTGCTGCGCATCGTGACCCTCGCGAACCAGGAGGCCGTCGTCGTGGGCGACGTCCCCGTCCTCGGGGTCGACATGTGGGAGCACGCCTACTACCTGCAGTATCTGAACGGTAAGGCGGCGTACGTTGAGAATATCTGGAACGTCATCAACTGGAAGACGGCGGAGGAGCGGTTCGTGGGCGAGCGGGAAGATGTCTTCGCGGGGTTAAAGGCGACCATCTCTACGTCTGCATAAGCTACGGCACAGTCATAATGGTGGATGTTGTATTGTTATGGCCGCTATATCCGAGGCGGTCCCCTTGCCTCTACTAGACGGGGTAGGGCTAGTACGACCACAGAAGCCGATTCCACATAATTTTAATTCACATATTGTAAATCTTCATCAGCCGCATAATGGGGATCCCGGCGTCATTAGCCGCTTTGCAGATGTCTTGTAGTAAAGTCGGGATATTAGGGACCTCCTCGTCTAGACCTGCTGCAGCTATTAGTGGATCCCGGCTCCAAGCTGTGTCTCGCTGGGGCTAGGTCGGGCAGCAAGGCTCGTAGTTCCTCTGGCCGAGTGAACTCAATAATCATGGCGAATACACGTCAACATCCGACAATCGTCTTCAGATTCAAACTCTTGAGGTTATAGCTGTTATTGTCGTTGTTACTGATTCCTCCACCTCGGATTCCACGACCTTCCAACCGCCACCAATTACTTAACGTTGAAGCGCTGTTTTCCGTCAGAGCTTCGACGTATAATCCCTTAATGTACTTACACGTAATTTTATAAAGCAGTACAGCTCAAAACTGTCTGAATAAGCAATAGCGCCACCATAGCTGACCTGAATTATCTGTTCTAAACCACACTCAAATGCCTGGGCTGAAGCTACAGAGACCGCAGAAATTTCACTCGAACAGGCAGCTTATTTCGTTTCCACCTGCTCTTATTCTAGGACTAGCTTAAGCGTACGGCCAAAAAAAAAAAACCACCCCCCGCCGTGGCTTCACCAGTTCTCTGCTTCCGCCGTCACGTACTTCGATCACTCTATATCGTTAACAGTGACTCTACTTCTCAAGTCGTCGCAAACTGAGGGGACGACGCTCTGGTCTTTCTAGGCCGTCGTCTCCTTAACGTTCAGTGCCGCCAACACCAGTCCATCTACTCGAGAGTTTCGGACGTGATAGTACAAAGCCTTCTGTGCGCGTCCATTTGGGAATTATCGCGGCGGCTAGAAGCGTGACCGTCGTCTCCCTTTCCCCTTAGACTGCTTACTTAAGAACAACCATATTTCCTGGAACCATGGACTTCAACGGCAGAGCCCTCGCCCTAGGTTTAGTCGACATGCTGCGCAAGGTGGTTATTTTCCATAAAAGCTAGGTGCTTATCCAGACCTCTGTGTTGGGCTCAACCGTTAAAAGCAACAGATCAGATAGCCGGTCTGTTGCCGGTCGCAACCCTTTTGCCGTACGTGATGGACTTCGCTGAGGAAAGCAGCGGAGCCCGGGATCCCGTCACACGAAAAGAATCGATAACATCATCGCCTCTGCAGTGACTACCTCGGCCTTTGTATAGGTTGCTTATGTACACCATCCTGTTATTATTGCCGCCGTTACATCCAAGTGGTATCTCTCTGCACACCCCTGGGATAGTTAAGTTCGAAGTTTCCATCTTGTTGCCTCGTTGCACCGGTAGCCTTTAGCGCTATCTACGGGATGCTCGTTCACCTTATTCGGCCGGCGCCGGTTGCTGGTCTGGCTGGTCTGGGTCTCGGGGAACTACCTTTGGGGTACAGGGACGCACCCCCTTGACTGAAGCATATGGCTTCCAGGCGCTCGCTGGCATCCATCTCGGCACGATCCCGTCCACTGCAACCGCTCAACTTGAGCCATCGTCACGCAGGTCGATGATATGAGCCTCACAGCTAGAATGCTTCTCATCTTCCGTCTACTCGAGGCACTCCGTAATCTTCACAGTCAGTTCGGCTGTATTCAAGGTTGCCATAGCATTTCTCTCGGGACGCGACTTAATTCACTTCCTTCACTCAAAAAGCAGCCTGCCCTGGAGGATGACGAGGAACGATGAGAAGGAACGGATTCGAATGGCGCCGGTAATAGCGGTTCTGCACCTCGTCGATTTTGCCTAGGGGTGGCGCGGGTATCGTCCGGTTATGGAGGTAGTGGCGCTGCGTCTCAAGACGCTACGAATTCCCGGCGTCTGACAGCTGGTACACACGCACAGTTCGCTTCACCGTAGACCGTAAATACACCTTTCCATAGACGATAGTTCACGGCTTACCCTCTGGCCTCTCCGGCCATGTGTCGTGTTAGTCGTCCATCAATACTCCCTATGAATCCCTGCCTTGGGCCAGGGAAGGATTCCAGGGTTTTTGGTTGGGCTTTGGAAGGATAGCAGTCTTAACTCGGCATATGGATAGTTCTGGGCATAATGTAGGCCCAGTTGGGGGCCATCTTGAGAGGGTTCCCTTTGCAAGTCCATCATGTCCGCCCCAATAGCCCCCGCCTCTATTCCCCCTTTTGACGGGATCAGAGCTTAACAGTATGTCCAGATGGAGGGAAGCGAAATGGAATCCGGAGAGGGTTCTACAGTTAGTAGAACTCCGCGCCATCCGTCGTGCCGTTTCTCTGAGGGCTCCTTTTCGAGCGACGAAAGGAAAGGGTGGACAACATGATAATTGAACCCTACTCTGACAGAGAGTCACCTAGCATGACATGTCGTGAATAATGGCGTTTGCAAAGAGGTTCTTCATCAACGGCGGGATATGTCCTCTTTCAAAGACCGAGCTGTACGATATCACGCCATCGACTACTGTCCCGTTATAGCCCCCATGATGCCGAAGCATTATTCGTAATCATACCAGGTCTTCGTCCACAGAGACGCTCACTCGCTAGTAATGCATATTCAACAACTGTTGGCCTGTTCCCGTGTAGCGCTCATGCTGGCAAAACCTAGTACGGGGGTCTCATAAGTAGAAGTACAGCACGCGCTGAGAAAAGGTTGTCTCGTGAAGACAGCTCATGACTTCCAAGCGATGCCCAACCGACGTAAGCGACGCCGCGTCTCAGGCAATTATCGTTCAGTGGCCTCGTCATCCATGGTCCGGGCCTGTACATTGAGTCACGACCAACTTTGATGTCCCGGATTCAGGTTGTGGAGTCTGTCTGTCGCTGCCGCCACGGCACAACCACGTGGCTATCTAAACTGCCAAGCCCGGCCGGAGGTGCTACTGTTATCCAGCTAAAGGCTCGCTAGTGGGATTATTGTTACCGCCATGTATGAGTTGATCAGGTTGCTCGGCAGGTCTCGGGGGCCCGAATGAGGGGTATGCCGGCGACAGGATCGCTCATGGAGGAATAGGCTGAGAGGGATTGGATCACGCTTCAGAGGTGGACCCTTAAACGGAGAGTTCTGGCCGGGCGCGGAGGAGGTTACATGGGTAGTAAATGTTGACAAGTAGCTTAGCTTCGCATGGGAAAAAGAATACGGCATCTCCTTATCTTGTGTTGCATGGAGCGTCACGGGATGGATAAACACGGGATTCGAATCTGATCTGCTAAGTAGTGTGAATATGGTTCTATTGCCTAACATATCCAGAGGAATGGTAGCTCAATATGACTCCACTTTTGAGGTTATCGCTGCTAAGCTCTTCGAACACTTAGCTACAGAGATTCACGAGCGCTTCATGACTAGGTTGGCTTGGTTGGCTTCGGCTCGACCGAGATCCCATGGCAATATTACTTACCTCTAATTAGGCCACTTACCTAGAGCCACAGTCTTATAGAGCTCTATATCTCACGTTAGGCCTAGCGTACGTACGCGGGTATAGAAACGGGAGGCGTCAATGTCGAACACGGAGAAGAAAGGAGCTTCTGTGACGGAAGATATCCGAGTAGCGCAAATAATAATCAATCACGATTCTGTCGGTGAGAGATAATCGACGCCAAGTCCTGCAAGAAAGACCCTGGGGGAAGGTCAGCGAGTGAGAAAAGTGAGAAGTCAGAACACCCCCGAGTGAGACCAGCCCAGCATGCTCGGGCGGCCGTAAGCACCTAGCACCCCAAGGTATGCACCTTAATGGGATTAAAAGGGGTCCAGTCCGCAGGAGAATTCAGAATTAAAAGGTCTGGCCCGTGCCCCCTGTGTCACCGATGACGTTGTTTTGAAGCGGCCCCCGTCCCACCACACCCACCCACCATCGTGTAGTAACCAACCAAAAGTATACGATGGAACCTTAGCCCGGCGGCTGGACCCTTCGATGCGTTCCATGTCTTCTACATGTATGTACAGTAGCTTCCAAGTCTGACCAAAAGATGCTCGTAGGGTACGGTACCTAACGAAAAAGCCGCCCCCCGTTCCACTCTTCCAGTTCTGTCCCATCAAACTCGTCTACCCTTTTTCAGCAGATGCAATTCAGAATAACCACGTTTTCGATTCCCCTTAATGCGCGTAAGAATTTGGAGATTGTGGTCTGATACTGTACTCCTGCCCACCCCCCATTCCTTAGCCACCTACTTCCTAAATACTTCGTAGCCCTCGGTGGGCTGGACGGTTCTATTGACTCCGAGGTCCCTCGAGCAGCCGTCATGTTAGGCTGCATGCATTTGATTTGATTTGTAACCGAGTCACCGAATAGAAAAAAAAAAGGGTCCCGCTCGCCTTCTTTAATCCCCAACGTCTTATGTCGTCATTGCTTGCCGCCTCCGTCATTTGCACATTTTGCTTTTCCCCGTAGATTGAGGAATCCGTGTCCACCAGTCTCTAAAAGGTGTGTCTTTCAAACCAACGCTAAACAGAGCCACGGTTGAATAGAGTAGATACATGATTATATATTTAGAATGGGCACCGCCATCTCTGGAAGCATGCAAAATATCCAAGTGGATCGACAACACCACACACGTGTGCACCCATTTAACTTAACAACTTTATCTACATATTGCGTTGTATGTACTTGTGTCCCTGGAATAGCCACCAAGCCCGCAACCTTCACGCCCCATCCTTTTCCGCTATCCTCTCGGTTTCCCCCCTGGGACCCCTTCTTGAAGTGTAGCGCCATCTAGGCCGCAGATCTTTTCCTCCCACAACACTCTCCTGCCCTATTAGGGCCAGGATGCTAGTTACAAGCGTTCTCCCATTCTTCCATTTGCTCCGTGCAGCCCATTTACAAACACTTGACTCCCCCCGAATCCAAACCAGGGCCACTTCCAGGTCACCCTTTGACATCCAAGTTGGTCTGGTCAGACACAGTTCGATACTTATCACCTGAAGATCCATCCTATTTGATATCTGATAATTCCCGTGGCCGAAAATGTATGCTCAATAGTATCAGCATTACTGTTGTTATCTTATTACTAAAACTACCGGTCGCCAGCGATCCACAGGCTTTCCCGCCCGCATTCCCATACCGTACAGTACCTATATACCTACAGTCCGCCTGGTTACCTCGAGTGGCCTCCTTTTTGGAAAGCACGAAAACTGGTGCGACTTCGAAAGAGAGGAGCAGTGGTTAACATTACTTGCTGGTTCTTCCAACCTCTCTCCAAAGGTCCTTGGTGGCTCCTCGTCGTCCCTCTTCCACTCCGTCATCAAGAAGGGCTTCCTGTAGTTCGAGGACGCTGTCAGGTGGAACTTGCACTGTTTCTCTTTCGCCCAACTCAACCTAGAAGTGGCAACTTCTCTTCTCAGCTCGGCAAGTAAGAGGTGGTGGGCAGGATTCCACATCCGCAACCCAAAAGCCCTTAAAACGTACTTCGTCTATGAGCCTTTATTATTGCTGCTACCAATTTAATGTTCTTCGACGGTTCCTAAATATATCCCTCTTAAGTTGTTAATGGTTATGTTTCCTTCATAAAGGGTACCCGTTGCTACTAGGTCGTTCGCCCCTTAGTGGTAAATCTTGGAGTATCGGTATCGCCTCGCCGCCTTACAAGGAAAACGACGTCATATAAACTTACGATGGCCCCCGACTCGACGCGCAACTACGAACGCTCAACAGCACATTACACCATGAAGACGACTTCAAAGCCTCCGCTTGCATCATCCCATTCCCACCATTCCCACCATCATCCCCGACATTCGCAAATTACTTCTCAGGCCTTCCGTGCTAATAGGTCTACAACAACCCCGTTAGCCTCCCCTCGCATGCCCCATTCCGTCGGCCAACCCTATCCTCCGCCTCCCAAATTCTCTCCTACTAGTATTGCTTCAATGAACCGGTCACCTAGTCCCAACTATTTTGGTCTTAGCATTGACCGGTCGGTTGACCCGCGAGACACGAATGCTCTTCCCAACGAAAATTGGAGCCCGCCGAGTTCATCTGTGAAATCGTTCGCGGCTGCCATACCAGCGCAAGTTCCTCTCGATGCCAATCCCGAGTTTGAAGAATTCAAGCGCCAGGCCGATGCAAATCGAAGTCAAGGTTTTAGTTTGGGTGGTACTCATTTCGCATCGGTGCAACAACCTCTATCGCCTGCTCTGAACCGGCCCAAGGCGCCCCGCCAAGTAACGGGAAATAGTGACAGCGCGTCAGAAGTGTCAGTCTCCAAACTTCCGAATGGCAAGTTCCGAGACCTCCGAGGAGATGCGCTGGGAGGTAAGATGGATGTCGATGCCGACAGCTTGCATGATTCGGCATATGTGTCGTCAACTGAATCCAAGAGGAACTCTGAGGCGTCGCTTAACCCTCCAATATTCAGCAACGCGCCTCGATATGAGTCCCCGGCTCAGTTTGAGTCTCCTTTCGACCCGGCGCGTCGCGGGACTTTAACGAAAATAGATGATCGGCATCCACGGCTGTCATTGCCCTTGAACAAGTTCGAGCAGTCGTTACCGAACTCTTCGAAGCCCCGTTCTGAAACTTTACCCACTCCCTTGGACAATGGATCGGGCTTAATGTCAGCCAGTCAACTCAAAGATATACTTGAGCACTCACCTAGCGACGATTATCTGATTCTGGATGTGCGTGTGTCGACGCAATACGCGCAATCCCGAATCCGTGATGCGCTGAATTTATGTATCCCAACAACTCTTCTGAAGCGCGCTACCTTCGACTTGCAGAAACTCCTCAAGACGCTCCAGACGGAGGAAGACCAGGAAAAGTTCGCCCAGTGGTCCAAGGTCAAGCATCTTGTCGTGTACGATGCCGCATCCACCGAAAAGCGCGATGCCGTCTCTGCAATGAACATGCTCAAGAAATTTGCCAACGAGGGATTCTCTGGAACTTCTTATTTACTCAAGGGAGGATTTGACACTTTCTCCAACTGCTATCCAGCGTATATCGACCGAAGATCGGCCGTTGAACGGGCTGGCACGGCGGCGAATGCGTCCGGAGATGGACGGCCAGTCTTTGCTCCGGTGATAGGGGGCGTAGCGCTTCCTTCAACCGTCAATGCGGCCAACCCCTTTTTCAACAACATCCGTCAAAATATGGACCTGGCGGACGGGGTTGGTCAAATGGACATCGCCGTTCCCCCAAATGTAGACGTTGACTCCCTGCCAGCTTGGCTTCACAATGCCACGAAGGCGTCAGACCACGGCAAAATCGTCTCGGAGAGTTTCTTGCAGATCGAACGGAACGAGCAATCGCGCATGAGGGATGCGTACTCTGCCTTCACTCCAGGGGGGCTGCAATCAAATTCTCACGGAGCAGTCCGCCTCTCCGGGGTCGAGAAAGGCGTGAAGAACCGATATAAAGATATCCTCCCCTTTGAGCATGCTCGTGTGCGATTGGCCGATCGTGAAGAGGGCGCCTGCGATTACATCAACGCCAGTTATATCAAAGCTTCGAGGAGCAATAAGCGGTACATCGCCTCCCAAGGCCCTCTACCGGCAACTTTCGAAGTATGTGATGAAATGAAGGCCCCAACTCTGGCGACTTTCGAAGCTAACAATTTATGCAGGATTTCTGGTCGGTCATCTGGGATCAGGATGTCCGTGTCATCGTCATGTTGACGGCGGAGTCCGAAGGGGGACAGCTCAAGTGTCACCCGTATTGGCAGAGCAGAGAATTCGGGCCGATTAAGCTCAAACCGCTATCTGAGAAGAAAGTGTCCCTTGACATCGATAAGCCTCGCTCCGGTTCTGTATCGTCGACCGCCAATAGCACAGCAGATTCCGGAAGGCGGCGCGCCAATACGACCAATGTTATCGACTCCAACAACCCGACCCTTTCAGCCACGCAGTCGCAGTCAGCGGAGACCCCGCACGTCGTCATCCGCAAGTTCGCTTTAACTCACGCCGCTCACCCCTTTGCTCCGATGCGTGAGATCACCCATTTGCACTATCCCTCGTGGCCCGACTTCGGCACACCTGCGCAACCCTCGCATCTTCTGGCCCTCGTGGAATTAGCCAACGTGATGCAGCGAGCGGCCCGTCCCGTCAATGCTAATGTCATTGCAGCATCGGCTACTTCTGAGCATACAACGGCACCCAACTGGTATGACGAACCCGAGTCGGATGGTGACGCCAGGCCCATGCTCGTACATTGTTCCGCGGGATGTGGTAGGACTGGCACTTTCTGTACAGTCGACAGCGTCATCGATATGCTCAAGCGACAACGGCTAGCTTCGTCTACAAGAGACAAACAACCTGATATTGATGGCGATGTGCAGATGGGTGACGAGACCCAAAGCGCCAGCGGCCAACAAAACAGTGCCGCCGATGACAAAAAGATGGCGGCGAATACGAGCAACGGTAAAGGAGATATCGACACGAGCTGGCTAGGCGACACGAAAGCCGACCTCATTGCAGCTACGGTCGAGGATTTCCGGCGGCAGCGGCTCAGCATGGTACAAAGCTTGCGACAATTCGTGCTCTGCTACGAGACAGTGCTGGAGTGGATCTGGAGAAGCGAAGACAAGAGCAACGGCCTGGCCAAGGCTAGAAGTAAGGCTAGGAGCGGTAGTTTGGAGATTCAGAGGTGACCTAGTCACTGGTCCCTCGGACGAGAAACGCAACTACTCTAGAGTGTTCTGATGACCACACTCCAAGGGTATATGAAAATATGAAATCACCGGCATGCATATGCGTCCTCCGGCTCTTCCGCGTCGGAGCATGGTGGGCAAAAAGAGATATTGACACGGTCCTCACGCTTACTAGCCGGTTGGGGGAGGTCGGGCATCATGTATAAGCGTACAACTGGGGCGTTTTCTTGGATCGGTTTCACGGGAAGCATATTCTACTTAACTTCCATCACTAGGCCGTCATCATTCACCGCACAGCATGAAAGCGCACAGGCATGTGGACCTTATAAAGGAGGAGGTTGGGGGCCGAATAGCCAAACCAATGACAGAGAGGGTCTGATTAGAAGAGGCGATAGCGAAGAGAACTGGGTCGGGATGAATACACGGTGTATATTAGATATCTTCAAGCCTTTGCGTGTCCGACGCGCACGGCTATATTACGGGACGCAAGGACCAACGGGTTCTTGTTTTCGACTTTGATCATTGAGTTATGCTGTTATCATGATTGTGGATGGTTGCTATGGCGGCCTAACTACCTTGCAAGAAGGTAGCAAGAGAGCATGAAGTTCTCCAATCTACAGGACGGCGGTGGTATGGGTAAATGATGATATCCCGGCGCAACTCCGGCCGCCGCACATACCTACGCAATTCTAAACTACGAGTAATGAGGGGTCTGGGGACGAGGTAACGAGAGAAGGAGACATCCGGTCCTGAGCAGAGTTTTAGGTAAGGCGAGGGATCTCATCAGATATAGTCCTGGAGATAGACAGGCAGTCAGTCAGGTGGACGGGATCCGTCCGCCCGTTCCATTACGCCATCCCCCCCAACAATTTGAGCGTTGGCCCTTCGGCCTCCGAGAAAGGAGACGGGCCGGACAACGATGTGAGGCCTTCGCAGTGCATCGCGACGCATCGCAATGCTTGTCCATGTAGAGAGCGGGGGGGACCGGTCAGCCCGAACTCGATCCACACCCCGTAGAAGAGTATCCTTGGACTTCCGCCGCCGCCGCAGTTTCTGGGCGAGGCAGGGCATCCCGTTGGGTCGGTAAGCGGGCTGAACTGGCGAGGTAGGTGGACGCCTTCTTTCCCCCTCTTCCGGGGAGGGAGGTAGTGAAAAATACTTACATACCTTGCAACCAAGAGAACTTTCTTCCTTTTCGACTCCTGGTTTCAAGACCGCGGAGCCCTCCTCCTTACTCGCCCGCCTGCCTGCCTGCACACGGAAGCAATTATAGCTGTCATAACAAGAAAAGGGGGGGGGGGGCGCAGGCGTAGGACCACTGGCGAGACCCCGAGCGTTGCGCCGCAAGCGCAGCTTGGGGGGATAATGTAATACTGAGTGAAGTTCCATATGAAAGACTGAATTATCAGTGTCTATCGAGAGCCTGCTTAGTATTTTTCGTAGTGGAAGCTCACGACGAGAGATGTCTTTCTAACACAAACAATGGGATGGTGAATAAAACTTTTGGTGATTGGAGCTTGAGGTTCTGTCTGGGTGTGCTTTAGCTAGGTAGTTTCGGAGACTCTCGTTATTTCTTGAGTGTTAATAATATTTACATAGAATGCGTACGATACAGAATAAATAGGGAATCGGGGGCGCTTCTTCCTCAGGTCATGTTAATGACGTTGAGGGTTAACTTGGCTAGATGAGACCCGGGTATAGACGGACTGGATTGCTAGTCGTTCGTAAGTCTCGACAAGGCGCCGTCCAACAAATTGTTGAATTCCCATGTAGACGCACAGCAATCATGCACGAGGACATACTGATTCCTCTGGAGTTGTCTCTTCAGTTCTGGGCTCATTATCATACACCCTACATACAAGTCCTGTTTTCAACTCCAATAATAAGCCTAACTCCTGGCCCACGCTAGTGAAGCCGGGGACCAGTGACGACGATGCTCCACGAAGCGTTCCCACCATCCCCTTGCGCACCGCACCAACCGCTGGCTTACTTCCAGAACTTCTGCAACGAGACCTCCTTGTCGTCGTGTTTGTTGAGGATCTTGGCCGTAGCCAGCTCGAAGTCCTCCTGCGTGACGTGGACTCTCCTCTCGCGCAGCGCGTACATGCCCGCCTCGGTGCACACACCCTTGAGCTCGGCACCCGAGCACCCGTTCATCTTCTCAGCGATCTTGGTCAGGTTGATGCCCCTCGTCAGGTTCATCTTGCGGCTGTGGATGCGCAGGATATCGGCCCTGGCCTCGACCGACGGCGGTGGGAACTCGATCTTCCGGTCGATACGGCCGGGTCTCAGCAGTGCGGGGTCAAGGATGTCCAGTCGATTCGTGGCCATGATGACCTTGATGTTCTTGGTCGGCTCGAAGCCGGCCAGCTGATTAAGAAGCTCCAACATGGTACGCTGCACCTCGGAATCGCCTCCCGATGAGCCCTCCACTCGCGACGAACCGATGGAATCGATCTCGTCCATGAAGATGATCGAGGGCGCATGTTCACGGGCCATGACGAACAGCTCACGCACCATACGCGAACCCTCGCCGATATACTTTTGTACCAACTCGGAACCGGACACCCGAATGAACTTGCAGTCTGTGTGGTGAGCGACGGCTCTGGCTAGCAGGGTCTTGCCGGTTCCCGGAGGTCCGTACAGCAACACACCCTTTGGCTGTGCGATACCGAGGGACTCGAAGAGTTCGGGGTGTTTTAATCCTAGTTCGATAACCTCCTTAATTTCCTTGATTTGTTGATCTAGGCCACCAATAATGTCGTATGTACTGTCGGGAACCTTTTCGACCATCATAAGCGACACGAGGGGATCGACGGAAGAAGGAAGGATCTTCTCAAGCTTATAGGAATCGGATAACAAGGTCACCCGCTTGCCCACGGTGAGCTTGGCTATATCGACGGAATCGGCCACATCGACGACTGCAGCCGATTAGTCTCGGGCGCAAATCTACTTGGTATGCATGGAAACCAGGTGTGCTCTTACCGTATTTTCCCTCTGGATGTACCTTGACTAAGACTTTCTTGGTACCCATCACCTTGACCACCTCACCAACATAAGACCCGGGCTGTTGCAGGAGACCCAACTCTTCCCGCAATAACCGCACTCTAGAGTTGTAGTCATTTCTCTGGGCTTCGAGACGGCGGAGGACGGCCTGACCCTTCAGGATCTCAAGCTTCATGGCCTCGATCTTGTTGTGGTAATAATTGTCGAGCGCCATGGTTGCTGCCCGTCCGGGTAGGGTGGAGATACGAGACGGGGAGCTTGGATGGTCACTAGAAAATATATCGGTGAAAACAAGACGGTGAAGGCGGGGAGGTTGGGAGTGCGCAGTCAAAATCGCAAGTCGTAACGGGTGATGATGATGAGAAGCTGATAAGAGGCGAAGAGAGAGACGAGGCTACCAAACATTGGACAACGAAGGAATCAGCCCTCTTGTTGCATGTGGTCATAGCACCAACTACATGGCAGGCAGTTAAAGAGGACGCGGCTTCCGCCAAATGAATGCCAAGATATCAATCAGCCCCACAAAGTATATTAGATAAGCGCACGGGTCCAGCGGCGATACCTAAGTAGGTACCTACGTATCTACTTGAGACAACCAGATCAACTGATTTGATAACATACATAGTATGTACTACCTACCTATGTAGTAAAATGATTTGGAGGTGGGGCCGCCGGGGAGAAAAAATTCCACTGACAAAGCTTCCCGCAACTGAGCTGACGCATCCTCCGCAGCTCTTACGGTGCAGTGCACACTGAGCAACCACGGGATTATCATAGTTCTATACTTCGTAAATAGTCTAATCCTCACAGCATCATGTCGCGTATCACGGGTCCAAGTGTTAAAAAGCCTCCGTATACGGGCGTTTTCGGCCTGGTTATCTGGAAGACCCCGCGAGTCCCGACACGGAGTCGTATGTAGTACGTACAGTGTTCAAGCTAGGCAAATAAGAGGAAAAGGTGATGCACCGATACGCCATAGTGCAGCTCCCACTAGCTCTACAGCAAGCTTCTGGAGACTATCGCTCTCTGGTGGGGGCTCCAGTTTATGCGCGATGACCAGGGTGACCGGGTGAGTGAGCAGCCAGGCGTATCACGGGGAGGAGATATCAATAAGCCTCGGGAGCACTGGTCCACTATTGTGTCTGTGTCTTTGTATGTGGTAGCCAATGCCATCGCTCCATACCATCAGCGTATTTGCTTGTTTGCAACTGCAGGTGATCGCTTTGCAGGACTTGGTGCCTACCTCAAGTTGAGTGCTGGTGAAGAGTGAGTAAGATGCTGATAGGACGTTAGTAAATAAATACATACATGCATGTATGTAGGTTTAATCGAATGCTTCCATACATTCCCGATTCACTTTCGTTCGCAGATATTCGACGATAACACCGATTCTCCTGCCTCTCAATACATCCTCTCTTATCGCAGCTCTTTCTTTTCTTCTTCCAACGACTAGCCATACGTCCAGACTGAAGGGAATCACCTGCAGCTTGCCGCCGTCGGAGGAGGTAGGAAGGGGATGTGGGTGCACGTTGGGTCGGGCACAGGTTTCAGTAGGTGCTTGTGTTAGTCTTGCCGCCTGCCTGGTCACCACCATTCCGGTATCCGAGATTTCTCGAACGACCAGCCATCTAGCTCACTCAAACTTGGCGCCTCTCATTGCCCGAGAGATCCTAGAGGGACGCCGTCTACGCGGCAGATTTTCCCTTCTTCTTTAGGGGGCCCTTTTCGTCGGAATTATTGTTTCCATCTTAAACAATCCGCTTTCTTTACTTAAGAGATCCAACTGGTTCGTTGCTACAGGTGTTGTTGTTGTGGTTGTTGTTACCTCTGTCGGGGTCTGTATCAGACGTCACATACAATATTTCACGTGGTATCACACAACTCGCCCGCTCTTGACATGGATCCCACCTCGCAAGAATCCGGCGAGGCTCCGTCTCAAACACCATCTCCCAAAGATACGCGACGACCTCGTCCAAGACCGTACCCTCAAGGAGCGACGGACGATGCGTTTGTAGAAACCTACCAGTCCGCTGATACTGTGCGGAGGAGACCCGAACCCCCGGGGTCCTTTTATGGTGCGCTACCCTTTTCTACCAATGTCGAGTAATGTCAAGTCGGGCGTGGCACCCAAATCCAAAACTATCCTGAGCTTTTAGTTCGGTAGGCCTGTTGCCTTGGGTGCTGTGACTATGATGATCAACAACCCCCAGTCGCCATTAGTTGCCTATGTGTGTAGTTAGCGGAGCTAACTTCTTGTCGTCTCTAGGTACTTTACAAACACCTCCGCCCGCTGGTGGCAGTTACCGTGGGGAGCCCTCCGCCCACGACGGATCCCATGCGAGAGCAGGCTCGCAATCTGTTCGTTCGCCATTGACTGGATCAGAGCGAGGTCGACAGCGTCCCAAGAAACCAGCCATGCTTCGTCGAGGCTCCTCGAACGCCATAGCTCCCCATCGGGGTGAGGTCTTCTCCGTGGACGACGACATTCAGGAGGTCGAAAACGATGCTACCGAGGGTAGGAAGCAGAGTCTATCAGGCTACAAGTCGCCGAGACAATCCTCCACTGTCCGACGACGAACCCTGGCACCTCCACTGTCGAGAGTGCAGTCGAGCCGTAGCGATGTTCCCGATATACAAGTCGAATTCGAGGAAGATGCCGAAACTGAGGAAATACACATGTCGCAACCCCAAGAGGAAGGCGCTACGACGGATGTTGGACCGACTGAGCACGAGGATGAGGATGAGGACGACGACGTTGACGACGACGACATCAGCGACGCTGAGAGCTTTACCTTAAAAGACCGTCAACAAGCCATCAACGAAACACATCCATTCGGTATCAGAATCTGGAAACCCGCCTTGTACAAGAAGAGTCGTTCGGTTCAGAAAACTGCCGAGGGAGATATCCACTCGTCTCCTGGGCTTAGGGTTAATAACTGGTTACTCTTTTTCAACCTCCTATGGACCCTGGCCTTCGGCTGGTGGATGGCCGTTTTTGCCGCCCTCGGCGCCATCACCTGCTTTGCCCTGGCGGCCGCGCCTAGTGGGAGAGCTTATGGCCGCGTGCTCTGGGGTCTGGCTGGATATCTTCTCTACCCGTTCGGCAAATTCGTTCGCCTCGAGCAGGATGAGGCGTACCTCGAGGAGGATGAAGGGGAAGGGCGGAGCATCAGCGAATACGAGCAATGGCAAAGCGGTGACTTGGAATATGGCCGCCTCTTCTTCGGGCCCGAACGGAATCGCTCCATTATCGGTCGGTCGAGACGCAGTATTGATTCGGAGCCCAGCGAGACTGACAGCCTCCTTGAGCGTTCTCACCATCGCGGACAGCCGGACGATGACGCCGGCCGACACCTGAAGAGGCGTCTGTTCGGTAGGGGCGCTTGGACCGTTGGACGCGTCATTTTCTTCGTCGTTTTCTATGGGCTGCTCACCCCGTCCCTCATGATTGTCTCCGCCATCTGCTGGTTTCTCGTGTTTTGGATTCCAATGGGCAAGGTTACGATGCTGCTCTTCCACCATCTCAGGAGGCATCCGCTGGCGCTGTCCTTCGAGTCCGACATGAGCCTTGCCAGGACTGCTGATGGCCGTCATTCCTCGATTCTACTCTGCACCTACCGAGCTGTAGGCACCAAGTACTGGAAGTACACGATTGATGGAACCAACATCTTCCTAATCAATCTCATGGCCGTCGTGATATTCGTCATATTTGACTGGGGAGTTCTGGAGGGTGTCCTGCATATCGAGAACTTCTTGACTTCGCCGGGATTTCTTTTCGTGGCCGGGTTGCTCTCCATCATCCCCCTCGCATACTTCATCGGCCAGGCTGTCGCCTCCATCTCTGCCCAGTCTTCCATGGGTCTGGGTGCGGCGGTCAATGCCTTCTTCTCCACTGTTGTCGAAGTATTCCTCTACTGCGTTGCTCTAACACAAGGTAAAGGAGAGTTGGTCGAAGGTAGCATTATCGGGAGTATCTTCGCTGGTATTTTATTCTTGCCCGGCTTATCGATGTGCTTTGGCGCTATTAAACGCAAGACACAACGTTTCAATGCTAGGTCGGCCGGTGTTACGTCAACGATGCTACTGTTTGCCGTCGTTGCCGCATTTGGACCGACTCTATTTTACCAGATCTATGGTACACATGAGCTCCGATGCCAGAGCTGCATTGACTCTCCCGGCCTGCCAAACGGAAGCGGCGAGCGCGATTGCCGGCGCTGTTACTATTCGCAAGTACCGGCTCTCGATGACCGATTCTACATCGAGGCCGTCCGCCCCTACTGCTATATGGCAGCTATTATGTTATTCTTGTCCTATGCTATCGGCTTATGGTTTACCCTTCGAACCCACGCTGCCGTCATCTGGAACACCGAAATCGACGAAAAGAAACACGAGGACCCGCAACATCTTCTACCTCGGCCGTGGGATGCGCGGAACCCCGCCGAAGCGACTGGCGCGGACATTCGTGACAGCAACCTGTACAAGCGGATACTTGGTCAATCTTTAAGTCAAGTCGGCCTTCAGGGAGAAGAGAGACATCACTCCCGACAACAGTCAGGCGTCATGCCACCGAATGGCCCCTTTCAGACTCCGCACATGGTCCCTCCGAAGAGCAGTGGAAGCGCTAGTGATACCACACACTCAAATGTTCATATCCCCGGCTTCTCCGAGACGGAAAATGACAATTTGGTCCGCGGTGTTACGGAGCTGGCGGCAACCGCCGCCGCCATCGCCGCCCGTGATGCTCGAAATCCACGCCGTGACCGACCACTAGGTTCTAATGTTGGTGGCACTTCGGCCCACCGGCCTACTGTGATTCGAACCAGCACTTCCCTTGGTGCTGAGGAGGCGGGAGAACAGGCCCAGGCGCAAGGTGGACATGTCGCGCCAAATTGGAGCCGAATGAAAAGCTCAGTCATCTTATTAGGTGCCACCATCCTTTATGCCATCATCGCCGAGATCCTCGTTGACACTGTCGATGTTGTATTGGATAACTACGCAATTGACCCCAAATTTCTAGGAATCACACTGTTTGCTTTGGTTCCAAACACTACTGAATTCCTCGTTAGTACTCCCTCTCCCGCTTGTCTTATCGATCATGAACGAAGCTAATCAGGGTCTTAGAACGCCATCTCCTTCGCAATGAATGGCAACATTGCCCTATCCATGGAAATTGGTTCGGCATACGCGCTGCAGGTGTTACTGTTACAGATCCCTGCACTTGTCCTATTCTCAGCTCTGTATCCTATAGCCCCACTTGGCCCCGATTCGGACCCTCGCCACTGGACGTTCAGTCTCCTTTTCCCCCAATGGGATATGGTGACTGTCATTCTCTGTGTGTTCCTGCTGAGTTACATGTACGGCGAAGGAAAGAGCAACTACTTCAAGGGCAGCATCTTGCTCTTGACATACTTGGTTGTCATCATCGGCTTCTACCTGTCGGGCTTTACTGAAGGCCACATGGGTCTAGAGCGTTTCGACACGCTCAACATGGACGGTACGTGGAAGAGCTATAAAACGATAGGACGAGGGACGAACGGAATAGCCTACGGGGTCTAAGCGGACTTCTGATTCGGCACCCCGTACTTCTTTTCTTTTTTTCCATGCTCTGACGATGGTGCTTCCCTACTATATATATCCTGCATTGGGTCTAGCGTTGGCACCTTATTACGCGGTGCATGGCAGCGGTAGTTGGTTCGTTTCATGAGATTATGGCCGGGAGCGTATTTTGTTCTAGAGGCTTTAGGTAGTCGTAATCAATTGGTAGTTCACAATCCCTGAGTCAGGTTCTGAGGCTCCAACGGTCGAAGATCGGAGTTCTGGTCTTAGTAGTTGTTGGTGATGATGTATGGGTTTAAAGCGCGTGAAGGCATGGGATGGGGATGGGCTTTCTGTGAAAGTGTGATTTTAGTTAAATACCTTGCTGATATATCTGACTTAAAGGGAATTATATTAGAGGCGGAGTGCCGGTTGCTGTGTCTCTTATCGTGAGTGCTCCGTCCTCGCATGAGCTTAGCTTTTGTGTATTCTAAGAAGCCTAGAAAAAGAGGCAGCTTAAGAACCGCGTTTGGAGGCGCAACGAGCTATCCCTCCAGTCCCACCCATCCCAGCTCGAGAGGCATGAGGCATGCGTAACGCCTCAATTGGCTCTGACTTTGGCTGACCCATCCTCAACAAGGACGCCTCCGCCGAGGTACCGTTGTTGTGACGTTCTTGCAATATGGCCTGAAGACGCGTGTGGGGGGTTTGATAGAGACTCGCCTCTGAAGACTGCCTGAATGGCTGAATATCTAGGAGATCATCGACGACCCGGTGTATGTCGTACCAGGGTCGCGGTGTGAAATCGCCAAGACCGATCTCCCAGAACTCGAGAGGATCCTCAGCTGTTGTGAGGCAACAGCTCAGATCTGATACACAGCCCAGCTTGATGATGCGGACTGCTCCATCATGCAGGATAGTTTTGAGTGTGCATTAGTCAAGATCAGTGCCCGTTTTCAACCAAGCCTCTCCGGCGTTATGAGAATCCTAAGTATTTTACTTAAGATATGGCAAAAAGGCGATACAGCGCGGCGAGATGCCCCCGATCCTGAGCAATTGCTCCCGCATCCGAAACTGCAAGACGGCTGGTGATACGGAGGATCTTGGAGGATCTTGCAAGCCCCGCGTTGCACCTTCCACGTCTCATACGTATGAGACAACTTATGAAGTTAGCATACCAGCTTTGCTAGATATTTCGTCTTACACGTCTCCCACTTGGGAGACCATCTCTTCTAATAGAACCATGATTGATTGAGAACCTTCTGATCGCCGGCTACAACACCACCCGACAGTACATCTAACAGTAACCCAGGTTCTGCCGCTCCTGGCCGCTGATATTGTTACAGTAGGTCATAACAGTAAAGGTTCGTCTTTATTGGTATGGCTACTACTGAAGAAAGAGACAAAGAAAAATCGACCGGAAGTTCGGATTTTGTCTGAATATGGAAGCAACATAAGAGAGCAAGCTCAGAAATACAATTCCCCCAACCTCTCCAATTACAACTCAAAACGCAGTAAAATGTTTTCTGAAAATATACCACCCTAAGTAAACTCAGCATTTTTGTCTCCATAAAATCCAACCACACGCAGCCAGGCCATATTTCCTTCTGTTAATCTTATCCTATTTAGATGGCCATCGGTTCCTTGACACTTATTGTCCGGTAATCGTTTACAATGGATGAACTCGGTTTCAGATATATACTCTGGGTCGCCTAGGTTCTGGATCACCCCATACTTGGTGCCCCTGCGAAGGTCCAGACAGACAAGACCCCGTCCACGAACAGATTCGACTTCGATCATGATGAGTCCACTGAGCAGCATCGTCCATGTGCTAAGGGGTATGTCGATGGAGAAGCCGTCTTCTGACTTGCGGCGGAAGATGGTGTTGTATGGCCCGCGGGTTTGCAGGAAGGAGATAGACTCGTCTTGTAGTAGTTTGACCAGGATAAATTGCTCACCAATATTGGTGACGGACGAGAGCTCGGACACGCTCTTACATAAGACGCGTCCGTGAAGGAAATCATTCCAAGGCCAGTTCTGGACACGAACGCTCTTCGAAACGAGAAGCAAAAAGGCGGCGAGGACCCAACAGTAAGTTGTGATGTTGAATGGGTCTACCCCGGAAATGAGTTCCCCAACCGTCACCCCAACAGCCAAACCCCCCACAACAAGCAGTGCGCAAAAGAATATGAGAGTACAGACGTAGATTTTGCACTTCACCATTACGCCTTTCTCCTCGAAGACCCATGCTTTCATTTTGTTGCTGACTTCGTCGAGCTCCAGTTGGTGTTGCTGAATTCGCTTTAAAGTAGTTTTGTCGTTTTCGAACAAAGTATGACTAAGCTCTGTTGAACCATGAGCGAAGCTCATAGCACGACCAATGCCGGTAATGTCCTTCCCTGCATAGAGGTTCTTGCGGCGCATCAGCGCATATGAGAGGGACTTTGCGTCGTCTGGTCCGCGGCTTTGCTGGACGGTGCCGTGCTCTTCTGTTGTGAGACAGAAGAACGCAGTGTATCTGTCGTATGATCGGGGCTTAATTGGGTTCAGTTGTCGCTCGCTAGGAACATCACCGAATGTAGCCAAGTCGATAAATTTTTCGATATGGTGAATCGCGATTGGGCTCGTCATAATTAATGGAATCATGGCGGTGATGACATGGTCCATTGAGTTGAGCAGGACTGGGCCATTCAGGCTGTCGTCAGATCCGTTCGGAGAATAGCTCCATGAGATCTGGGTACCGACTGACTCTTGTTCAGAACAATTAGATCTTCCTTGGTTGGTGCTTGCTTCGGCAGCGTAGGCAGTCCCGAGGCTATTCCTGCCATTTACGTTGCGGGCGGACGCATCCCTGATTTGGCTGCGGACATGTCTGACAGATTGGTCGAGCATATGAAATGAACTCCGAGCGCTGTTGATATTCGTTGCGTCTGAAGTTCCCAGAAAGTCATTCCCGTTGTCCTGATAGACCAATGTGCCAAAACGTTCATAGCCGGTCTCATAGACCATTGCACATATTTCGTATGAAGTAACGGAAGTTCTCGCGAGTTTGTTGTTTCCTCGTAAGGAGAGGATGAGAGTGCGTAATAAGGGGAGGATCCCGGCTCGGAACTTTGCACATTGAAGGAAGTACAAGCTTCTCATAGAAGCTTTTTTGCTAACAATCTCCAACTCCTCCAGCTTACCGCCGTTCATAGCCATCAGCCCTTCAAGCATGCGTAGGCTAGAGCCGAAAAGAGAGCATATGTTGGGAGCCATATTGTTGTCGTCCTGCCTTTCCCGAAGGCCATTCTGATTAAGTAAGGGAACTTTTTGGTCAGGTACGCCATTGTCGATGGATATTTGGGAATAATCTTGTGGCCTGACCGATACGACTTTGAGCTTTGTTGAGATCCGAGCCAAAATACGAGGAAATTAATGTGCAGAGATTTTCCATCTACCGCAGCACATATAATACGCACAAGCACAGCAGTACAGTAGTCCGCCAAATTGAAGAAGTCCTGCGGATTAGCGCGCGGGACCTCTTTACCTAGGTCCTCAGTGTCTTCTTCCTTGTTGCACAAGTAGTCTAGCATCATCCGGCTTGCCTTCAAGGTCTCGACATCGCAATAATCCGTGTGTTCCTCTAGAACATTCTCTCCATCTTGTAAAACGATGCCCATTGCCTGCCGTACTTGGTCTGCCAGAGCGGCAAGTTTCTCGTATGACGCTCTCGTGTCAAGAGCAAAGTCTGTGGAGCCTGTAAACTCCAGTGGAGTATCGGTTGTAGCAACTTCGACAAGCCTGGAAACCTCTTTCTCCCATAAATTCTGCTGGGCCTCTTCGCTTATTCCATATGCAGTGACGTCTTCCAGAGTCGGTAAGTCAGTCACCTTAATATCCGGCGTGACCAACGGGATTTTGGAAGCAACTGTGCATGTTGACCACCCCCAGGACATCTAACTTGGTGGTCGTTGCCGGAGATTCCTGATCGGATTGCAAAGCATTAAACCTAGATATTTTCCAACAGGACAAAAAAAGAAATCTTCAGTATCAGATTTGGCATAATCTGCCCAAAGCCCCACTCATCCTCCATTCCGTCCAGGTAAGGCTTTACCAGTCCACGATGCTCGAACATAATAACGACGGAAAAGATGAGACATGCCATAGCAAGAATAAGGGTTTAAAAAAAAGATGAAAAAACGGCGATGACAAGCTCGGCGGCTAGCTTGACTGGAACAAACAACCGTGAATCCCGATCTGCCTGTTCTCTTGGCGTATGTAATTTCTTCAAGAGCCGGAACGAGAGCTCGTAAAGGCGGCGCACTCGGCCCCACTCCGTATCGTGAAGCAAGTTAGCTACCAACCCAAGGACATTATAAAACAACAATACTGAAATACAGCCAAACGCAGCAGCTAATTGTCTATCTGAGCGGAGTAAATCTTGCCACGTTCTTTTGTCAAGTTCGCCACGGCTGCAAGAAACGGGCCATCTTGCATCCGCCACGATAGAACCATTGACTAAACCGATTCCACCGTAATGTAGGTGCCAAGAAGCCAACTGGAGAAGAGCAAAATGAGTAGTAATTCCGGCAAGCCTTACGCATACTAAGAGAGGTCGGTCTTGCATATATTTTTTCAATCTGTGCACTGTAAGGGTATGTACGGCGACAGAGACCTGCGCCAGCAAGGCGATTGTCTGATAGTGGTAGTAACTGATTTGACAGAATGTTACCTGTCCAGCGGCTAATAGTGCAATGCCCTACGCTTAAGATTAGCGGCCAGCAGTTCTTATGAGCACGAGTGAGCATGATTGGATTTGTTACCGTGATCAATTGTTGATCTGAGAACGAGACGACTAGACCGCGTAGGATATTCTTCAGATAATCTCTCCGGGATTCTTTTAGCCATGCTTGCGATTGCGACCGGAGAAGATCTCCAAACCATCGGTCGATCAAGGCGAAGGAGAACCTTTTCTTCTCAGCATCCTCCACGAGATCGATGAACCACCAAAATAAAGAGAAAAGGATCGTAAGCCCCGCAATGAGAACAAACGATATCAGAACCTTTGGGGTAGTTTAATTAGCGTACTGCGACAATGCATCACTAAGTACATACTCCTATGCCTGCAACATCCGGATTAGCCTGGATTTTCGGAGGAAGAAAGCTGCAGTTCGTATCGCAGGCCATGTTGATTCGAGTAGGACGGCGAATAAACTTGCAAAAGAAATCCAGATACTAAACTAAGACTGTACTTTCAGACTGGGAGACCTTGGGATTAAAACTTCATTTTGCTCCAACTAGCTGATGGGGCAGAGAATAGAAGGTCAATCACTTGATAAATTACCTTTGATAGGGCTTCAATGCCACCACATCTTAACCCTCTAGACAAGCCGGTAAAGGCTGAGGGGGTCACGACATCTGCTAACATTGGCCCCGCCAACGGCTACCATTCGTGAAAGGTAGTACGAATGGAGAACGACAAGTGGGCACATACCCACAATCGGAAAATAGGCTAGCTGGAGGCAGCCCCATCCTGCATAGAGCCGCATCACACTTGGCCCCGCGACAGACAACTTACAACAGATTGGTAATTGAGCTATGTAGTTACACAATGTGCACCATCAATACGTACGATTGAGTGCTTCCCCACCTGCTTTGTCACAATTATTTGTTAGAGATGCGTACAGAATCCACGTCACCAAAGTTTTATTAGCTCGACCTGGGGGCTGCACTGTAGACGTGTCTGGAACATCAACTGGCTCATGATAGGCTAGGCCCTACAAAATGTGAGCCATGTTGTGCTAGCGGGGTGATAGTGGTGGCTGTGTACGACTTCGCCGTCACATGGGCATGGCCATAGCCGAAGAGAGGACTCGGAAGAATGGCAGCAGCAGTGACGTCGATCGTTTCATATCTCTATCATCGCTTACTCCGTAAAGTCATCACCAGCAGCAAGCTGTCACGTTCCGACACGTCCCAACGATCACTGAGCCGAAGCACCTCACAGTCGCGCTCCAACACCTCACGAAACGCGTCGCCGTCGCTCTCAGAAGTCCCCCGACCATACCGAACCATTACATCGTGCCAAGCGACATACCTAAAAACATGGAGTCGTATGAACCTCTCTCCAAAGCAATTAGCCTCTTGCGGATTCTGTTACTTTACGGGATTCGATGATACCCTTGTCTGCTCGTCGTAACCGCTCCAGTTCTGTTGAACCCGCTGCAGAGCACAACTCTTTAAGAAGTCCTATATAGGAAGGGATGGTAGCGAAGCCTTCTTAAATACACATAAAAGCAGTTATAAGTGAGAAAAGGTTGTACTAGAGATGCATGAAATAATCTCCCTTCAATAGCTGATCAAACTAGGCCAAGGCTTAGCTATATGATCACCTTCGGCAGGGTCTGACAGCAAGGAAATCCAATTACGGATGTGAAATGAAAGTAATACACTGCCACTTTCAATCAGATTGGTGTTGGGGTCCTGTCTCTTTTTCGTTGAACATGTTCTTGTAATTGTCTTCGATACCCAGCTTAAATTCCTCAAGCGCAGCGTCGTCTTGTAAGGGATCGTGGCTCAGCCATATATCCCTCAGCGTCGGCAAAGGCAACGAGGATTGAACCACCGTACATCCTATCTCCTTCGGACCATTGCCCAGCTGTGATAAAACTTGGTCTCCATCATTCACAGTCGGTTGTACGCCACGTGAGGTTTGGAACTCGTTGAAGAGTCTCGCATTGAGTCGGGGCAGCATGTCGGCAATGCGAGCCCGAAGATCGTCGTTCATCTCATGCCCCGGGATGACAGCCAACTCGCGCTGTATCAGCGGAGAAAGCTCTCGCAGCTGATACTGCCGATACTCGCTCAGTAGCCAGGAATCGGCGCTGGAGATGCATTGGCTGCACGGTTCGTCGTAGTCTGGTTTACACGAAATGTTGAGTTTATAAATGCACGGATTTCTGGGCCTACACTATGAAGTACTCACATGGGCTTGGTATAACCTCATCGTCCGGGAATACGATGCGATACATTGACCTCCATTTCCCTTCCTCGGTAGCATCAGTCAATTTCTTGCCGGCCCTCGATTTGAGTTGAGTGTGTTGATCGTCAGTAATAGTCTCTGACGGTAAAGCGTCACGTCGCTCGCACGGCTCGTCGCTCCTCTGGTGGTCAACGAGTTCGGCTGCGCTCCCGAAGCAGTGGAGGCACCGATTACATTGATGTTTCGGCTGCATGTGGCATCGGTAGAGGTGTTCCCTAGGCAGATTGTAAGGAAACAAGTCAAATAAAGTAGCTGAGCCCAATAGGCAGGTAAATATCGCCATCGCACAGGGAACTTACTTAACTCGGCTGACTGTGTCCCAGCTAGATCCCATGCAGCTTCTAGAAAGATGTGGTCTATGCCTGTCTCTCTTGAAGAACGGGCAAGCTAGCTTTCTGTCGTCTAAGCCGCGGTTATTCTTAGCAATCAATTTCACTCTCTTGCTAGGTGTGCTAGCGGGGCCGCCATTGCTGGCCTCATCTTCCGCATTTGCGTTTGCCTCCTTAGCTCTGCGTTTGGAAACAGCTGATGGGCCTATATTGATTGAGTCCTCGAGCACGTCGCCATCTGGTAAGGAATCGCGCAGCGATAAAACCTGGGAAACTAGCAAGTCGTTCTCGGTGAGGAACATATGGGACGGGGAATTCATTGGGCTAGCGATAAGTGGAGACGGAAGTCAGGTTGACCAATCAAGGAGGATGAAAATCAGATACCCCGCACGCTTCGATGTCATCAATACACTGTCGTCGACGAGATTTTTTGAGCCGTTTCCGCCTTTCTTTGGAAAGAATGAAGTTGACGGAGTAACAGTTCGATATATACATAATGAAGACCTGAAATTTCGAAAAGTCGCATCAAATTTGCGAAATTCTCACTCTGCGAGCTTCTACGATGGACTGTAGTTATGCGGCTTTGACGACTTCTGGTATGGTAGTTAACGGGCGACCGGATTGGGTAAATAATTAGATCATCATCCGCTAGAACCCCTTCGTAGCTCCCACTCGAACGAATATTGTATCATTCGAATAAGGCAATAAGGTAGGATAGGGGGAGTCCTTTTATCACAATACTACTAGCTATTTTACTTATCATTATTAACAACACCATAATGGCGCGAACTATTACGCCCTTTAAGCACATCCTAACTTAGAACATAATCAACTCTAAGTTATACGGCGACGAAGATCCAAAGGATGACGAAATAACAGAAATCGACGGCTGTACTGCCCGCACAATACGCTGTATCCGATCGAACCTGCTCCCTTTCGGTTCGACGACAGCACCATCAAATGGCGCCGGCCGACCCAAGGCTGCCGTTCCCTCCCATGCTGACCGCTTTATGTGATCAGCCTTTTCTCAATCCTTGCATGCGCCTTCAAGATATGGTTGCTTTCGTTCGCAGCGAGTTCGGCGTCGACGTGTCACGTTTCAGCATCAGTCACTTAAGGATGGTGTCCTGATTTTGCTACTTAGCTCCTCCATTCCTTGTTAGATCCGCTTCCTGGCTGTTGGCGCTTTATAGTCTGCTTGCTTCGTGCTCCACGTTTTTCATATAATCTTACCTACGACACACCATTATGTGATCAGTACGTGGGCTAACGAGACTTAAAAGTCGAGCTACGTTAGGCGAGACGACGGGTATCGCAAGACCTCGGTAGATAATGGGCAGTCTGTTGAGGGAGGACGGCAAAGGCGCGAGTGAGGCTCGGGCGGATATGGTCTCTAGGTAACCGCACGTTCAGTGAAGTTTCTTCAAATACGTCACTCGGAAGGGATGGCGGGCGAGGTCGCCGGGGAAATATTTATACCCTCGATATAGTTTAGGATGACGAAAACAAGTGAGCGGCCATTAAAAGTTTCATGAAGTTGCCCCGTAGCGCTCAAGTAAGTCGGCCACTTCATTTTTCCTTTTCGTCACCTCCTCATCTTTTAAACCATAAAGGTACAGATCCTCCTTAGTGACGACCGTCCGTGCAGCCTGTAGAGCAGTGCTAAAAGACCCGTTCTCCAATTTGAGACCCACCTCCGCTCCGGCCATAATCAAAATTTCAACACACTCTTGTATACCCAAATAGGCAGCAGCAGCTAACGCACTGCCGTACTCCCCGCGCTGAAGAACCTGGTTCACATCCGCCTTTGCTTCCCGGACCAGGAACTGGACAATTTCCATCCGTTTCCAGGTAGCGGCGACGCCGGCAGCGAGCGCACTGCCGTACTCCCCGCACTGAAGGACCTGATTTACATCCGCCTTTGCTTCCCGGACCAGGAACTGGACAATCTCCGTCCATCCCCAGTCGGCGGCGGCAGCGAGCGCACTGCCGTACTTCCCGCACTGAAGGGCCTGATTTACATCCGCCTTTCCTTCCTGGACCAGAAACTGGACAATCTCCTTCCGTCCCTGGGCGGCAGCGGCGAGCGCACTGCCGCACTCTCCGCATTGAAGGACCTGGTTTACATCCGCCTTTCCTTCCTGGACCAGGAACTGGACAATTTCCGTCTCTTCCATATACGCGGCGGTGGCGAGCGCACTACCGTACCTCCCGCACTGAAGGGCCTGATTTACATCCGCCTTTCCTTCCTGGACCAGAAACTGGACAGTTTCTACCCGTCCCCAATAGGCGGCAGCAGCTAACGCACTGCCGTACTCCCCGCACTGAAGAACCTGGTTCACATCCGCCTTTGCTTCCCGGACCAGGAACTGGACAATCTCCGTCCATCCCCAGACGGCGGCGGCGGCGAGCGCACTGCCGTACTCCCCGTACTGAAGGACCTGATTTACATCCGCCTTTCCTTCCTGCACCAGAAACTGGACAATCTCCATCCGTCCCCGGACGGCGGCGACGGCGAGCGTACTGCCGTACTCCTCGTACTCCCTGTACTGAAGGTCCTGGTTCACATCCGTCTTTACCTTTTGGACTAGGAATTTGGCAATCTCAGTCCTTCCCTCGGATACGGCTCTCAAAAGTACCTGGTTCATTCTATTTCCCAAATGGGGAACTTTTGATCTTTGGAGAAGAGGTGGGAAAATGCTCATCAAAGCATCTTCTCGAGATCCAATGCCGGCCTTACTCAATTTATCGGCAATAGACTGAACATGAGCATCCACCCGTCCTAGGCATCGCTGGTTGAGAGAATTTCTAAGAACATTGGCGATTTGGTCTTGAGACAAGGTCGGTTCCAATGGTTCAAGAATATCCGCAATCCTGCTGATGAAAATAGTGAATATGTCCTGAGCGATCATTTGCAATGGCGAACTCCTGGTTTTGATGGCCAGAAGGACTTGATTCCCAGATCCAGTCCCGAGCTCATCCACCCTCGAATTCTGCGATCCGAGCAACATCGTCGTTGACACGGATAGGGGTGTTGAGATCGGGCCTACTTCGGATGGAAGCTGAACCTTGCTCTCGTCTATACCGTCCGTTTGCGAAACCCAGAGATAGATAGCTGACGTGAAATCCAGCTTCCTGCTGTCTTCCACGACAATGACCTTTTTGGTGAACGGGTTTGTTTGGTCGCGCGTCTGCTCTACTGACCACCCCCACAACCCCAGAGCTGCTTCAAGCTGGTATTTGCTGATTTCCCACCGACCATTGTTCCGGTGCATGAAGAAGTGGATAGGAAGGCCACGGGATTGCATGGATGGTTTCGAAAGCTGGCATGTCGTCGACCAGGCAAAGGCTTTTGCATCCTTCCAGCCTTCCGAAAACTTCATATCACTGGTGAATATATAATCCGCCGACTCTTGTAATGCCTCCTGGAGCTGCGCCGCCATTTTTCGGACGTCGGAGTTCCATTCTTGTCTGGGCGGTGTGACCCCGTCGCCGGTCAAATACGCAAGACGGGATCTGAAGTGAAGAATCCTCGCAGCTTCGTTCGGCTGATCATTATCCAACTCGTTGAAACGTATCCAGTTCATCGCGGAATCTGTGCAGCGCACCTGCGCATTAACCTGGCCCGGCACCCGAGGACGGAAGCCCACAATCCGTTGGCCGGGTAGCTTAGATTCGAGCACTTCGACCTCGTTCTCGTTCTCGTTTTGCTGGTCCGGTGGCTTGAGAGGAGAGGGATAGTCATCGATGTACCAGCTAGGCGGATGTTTTTGATGAGCCGGCTCGATATTGAGCGCCTGCCAGTCGAGCTCGTGTCCTTCAACCGCCGTATGCAGACCTTTCAAGCGGTTTACCTCCCATCGAAGACGCCTGCTTCGAAGTAAGGCGCGAATGGCGGCCATGCACAGAGTAGAAGCCAACTGATATAAGGTGATTGACCCATGTAATCCGTGCAGGCCTACAAACTGGCATATGAATCCGAGGAGAGAGAACGCAATGGCAATCCAGAGAACTATCAATGGACGATTGACGGCGTCGGGATCCTCTTTGGACGGTTCGGGATCCACTCTCCAAGACGTTACGTACTTTTGCTTCTCCTCTGAATGAGCAAAGGCGTTAAATAGTTGATCGCCAACCCTCTGGTCGCCTGGCTGCAGCCAGAACATGATTGCTGGGGAATTACCGGGGCCCTTTTTCGTGAATCTTCGTTCGCATGTCTTCCGCTCAATTAACATGGCACACAGTATCATGCCGACGACGAGTAGTGCCGTTCCGGACATAGCAAGGTAGAATGACCACAGTTGTGGAGAATCTCCGTTGTCGTACAGCGCGTGGGTATAGAATGTAGCCCAGGTGGCATAGACGAAAAAGCTTAGCTGCAGTAATACCCCAAAGACAGCGGCAACTAAAAGGATTTCGGCTCGAACCTCTTGGATTCCGATGTTTAAAGAGAGGTTAGGGTGAGGCGCAAACCTCTCCGGTTGTTTCTCTGGGTCTCGGTCGTCTTCGGAATCTGTAGCGTCGATTTCCGTCCAGCAGCTTGCATTATCGCCTCCTTCGACCCTATCATCTCCCGGTGTGGATGTCTTAGATAACATTAAAGTCTTCGGGAGATATAGGCCGCATGGTGGTAACGACGCTTCTACTCCGCTTGCTCTCCACGAGAACTTTGGGTAGAATTCTCCTTTTCCCGTGTACAGGAACTCGAGGATTCTCGGGCGGCCAAAGACACGGCAGATCCCTCCGTTCGACCATAATTCACACACATCGTGGCTAGTGGACGAGCACAGTTCAGCTTCGGCCACGCCGTGCGCTTCTTGTGCTCTTCCAATGAACGACTTCAATGAGGCATTTCCATACACTCGGATTACCGAAACAACCGCGGTAAGAATTCCGAGCGGAGCAACCCCAAATATGATATTGTCCAGAAAACTTGTCGACTCGCTCAGGAACTGCTTGGTGACTTGCTCGCCGAAGAGAGCGATGATTGGAGCAAGGTCCGTTGCAAAATTGTTGGCGAACTCATTCCACTCGTTGGGGGTGGCCACTGCAAGCGCGACCGGAGGGAGGAGTGCAAAGGCGAGGGGTATCATAGCGGCGTCCGTGGCCAATCAGCAGGCCTACGATTAGATAGGATGTTACGGAAATATGGGGTTGTCAGCTAAATCACTGCTCGTGACGGCGGAGAGTTGTACTGATCTCTCAAAAGCGCAAAAGTTACAGGCCGAACTGAGCAGGAAGCTCATGAGTGGAGAAGGGCGGGGTGGTGCTCCGGTTAAAGCAGGCGCTGGCTGCCTAATCGCTGTCTGTGGCTATGTCGGAAGAGCAGAGACCTTACCTAGCCTGTTTGAGTGCTACTCGAATCTCCTGTGAGGATTTAGGGGCGCCTTCGCAAGGCCAGCTGACAGTATAGCAGAGGGAAGGGCTGTCCCGGGCTCAGGGACGTGAAAAGCCACGGTTCCACAGCCTCATATTTGCTTCCGGCGGGATCAACGATATGTTTCTGCAACAAGATGGAATAGGTCACTCCCGTCGAGATGATCCGGAGTGTACATCCGACTACCCGGGATGGGGGATTACCGTGAGCGCTTACTTCGCTACCAATGAGCGTCGTCAAGCGGCCGGGTTGGGCAAAGAAACGAGCTGCCGACAAGGCTGGCGCCGGTAAGTGGCGTTGAGGAGCGAGGGAGCGCGATGGTGGATGGCATGGAAGCGGATTAGCAATGCGGGGACAGCTGGCCGGCTTCCTTCGCGGCCAATCGAACCCAAACAGACAGGTGGGGTGGCCATTGCTCGGGCGACTGAAGGTGCATGCAAGGACTTGTGGCAGCGGCAACGAGACGAAATACGGACAGTTCATGGAACTGCCCATCGCGTCTCGACGCGCGTGTTCGAAGAGATATACGTCAGCCCACGGACGGGCTTTCCGGAAGGGTCTGCTATATTCGAGCCAATAACCGCCATGTCTGCGGGATGAGCCGGGCGCGCCTCGGCAACCCAGCGGTCATCCTTTTGGAGCCGTCCTGGCATTTGGGAAATCGAGTCTGCGCGTGTCCAAAAGAGAACTTAGTAGGGCAGGGGCTTCCCGTCGAGGAACCTGCGAGTGCATCCTCGACTACGCCCTCGATCCACTGGCGCACAAATCGTAGCTCCGGGAAGGACAGTCTCGATTGAGGCGACGTGGGTGAGACGGCGGTGATGGCAAGGAGTCGACCATTGGGCCGCAATCGCAGGATCGCACGAAAGCTGGCTGACGCCCCCTATGGCCCGCGGAGGCTCGCGGCGGCCAATTGCCTTCGCAGGAGACGGCGCAACATCGTCGTTGGTAACGTTTCCCCGACGCACAACGGAAACATGTTCATTCGAGCAAGAAGCTCCCAATGACTGGAGGCAACCAATAGCGAGATCAAAAGTCGCTGTCTGCAAATAGTTTCGCCCAATAACTACTAAGTAGACTCTGAAAATACCAACGTTGAACGCCATGGAAGCCAAGCCCTATCATACCATGCAGATTGTCTTTGCAGCTGCTCTCTGATTGGTTGATCATTTTATGGAACTTTAACAGGTCGGAGATATCATTGGTTGAGGTGACTCAAATAAAGAGAGTAGGCAACCAATCATAAGCGCAAGAAATGGCTTCCGTATGCACGGTTCGTAGCGCTTACCGCTTTTGGTGAAGGCCACCAACCACTGAAAATTTGTTGCGGCGAAAATTTAAGGCAGGCGGCAGAACCGATTGATTGTGCTGAACGGCCCACACCGCTTTCAGAATATAAAAGACTGGTCCTGGTCCCTCGAAATACTTCTGATTTTTCTTTCTTCTTTAGTCGACAATGTCAGTGCAACCCTCCCCCCATACCATGGAAACCCGATGAGCATCGCATACTGACTAGAACTTCAATCACAGACTTCAGAGAATCATTTCTATAGTATTCGTCTACCTCTGTATTCTCCAAAAGAGCTACAGATCCCACCCTGGAAGATGATTCAAATCCCCGTCGCCCTAGAGTGAAAACTTTGTACGGGGAGTCTGCTTCACGGCCTTCTCCCTTTGCTCTCGTCCTGTCCGCAAGGATGGCGGCCGGTCCTCGTGGCTGGCTGTATAGAGAGTGGTGATGATCTCGACCCCGATTCAGCTGCGGTCTTGCCTTCGGGCGCGCGGCCGGGGTGGGCGATGTGGGAAGTCTGACAGGTCCTTTCTTTTTCGTTGCTCTCGTGTGCCTTTGCATGCGTAGTGAGGAAGAAGGTTTACATCGATTCTGACGCGTCGCGGTTGCTTGCGGCTACTCGCTAAGGGTTGAAAATACTGTCCGCGTTAACACAACTCGCTCCATTGGTCACAAAGCCTACATTGGAGCCGTATCAATCCGTCTAGGACCTGCAGTCCTAAACGTAGCTGTGCTACGATAGTGTCGCTGAAGAGACACTCTACCGACTCGTACGTGTATGTAGCCCTCGTGCGCGGAAACGCGGCAAAAAAAAATTTTGGCCTGCAATTAACTACCTCGTACCTGAGTAGCAACAAGGAAACGCTATGGGTAATTAATTGCCCACAATGTAGGTCGTTTCTCTAGATTTAGACTCGACGTGCCTTCCGATCCATGACCGAAGAGCGACCTTATCCACCCACAGCCTCCATCGCATCTGCTAAACGACAGATTCGGCGTGCAATATTGCAGATGCTGATTTGAATCCATTACGAAGTCTTATGATGTGCCCGTGAGCCGCCCATATATGTGACTGCCCAAACGGGAGATGACAATCGGAACCTACGTTCAGCGTTTTGTTGAGTGGCTGGATTGCGCGGAATTGGCGCAGCGGCAGGATCACTTGCGCGTCTCAAAGGCCGCTGCGTTCATTCACGGTGCCACTCATCGGGATCGTCCACAGAGGCGAACGTGGTGGTGTCTACTCGTCCGCAGGATCGTTGGGACAGTCCCAGGGAAAAATCTTTCTGCGTTACAACTGGCAGTGTGAGGCCCAGCAGTGCATGCCTGTCACTATCCTACTGCTTCCCTACACATCTTTACTCCTGCACAGAATGCATAGGCATGTCTCAACGGAGCACCTTTTCTCTGCTGAACTTCCTCTACACGAGCAAACCCGCGGCGCACCATTGCCGAACGTCCCTCCATAGCCGCAAAAAGTCTATCCCAACATGGCCAACCGACCGACTCAGACGAACTGCCGGATCTCCGGCAGGAACCCGGTATACGCGGCGCCCGAAGGCGGCTCCATCGAGTACATATAGTCTCCCCACCAGGGCCCGCCCGCCCACCAGAGCCAGCCGGCCCAGGCGTCGGCGCTGTTCTCCTGCATGAAGGCGAGCATGCCCTTGACTGCGGCGACGCACTGCGGGTTGACGCCGCCGGCCGTCTCGCCGAGGATCCCGCGCTTGCCGTTCTGCCGCAGCCACTCGGTCGCCTCGGCCAGCCGCTCGCGCCCGATGGTCGCCGACACGCACTCGGCGTGCGTCCCTGACCCGTCCGTGTCCAGATACTGGTGCATCTCGTACACGATCTTGTCGCTTGGGTCCGTGAGCTTCACCATATCGACCGCCGTCCCGCTCGAGACCTGTTTTTGTTGTCGTGTTAGTGACTGACGACATTTGCCACCTGTGCCTAGGTGGTGGTGGTGGTAGCGGTGTCGTCGGTGGTGCTGGGAGGACACCGAACAAGCACCGGGTAATGAAAGGGAGGAGAACAAAGCAGGGCCGGACATACCCAGTGCCAGGCGCCAGTCCAGGAGTTGCCCTCGACGAAGATGTACTGCGACGTGGCGCCGGCGGCGCGGATAGCATCGATAGCGGCCTGGTTTAGCCTGTAGACGAGATTGTTGTCCATGTCGTGGTACTCGTTATTCGTGTCGAAGATGACGAGGTCGTTGTTAGCGTAGCGGGCAGCGATCTTGGACCACCAGGCTCCGAAGCCCTCCACGTCGGTGATGACGTTCGAGTAGTAGCGGCCGAAGTTGTGGGGATCGATGACGGCGTAGGCGCCCCTTTCGTAGCAGTTAGATTGTGCCATGCGGATGTTTATTACGGTGGTGGAAGTTGCCCTTACTTTCCGGTGATGTACTCGACTGTCTGCGAGATTTGGTTAGATCCGGAATAGTTGGACAGGTTTGGTTCCCAGGCGACTTACGGAGTCTAGTCCCGCAGCGTACGTCTCGTTGATGCTGCCCGTTAGCGTGGTGGGGATGATACGCTCCCTATGAACCGCTTAGCACAGGAATTACCCTTCCTAGGACCGTTGAGTCTTACATCATGATAGGCACGCGGAAAGTGTTGAACCCATCCCTCATGAGAGTCTTCATGGAAAGTTAGCATTTAGGCTTAGACACGTGGATTCGACCAGACTGATCTTACGTCGATTGCCGAGTTGGCCGGCCAGGTGTAATGCTTTCCCAACTGTCCCGGGAGCGTGTTCTGACCAAATTCGGCCCCAGCCTGGTTGACTCCAGTGAACTCGAACCCGCCTTGTCGCTTCCTCGGCGCCGCGAGGGCACCGGCCACGGCGGCCGCGCCGATGATTAGATCGGTGAATCTCATGATATCTTGCGTCGCCTGAACAACTTCTAAGGCGCAACTGCAGTAGAGGAGAAAAACAGGCCAGACGGAATACGTCGTAGGTCCATCGCTAGATTTTTTTATACGTCCCCAAATGCACGTAGTAGGTAGTATATATGACGCGCTCCGATGCGGAAGTCGAAGCTCCGCGTCAGGTAAGATCGAAAGGTCATAGCTGGTCCGACTTTAATAACTTAGTTCGCCGCCGCGGTGCTGATTCAGGAACGGCACGGCGCAGATCCCATAGATCGGGTCAAGGACCCCATGAAATCTGGGAACAAGTTTGGCACCTACGAACATTACAAGTTAGGAACCAACCAACGAGAGTGACCGAAGCCAAGCATCGTGGAGCGACCCCTACCTTAGTCCCGGAAGAATCCCACTGCCACCAATGCTTGGCCTTAATGCTTATTTCGAGTACAAGGAGGGTCCATGTGAGCGGACCCCCTCTGGGCATAACTTTCGAGAAAGGCATAGCTCATAGCAACCCGGGCGCTCTCGGGACCGCGCCGTTGTACTTCCATCATTCTAGTTTTTGGGTTCGGGACTGCTGAATACACACAGAAGTTTCAGCTCGAGTATGAACTGCCTTGAGCTCAATGCTTCTTCTTCCAGGGGGGCGGAGCGTAGCACTCCGGTGGGGCGAATAGTTCGTGGGGGGAAGCGTTTCACATGGGAGATCGACGGCCGTGGGCAGGGATACGCAGCGCCCACCGCATGTATCGCCGGTATTTGGATGACGCTGGAGAAGGGAAAGACGCTTTGGAAGTCCGAGTACGTACGGGTGTCATTACGGGTTAAATGGGAAAAAACCGAGCGATGGGACGGATGATCCAATCTCCGAGGACGGGGGTTATATAGGCGCGAAGGGTCACTTAATCTTCTGAAATGGGGCGACTAGGTCGTATGATTCGTCTTGGGTCTTTGACATTACCTATACGGAACCTATATAGCTCTAGAGCCGCACACCGTGGTAGGCGCCAGCACTCATGCCTCCTAATATGCCCTTCGCCATTTGAGGCCTGTAGTCTAGGCACGAGGCATTATATAGTATAAATAAGTGCATAGGAGGCGACCAAGACCCAGTTTGTATGTGTATCCCAACAGCGGATAAGCGAAAGAGACAAAAGTATTCCACTGGAGGTGGACACAGTACAAAATGGGGAGCACTGGCTCGACCATGTCGCCGGGACCTCCAAGTTCATGAAGGTTACGTATGAAGCTGCTCATCACTTGTCCGATATTAAAGACTTGCAGCGCAGTAGATATATCCGTTATAATTCCATTAGTTATAACCAAGAGTAGACGCTCGACCTGCCCCGTGTCTGGGGAAGTCAGCTCTGATGAATCAAGAGAGCATCTAGATCTTCGCAGGGTAGGGAGTAATTCAGACTCCGTTTAACGAACAAGCGGAGAGACTTGTGATTCAAGCAAAGAAGAAAGTACTAGACATACCCTATGCGATTTTCTATAAGCCCATACCTACCACGCCCTTCGGTGGCGTAGATACAATAAACTGAGATTGAAATGGCAGAATGGGTCCAGGATTCGGACAGCAGTAATGCCAGCTGATCTCGTCTGGCAACTATTATGCCAGCTGCGACTTAATCGATAAGCGGCAGCTCGAGGTTGAGATGCCGCTTTTGAAGACATTCAACGGCACTCATCCCCAATCGCAGCGCAATTCGAGCCCTCGTCGCCAAAATGCAGCCGACACGGTGCCTCCTGAAAGGCCGATCAGTGTGGAAAGGTCAGTGGTACTCGTCTTCCGGCATATGCCCCGTCCCTACGCACGGCAAAGCTAACGTTCCGCACGTGCAGGCCCTCACATCGTCCCGTAAGAAAAACCCGAAGCGGAAGCTTTCCTTTTCCTTTTCTCTACCGCTCGAGGGGGGAATATTGCGCCCCGCGACGAAACGCTTAGACCAGGTAGCTCACCACCGCATGTATGACGAATAGGCTCCCGATCGTGCGCCCGGCGCCCGGCGAGAAGGTGCGGCCGATCAAGACGCAGGCGCGGGCCGCGACCATCCTGCCCAACTTCGTCGGGCTGAAGTTCCAGGTGTACAACGGGAAGGAGTACAACGAGGTGGAGATAACCGAGGACATGGTCGGGCACAAACTGGGCGAGTTCTCTCCGTACGTTTTCCCTTTTTTCTCTGTCTCTGTCTCTCTTTCTACGTTGTATAGCTACCTACCTTACCTGTATCGATCCATCTGCGTGCTGCTTGCTCCTTTTCCGTATTGCTTGCGCCGCATCTAGTATCCCCCCTAATGAGACTAGCCGAGCTGACCCTGTGGTTACTTGCTTTTTGGCGGGACAGGACGAGGAAGCCCTTCATTTGGTCTCGGGGTTAAGCAAGAAGAGGAGAAGGAGTTGAGGATTACGAAGAGATATGTACATACCTCGGCGTTCTGGGCATTTGTAGGGAGGCATCAATCAAGGAAAAGTCCCATCGTTGGACAACATCACCTGTACGAATAAAACATACGGGAAAATGTAGATCGCTGGAAACCCTCGGTGGTATCATTCATTGGTTGCCCTTAAGACATCGCTGTATATCTTTATGTGAGAGCCTTCTACGGCAAATTGTGTATGCAATGCAGATAAAACCTTGGTGCGAACTTCTTTTGTGAGCGAAGCCACCGGCCAATCTCAAAACCAACCAGTCCTTTCCTGAGCGCCGAATCCCTAATGCAACCAGACTCCCCCCTGCCATTGTCCGTAACCCTTAGCTGTAGAGACGTATTCTTTGGTCGTCAAAAATGATAGTAGCGTTTCCTCAAGCCAAGCCAAATCCCCAATTTCCGTCACCTGAAACGACTTCCACTTCAAGCCTTCGTAGTCGCTTTCGAGAGGTCTGTTGTTCATCATGCGATGTAGACAGCCAGCAGGATCCAGCATCCCCGTCTTATCTGTAGAACTCGCTTCGCTTGACGTTGACTCCGTATTCGCCCACTGCCATGCCGAGGTCTTCCATGGTGAGGACCGTACGGTTCTGGCTTCCGCCCTGGCCGCCGCCACCATAGCCTGCTCGCTGGATACCCAGAGGACCGCCGCGTCCCTGATCTTTGGCGCCCTGCTGCCCCTGGCCTGGGATTGGAATTCCGGCCGCCGCACCGAGGTTGCCCATCGGGTTGTTGGCGTTGGTGTTGGAGGCACGAATGCGGCTGTACTGGTAGGAATCGGCAGCTACGTCGGCGACGAACTTCTGAACAGCTAGAGCGATCAGGCGCGCCAGGCGGGGATCGGTGTGGGGAGGCGGCGGCAGGCCGGCTTTCGTCATGTAGTAGTTGGTGACCGCATCGGGAATCTGTCTATGGTCAGCGCGACATCTCAAGGGAGGCGCGCTAGTAGAAATTCAAGACTCACGATGGGTGCGTAGTCATCCATCTTGGTCAGGAACTCCTTCAGCGAGATATCTTTGCGGGTCGGCATCTTGGGCTCCGGGAGAGCAGGGACCTCTTCCTCGGGCGCCATCTGCTGCTGGTCCGCAGGTGGAACCTGCTCAACGTTCTCGGTGGGTGCGTTCGCCATTGTTTCGGTGCGCAAGCGAATGCGGCGGAGAAGCGTAGATCAAAGGAAGAGAGATGGATGCTGCTGAAGAGAAACTAGAGATTCGCAATTGTCGCTGGATGGAAATTGACGATGAGGCGGTGAAGAAGCGCGTTACGGAGTGAGTGTTTTCGGGAGTCGTTTGAGCTCTGCTCTAAAAAGCCAGAATTGCTAATGCGCCTCGCCTCGAGACGGCTCGGAAACGTGGAATGACGCGCGCACGCCAGATCTAGAATGGATGATCTTCCGTGAAGTCGCGATTGCGATGCCAGTGCTGACTTGTTCGGCTCGGCGCCCGTCGAATGGATACGCGAATTTCCGCCGAAGAAATTGAGGATGATGATCTCGTAGTATTCGAGGATCAGATGGTGATGATGGAGATGATTGAAAGAAGGTTCGCGAGCAAGTTGAGGATGAGAGTGTAACCGGGAAACGGCAGAATCTCTCACCACCTACTGCTTTTGGTTATGTCGTCAGTCGTAGCTCAGTGGTTGGTCGGAGCTCAAGCTTCGGGCCCAGTAGGGGCCGTCGGCCGGGCCGTACGGGGGTACCACTTCCGTTGCTGCGAATCCGCCGCTTTGTGGAACGCTTGATTCCCCAGCCTGAGAACTGATGACCTAGTCGATGGTTATGAGTGAACGGCAACCCTTCTTCGTCTTTCCGAATGATGTGTAGAAAGATCTGTCTAAGAAGCGAGTAGTGTAGAGTTAGACCATCTAAATTCTCCATTCAAAACAGTTGAAGGAAATTCGTAGATAGATTGGAAACATTAAACCGGCTCCGAATGGAATGGGCGGAAGTTTATCCGTGTCGGATAATTGACGTTGAAGCGCATTGTCTTCAGGATCGCCTTGAGCTTGACTGGGCACTTGACGATGGTGGGGTGCCAATACCGAAGCATAACGTGCGGCCCTGGTCATTCTTACGCATATATGCCGCCGCGGTACCCTTCCAAGGTCAAACATTTCCTGCAATTATGTCAAGGATTACATAGGTAGGCAGTTGAAGTTAGCCTGCCTGTACATCCGGGACGGCCCGACGTGGGAAGGTTAATACGAGCTTATGGCCGGGATGTTGTATGCCTATGGATGAATGGGAGATAGTCACCAACGATGGTTCGCCAGCCTATACATCCATGACGCCGTCAACATGATGTCACAAGACCATGAAGCGCTGCCTTCGAAGCAGCAGGGGAAATCCCCGGTATGCTCGCTGATCGTCCATATGTTCGAGATGCTATGCTAGTAGACATGCCACATTGCATAAGACTTCTTTTCAACGCATTGGGTGGTCATCTGTCGGACGCTTGCCTTCGTAAGCTCAAACCCGCTTTCTGTATCTCTTGGTGGTGGCTTTGATTCTTGAAAGGCGAAACGGAAATAGGATGCTCGGTACTTTGGGTCGATGCCACAATGTGAGGAAGTGTTGTGTTAAAGCCTTGAACTTCCTGTAGTCTTTCTACAATTGCTTTAGTACGGAAAGCCAACGCGATAGTCCACAACTGGGGGCGTTGGCACCGCGACGCGGTCGCCAGGCGACCAAGCAAGCCCGGCCCCAACAGGTCTGACTGGTGGCTACCTCACCAGGCTTTGATACACGGGATAAGTCATCACGTGGACACCGTATTCGATACGGACATTTATTACGCGTGCCCCTAACTGCCCTTTAAAAACTCGTGGATTACATGTTCGTGAACATGGTCTGTTATTCGCCTCTCCCCCTTTGACCATAGTTTATATCTTCCTTTCCTGCCACGTATTCAACCCGCTGGAAAGGTCAGCCGATCTCATATGTTATGTACTGTATAATCTATCTGATTCGTCATTTTGTGACTATCGACTATTTCTATCTCGCTATGTGTACATACAATTACTACTAGATCCATTTACATCCAGTCTAATCAATGTCCCCTTCTACGCCCCGAACGCCTCAGGTGTATTTTTGCTTGAGACGGTAATCAGCCCAGTCGTGGTTTCAGGGTTTCTTCAACATGGAGTGCGTATCCAGGATAACCTTACGCCTCGAAGACACCCAACAGCCCTCCATATTCTGGCCTCATCTTAGGCACTTCTGGACGGTTGGTGGTGATGACTCAAGGGAGCCCACATCGCTGAGATGTTCATAAAGCTCATGGAGGATGACAAAGTTGTGTAGAAACTCTAGTGGTCCAGGACAATTCTGATAGTAGAGACTTGTCCAATTGAGGGGACATCTGCCCAAGAAAAATCCGGCTATAAGCCGGGCCCCCTCCAATCACTTGCGGACTACAAGGGCTGGCAGAATGTGACTAAGTAAAGTCGGAGCAACATCTCTGAGAGCATGGCGTCAGTAGACCGCTATGATCAAAAGTTTTACGGGCAAGGAGCGGCAAAGGGCTTTGAGCTAGACTTCGACTTACTTACACAAGAGACAAAGGATTCCCTATAATGAGGGAATTAAGCGGCATGCTATGAATAGTAGCTAAGATTCGTCTGCGCAAATAGGGCTCGGATCGTCTTCGGTCAACTCGTTCGCAGGTCGCGTTCATTGACGGATCTAGTTCCTAGTAGGGGGCTGAACCATCTGGGCTTTGAGATACTTGCGTACCCAAGCTGGCTCGACTCGCCAATATCGAGCAATGGGGTTCTTGATGAATACTCCTCGAACATCTTGGAGCCGTCAAGCTCCTCTCAGCCTGTTCCCACAGGCTCGGGCCGATGAGAGAAGACGAGCTTATACTTGACGATCTCGACTACCTCGAGCTCATCCATGGTAGTCTCTGAGGTCGAATCTGCCATATCGACATCCTCGCCATCTGGCGCCCGCTTCCGGATGACCGCTAACGCTTTCGGTAGTTTCTTGACCTCCCCAGTGAGTCTCTGGTGCTGACCAACATAGAGGTGAACCTGTTTCATCCAAGAAGTGCTGGACGGGTCTTGGAATTCTGGATTGTAGTCCGGGAATGTAATCCTGCCGATTGGAATCACTTCAGATTCCCCTTCGTTCTCTGGGTCTGCCTCGGGTAAGTTGATGGTGCCCTGTAGTTCCAAGATGGCTAAGCCAGATGGCGTTCGAATGAGCTGTGGAAGAGGGTTATCGGTGACCCCTTCGCCACTGGCCCTCTGAGGATGTAACTTGACCGTAGGCGCCATCTCCGAGTATTCTTAGACCGCTACACGGATATGAAGCATGTGAGTATACGCCTTGTATGTTAGAGAGCGGACCTCTACGCGCCAAGATGAGCCAAGACGCGCTGCCGGTTCAATTTCGGTCGGAAGTGCAATGCGGGATAGTAGCGTAGTGGTCTGTGCGCAGAGCCCTAGGTACGTACCTGCCAAGGCTTGTTTGCTCCCACTCCACCCGAAAAATTGCCATTAGCGAGTCCAAAAATCCATCACAATTTCCTCCCTCCAAACTTTTGGTGCGGGTTCTCTCAGTTCGACTTCCTCTCTAGACAAGACCACACGACCAGTTATCACCAGCCCCGGGTCGCATCTCCGCCAACACCGCCGAGATGAAGTTGAACATCTCATACCCTGCCAATGGCAGCCAGAAGCTGATCGAGATCGAAGATGACCGAAAGCTCCGAGATTTTATGGAGAAGCGCGTATGTTCTATTGCCCGTTTGCACCAAAAGACGCCTCGAGACGCAAATTTGCGAATATTCGACCTGCCTACGTGATCCCACGATGCGCTCGAATGTCCCCGGTCGTCCTTCTGTATTTCGTAGCTTTGCTCTTATGGGCGCTTCGAGCTACAATGGATAGATAAACTAACATAACCTGTTCCTCATTAGATGGGTCAGGAAGTACCTGGCGACAACCTCGGCGACGAGTTCAAGGGCTACATCTTCCGCATTACCGGTGGAAACGACAAGCAAGGTTTCCCCATGAAGCAGGGTGTCATGCACCCGACCCGTGTCCGACTCCTCCTCTCCGACGGCCACTCCTGCTACCGAGCCCGCCGCACCGGTGAGCGCAAGCGCAAGTCTGTCCGCGGCTGCATCGTTGGCATGGACCTGTCCGTCCTTGCCCTCGCCGTCGTCAAGCAGGGCGAGAACGAGATCCCCGGCCTGACCGACGTCGTCCACCCCAAGCGCCTCGGTCCCAAGCGAGCCACCAAGATCCGCCGTTTCTTCGGTCTCAGCAAGGAGGACGATGTAAGTAGAACATTCGTCTTCACCTGCTCGGTCGTTGCTACTGCGGGATGAGAGAGAAGAATCCCTTGCAATGAATACCACCGAGTAGAGTCTGAGTGGAAAAAAAGAGAAAACACGAGGGAGGCTAATGCACCCGGGTTTGCCTGTAGGTCCGCAAGTACGTCATCCGACGAGAGGTCCAGCCCAAGGGTGAGGGCAAGAAGCCTTACACCAAGGCCCCCAAGATCCAGAGACTGGTCACGCCCCAGCGTCTCCAGCACAAGCGCCACCGCATTGCGCTCAAGCGCCGCCAGGCCGAGAAGGTCAAGGATGAGGCCGTACGTTACTCCTACCCACGGTCCCTCTCATCCACGACCCATGTGCTGACAATTTCGAATAGAATGAGTACGCCCAGATCCTTGCCAAGCGTCTCCAGGAGGCTCGTGCCCAGAAGGCCGATGCCCGCAAGAGACGGGCAAGCTCTCTGCGCAAGTAGATTCTTACAGGCGTTGGGTTGGTGTCTTCTGGTTCTTGCATTAGGGAATAAATCACGGCAATGGCATTGCGGTATGGCTAGTTCGCTCATGGCGGTTGAATGGCCCAGATGTATTCTCGGCACAAAAAATATGAGATCAAGATTCCCAAAAGAGGTGTTCCGACCCAAGTCTCGCTTGCTCAGCCACTTTCCCGCAGTAGATACCTAATCCGTCAAAAGAAAACAAGGGGCGTGCCATGTTACATATACGGATTAGGAGTACTGCGCGCACCCGTGCTAGACGCCGCTCTTATGCGACGGCCTAAATGTTAAATAGTATCGACTGTTCTTCGTAATATCCATATCCTACAGCTACTGCAGGTGCAATGAGTGCATGTGTATTATGTCCTCCCTTGTTTTACCTCGACCTTGACAGGATGGATTGCGCCCAGACCACGACGGCCCCTAGAGGCTGACTGGGCAGGCTTTCCTTGTAAGCTGACCGTAGTCTATCGACTCCTTATTTCCAAACCCCAAAACCGGAGCCTTGAGATCACCCACCGAACATAAAGAGATAAGATGCAACTGCCGGTACGGCTACACCAGATTCCGCATCCGAGAGCGGGCGGCATGACCTACACGCACACTGACATGGCATGTAGGATATGGTATGTAGGCTAATTCGACACATACAGAGAAATGTTCGAGGGGCAGCATCATGACATCTTTGTTTGTTCGCAAAGACGAAGAATATCATCTCGCGACCTCCCCGATCCGCGGACGACAGACACATCAGACGACCAGACTGCCGTCGGATTGCTGGATACATCATATAAGATTTTTCCTACCCCCCTTTTCCCGCCGTGGCCTGCATTAACGCCATGAGTGAATGGACATGCAGATATGCGAAGTAGTAGTATGTCCAAGCGTACGTTCATCCCTCGGGGCGAAAAGAGAGAACTGCCCTTCATACAAATGACCCAGATTCGGCGGACCAATCTAGATAGAGGCAAGTCCGCCCCAGGGGTTGAGCCACGTTTTGGACCCGGATCTCTCTCACCAAGGAAATCTATCAGTCATGTAGGACACCAAACCTGTCTATGGCATATGCAAGCGAAATCCTTATAACGCCAGAAGACAGACCCAGAACCAAATTTTCTTCCGCCCTAATTCCTGCCTGCAATCCAAAGGGTGGTGGGTATGTAACGCTGCACCAAATCCGCCTACGGGGTTTTCTGCCTCCTCACCATATGACGGGGGACCCCATTACGCCGGGGCATGGCTGAATAGGAAGCTATACAAATTTGGTTAGCGGGGTGGCCCTAAATCTACACCCACAGCAACTTCGGGTCAAGCGAAACATACCTGACGCTTTCTCCGTTATGCGTCCGTCGAATAGCCTCTGCTATGGTAGGGCTCACGTCGATGACCTTGATCTTCTTGCAACGGTTGACTTTGTCCCCGAGAGGGACAGTATTTGTAACGACAATCTGGCTTAGTACGCTGTTATTAAGAATGTTGATAGCATCGCCGCTCAAAATGCCATGCGTGACGATTGCAATGATCTCCCGAGCTCCGTGCTCCCGGACGGTAGCTGCCGCTTTGCTGCAGACTGTGGTCAGTATCATGTACATCTAAGGCCCCTATCTGACTTACGCCAAAGTGCCGCATGTATCTGCCATATCGTCGACCAAGATGGCGACCTTGTCTACGACATCACCGACGAGCACCATTCGACCTACTACATTGGGTCTAGGGCGCTCTTTGTGGATAAGGGCAAAGCCACGGTCGAGACGGTCTGCTATTGACGTAGCCCTGAGAAATCATTAGCTTCTCCCGCCCCTATGCATCCCTGAAGAACATGTCAAGGATAAACGGATGACAACCCACCTCTTCGCACCGCCGGCATCTGGACTGACGATGACGATGTCTTCGCCGCTGAGGTTCTCCCGGATCCATCGCAACACGCTAGGTTCGGCATAGAGGTTGTCGACGGGAACGTTGAAGAAGCCCTGGATCTGGGAGGCGTGGAGATCCATGGTGATGACATGGTTGCAGCCGGCAGTCTGCAGCATGTTGGCGATGAGTTTGGCGGAAATGGGGGCTCGGCTCTTATCCTTCTTGTCCTGCCTCGCATAGGGGAAGTTAGGGATGACGGCGGTAATTCGCCTGGCCGAGGCGGTTCGACAGGCATGGATCATGATCAACAGCTCCATGAGACCGTCGTTGATATCGCCAGGGGCGGTGGATTGTAGGATGAAGACTGCGAAGAAGCACCAGCAATTAGCGGCGAGTCCGGGCTGGCTATAAACTGAGTATTCGTACCATCTTCGTCTCGGATCGATTCGCCGACGGTCACGCTCGTCTCCTGGTTCGAATAGTTCATGCTCATCGTCTTTGCGATCTCGATGCCGAGCCTAAAGAGACAGAATCGAACTTAGCAGCCATTGCCTCGGAATTTCCCCCATATTTCCCGAATCGCCTGGTTTTGTTGTATTCGCATCGTCGTTGCCCACGATTGGAGCAGACGGTTGAACCGTCTCACGAGACAGGGAGTCGGCGGGATGCATCGCAACCGGAATAAGATGGGATACCCGGTAACCACGTCATTGCGCTTCCAATTACGAACAAAAAGAAGAAAAGGGAAAGCGAACTCTTACTACACAAGGTGAAGCGACCGACGTAGGAAAGAGGAAGACACATACCGGTCAGCCACGGCCTTGGCAAGACTCGGGTGGCTGTTGCCCGAGAGCAATTTGATCTCGTTCGCCATGTCGGCCATATTGATCGGAGGGGGAAGAGGAACTTGCGGCCGCTACTGGGCTTCAAAAACTTTTAAGGCCCGGAGCCGGAAGGGGTTAGGGTAGCACCTGGCAAGCACACAGCTAGGCTGAGCACAAGCGCCCTGTAAGCTGTAAGCTGGGTAGAGGATTAAAAAAAAATTGCTGTGTACTGCGCTGCTGCTGTGTAGTGATAACCTGGTAGCGGCGGGCGATTGAGAAACAAGCCAATGACGAAAGGGTGGGCGTAAAACGGTGACCGCGGGGTAAGACAGGGAAAAAAAGCCTTCAGAATCTCGAAGCCGGCGCCGTGTTCGTTTCGCCGTGATCTGGTTGGAGGATGGGCCACGCTGAACTATGGAGCTACTGCAGTGGTCGCTGAGATAATTACTGCTTCAGGTAGGTTACGTATTAAAGCTTGCCAGACTCCGGAGCTAGGTTTTTCTTCTCCTTTGTCGGGCAGATAGAGTGACGATAAGCGCAATAAGTATAGGACTTTGAGGTATTATCCGTGTAGGTAAGAGACGTTAGAGGAGCAAGTTAGGATGTGGAGGGACAAAGTCATGAAAGAATTGCATGTGCATGAGGTTAAAGAGGGTTACTTAAGTACCCAAGTTATGAGGAAAAATATCAACTACGTTATGTTTCATGATTGGTCCAAGAGACTCTAAACTTTAAAGTTTTTCAGTGGAGTTGTAGGGGATAAAAAAGGCTTGTGAATGCCGACAAAAGCGACTGTGGTACGGTGTGTCACTGGGATCACTGCGACAAAACCCAAAAATCATGAATAGGTATACGCCTGAGTAAATTTAACCGAGTTTTTAATAAATTAAGCAGAAATTAGAAGTTTCCTAAGCACTATTATGCGCTAAGCCCAGTTAATATGATAAACCTAACTAACCTATTCGGCGTTTGTCGTTGACTTGATTAACTGATCTAACTGACCTAACTGACCTACAGTAATTAACCTAACTAACCTAACCTAGTTGACATTATCGTTCTACCTTACTAACTTAACCTATCGTCGACCTAACCTTATCGTCGACTTGTTCTTGAAACCTGGAAGCCCTGGAAGCCCTGGGGCGCGTGCGTATGGGTCTGTCTCTTGGATACCCGCAAATTGTATGGCGCGTACGAGACCTGGCAATGCCCTGGAACCTTAGAAGCCTTATCGCCGATCTTATTGCTGACCTGACCTACTATGGTAATTGACCTGACCCGACTGACCTGACCTGATGGACCTGACCTGATTGATCTGGCTAACAGTCGACCTGGCTAACCGTCGATCTAGCTACTTTTATTAATTTGATTTACTTAAAAACCTGAAAAGTTTTAGAAACGTCGAAATTTTTTAAGGTTACGTTATATCTGTTTATGTACATGCTAAATCTCTTGCTTAATTGCATTTAGTACGTATCATGATTCTGCAGTGGGGTAGCCCTATTAAAAACTTGGGTTTCGTCGCAGTGATTCCTTTGATGCACCCTATTTAAAGGTTTTTTAGTGGAGTTGCGGGGGATAAAAAGACTTGTGAAAGCCGGCAAAAGCGACTGTGGATGTTGTAGACCTAAATGTAGCGCTTGGCTTCCTTTTCCGTCCATTCGATCTTCTTTGTTTGAGTCTTCTCTTTCAGGGCCTACCTGTTATCTACTGCAGGCAGACCAATGTTTGGGTACCCGAGAGAGTATCCTAGCTTGGTAGGTATCCTGGGTCTTCTCCATATGCCGATGTTTTCGCCCCGAGAGACTCTCTAGCCTAACTCCGGATACCATCGGCCCCATTTCTGTGAAGTATGTGTGAAGGAATATAAATTTTTTCTATTCCGAAACCTGTAGCCCGAGTTGCATCAAGCAACTAACTAGCTTACTGCTCAGCCAATGAGTAGCACTGGCTGGAAGAGTAGGAGAAGAAACACCCTACTACAAGCTACCAGACGACTTATACTCCGGGTGAGCAAATACGGAGCGCCTCCGCAGGGACGGGTCCCCGCGGTAGTAGGCGTCCAGGTCCTCGGGGGTGCAGTTGGCCGTCTCCGGGTAGAAGACGTACTGGATGGGCAGCGAGACGGCGGCCTTGGTACGGCCGCAGAGAAGGTCCCGCCAGCGCGTAGCGTTCTGCCACTCATACTCGACGCTGAAGACGACTTCCTAGGGTCTGCGATGATTTCCGGGTTGTCAATCGACTTGTCTTCCACATAGGCGAGTTTCTCGGTGGCTTCCTTTTCGCGCCCGTGGGCAATGAGCCATTTATGTCCCTCCCTTAGTAAGAACGTCATAACTGGTGCTCAGCGGAATGCGGAATGCCCACCTTGGGGATTCTGGCAGCCACAGCGCAGTGACGAAAAGGGTAAAACTGAAATGAGCTAATCTGTATTCTCACGTTAGCAATTCCTTGCGATTCGACGTGCCGGAGCAGACGACATGGTATACAGATATGCCTACAAACGAGAAAAGGGGCGGCCACGAGTACTCACCTGAACAGCCAAATGGGAACCGCCAAGTGACGGTGCCTCCGACGAACGACACACTGTAGTTGATCCAGCTGCTCAGAGAGTAGCCGACGATGTTCATACTCGTCTCGAAGACCAGGAGCCTCGGTTGTTGACCTTGGACGTCTCCATCTGCCACATCGGAGCAGTGACCGTGTTGATTCCCTTGCCGGTCCTGAACTAGGGGCGTTAGCATCCCACGCTCCTCTGTTAAGGCACGATCTAAATGCCTCCCTCAGTGACACAACTCAGTCCGTGACGACACGGCCGACGATCATGTGAGGGGCGCCGAAGGGGCTCGTCTGCAGAATCATGCCGATGGCCAATATGACGGTCCCGATGATAATCGTCTTCTTGCGCCCGTATCTCTCTCATATGGTGAAGGCGGCGGCAGCAACTAGAAAGCAATTGATTGTATAGATAGATGCTATGATGAAGAGAGCGCTCGTCTTCTCAGGTCTGTTGATATAATGAGCATCGAGATAATCTTGCGTGATGACCACACCACCTAGGAAACAAAGCGGATCAGTATCTGTTTTGAAACAGTTATCTGAGGCGAGGTGAACTTGGCCGTAGCCAAACCAACTCATATCACTGGGGCTTGCCACCCAGGTTGGATGTCGGTTATCAAGCTCCCCTGACAGAGCCTCTTGGACCAGGGGCTCGACTTACGGTGATTCAAAAGACCACTTCGCCCCTGAGCCCGAAATAAGGCTGCTTCACCTTTGCTACCGCCATATCTGCATACGTCTCTCGAACCTAGCCTAGGATACTCCTCCCTTCCGACACAGTCTTCTTGACGTATAAGAGAAAAGAAAGACGGAGTCATTGGGTCCAAAAGATCGACATGGGACGTGGGACGGGTCCATTCTGATACGTCGGGAAAATACAGCACAACTCTGCGCCGAGGTCGACCTTCCTCGGATGATTCTACCATCATATATGGATCTCCCCGGCCTACAGATTAGAGGCCGACAGCTATCAGGGATCGTCTACAGAACTAGCTAGGCATCTAAGCTCATGGGGTGTCCAAGGGGGTTCTCCGCGGGGAGAAGACAGACGTGTATATCCACAATTGATCACATACCCAAAGAACTGGATAACTACTAGGTAGCCATACTACACAAGGCAGAGATTAGCAGCCGCCTTCGAGGTTGTGGCCTCGTCCACCATTGGCTGGTCGCCGCAGCCGTTCTGGATCCCGGGACACCGTATACACACCGCCGGATATAGGGTCTTACGGCCAGTTTTTTGGTCTTAACCCCCCATACGGATCCCCTAGGGCTCGCTAACACCTAACCTACTCCAATATACCTGTAAAATCCCCATGGAGTATAGTAGGACTTAGACTCCAGATCTCCCATAGCTCGTTACCACGTGGAGGTCCCCGGAACCCCGGTATCAGTGTATCACTGGCGTCAACTGGGATCGGGGGTTGTCTTGTGCGGTTTCTTGAACCGGAAATAATCGGCTTTTATGGGAAGAACTTTTCGTTTGGTTCGCTACGATCCGTACGTATTGAATGCTTGGTGAGTTATATTATATATCGGCCACTCTAATCAGGCCGGTCGATAGATATTCTTTAGGTGAGACCGAGGCTAAAAAGACAAGACATGAGGTAGGATCTGCAGATAACAAGAAGCCCAGCCCAAATCCGGGTATGCTACACATGTACTCGATGGCTTGAAGCTTGTCGAAGGCTTGCGTTCCTTGTTTCCTATGCACGCACGGTCGTCCCCTCCCGTGCCCGCCGCCGTCTTTGCCGTCCCTCACGCTTACGGCTTGGTTAAAGGAGTCAGGGATTCTTCGGACGCCGTTCAAGTTCTTCGGTCCGGGCTTGACGTGACATTGCGGTCTCTGCATTGGACCGTGGCTACATACGAAGCGGCTTGGCTCTGGGAACAACGTGGTTTTATCACGACACCGACGCGAATCTAACTAGATTGGTATCAACATGAAAAACCTACCTATCACCTGAAACAGGAAGACTAGACGCTCCCTCATACCGCGGGTATTGCTAGATGGTTGGCGAGAGATTCCAACCTAGTATTACTCGAATAGATGGTAAGAATTATAAGATTAGGAAAGGATACAACTACAAGCTTACTTCGACAAATACCAAGGTCATTGGTATAGGGAAATCTTACGAGTCCATATAGAGTAAGAATAAACCTCCGCATTCAATTAATAGCTACCGTCACCTATGACTTCTTAATTTACACTGCAATGCGGATGAGGTTTTGGCCCTCTCTCCTGATGACTATCGCCTACACCAATGGCCTGCACTCCAATGGCATAAGGAGTAGTCATCTCGTGGGTTGGCCAAGCGGCCCCCCTTGGGACAGTCGTTCCGGTACAAAAAGATTTCGTTCGGCTGCATATGTATTAGGCAAAGCCGAAATAATCGCTGCCGGCTGTGATGGCCTTCAGGAGCTGTCGACGAAGAGTATCATAGCTCTCGTATTCGGGAAGATCAAGCTCTATATTGCTGTTAGCAATTGTCTATGTTTATTTGCGTGGTGTAGGAATATGTCTTACGGTTAAAGCATGTGTGAGAGCTCGGTAAACGGTCCTTGTTACCGTAATCGCGATGGATATTGAATCGGTTGATGCCGTTCATACCCTCGAGCTCCTTGAACCCGTTTAAGGGGACCTTGCTTGTTCCCGTCACGAATTGGAGAAGTTTTGCAAGTTCTTCCTTGTCAAAGGATCGGACCGCTCGCCAGAACCACTGGATCTGCGGGGAAGACGGCGTATAGTTGTGATATTCGGTATTGCTCTTCCAGTCGTCTACGTCGATATCCGGTAGACCCGAGATCAGAAGCTCCAGTTCTTGCTCATTGAAGATGGAGATGAGTTCGGCAGGTATAATTTCGTGGAAGCCTGCGAACGGTTAGCACTTGTCTGTTTGAAACTCAACTGGGCCACGTCGACTCACCTTTGAGGAAGTTCTCCATCTGCTCCTTGACGGAAGACAGAAGCTTATGTTCGACTACGAGGCGAACATAATCGTGCTTGTTTTGCTCCGTGACAGGGATGTTGCGGCCGTTCTCACAGAGGTCCTCGATTCTAGTCACACCAAACACGTCATCTTCAACCGAGAACGTCTCAGTGATAATATCAGTGATGTCATTCTCGAGCATCCAGACGAGAGACTTGTAGTAGTCAGGGTCGAAAGACTCCATGTCTTTGACGGAGACGGGCTTGCCTAGGATTCGCTTGTAGACCGCGCGGCTGAAGTAGCAGTCAAGCACGCGACCTTCGTAGAGAGCCTTGCCGATAATCCTCCCGATGAATTTGAAGAACATTAGATGTTCATCGTTGATACCGCTGAGCTTGTTCGGGTGGAATGTCGTGCGGTCGCTTGATACCGGCACAAACAAGGCGTAATTCGGGTCAAACATCTGGCGCGATAGCACTTGGAACCACTCTCTGGTGACGCCGCCTGCGTCCACGCCTTCTTCTCCATGGAACCGAATACTCAGTTTGCCGAACTTCATCTCATCACCACTCTTGAAGTAGAGCGACTTGAAGGAATCGTGGAAAACATGCTCGCGGCGCACCTGCAGCTGAAGGGTCGGGAAACCACGCCCGGGAGCTTGCTGGTTCCTGTTGTGGACGCTGCGATTGAACCAGTTACGTTTATTGTCGAATTCGAGAACTTTCGGGTTCTTCACGAGATGTGAAAAGGTGCCCTTCATGAGCGAGGGGTTGTTCCGGACAAGCTCATTGAGAATCCTGCGGTGCTCTTCGGTGAAGGTGAAGAATAAACTAGCTATCTGAGACTCCGGTTGTGGGCTCGAAAGTAACATGTCCTTGCTGCTCTGGTTCTGTAACTGTTGCGCCTCGGCCTGGGCTGTGTCCTTGCAGACCACCATGAGGGCCTCAATCAATGGTAAGAGAATGGTCGCTACGTTCATCAGGCCTTCTCGTTCGCGGATGGCGGTCAGACAAGTGCTCAACTTTTCCCACAGAGCGTTGAAAGTTGGGTTGTTGTAAAGCGTGGCGAGGAGATCTTGCTTCTTAGTCTCATCAGTGGAGTCAGAGCTTCCACTTGCATCGGATTTCTTTTGCGCGAATAGATGGTCAAGTGCGGTCAAAACGCGGAGCAGTTTGTTCTGATCCGAAGCGCCCGGGGAGAACTTGGATAGTGCAACTCCTTGAATTTCCGTCCCTGAAGAAGCTTTCTGGATGTGTGGCAATAGCTCTTCTAGGTGGACAACGATCTTTTCGCTCAATACCTGAGCCTGACGAGCTAGCTCCTGGCCAAAGACCAACATGGCACCCGGAATCGCAGAAAGATTCTTGATAGTTGAGAGGGTCTCCTTGAAAGTCCTCGAACTGCATTCTCTGGCAATGAAGATGTTGATGATGAGAGTGAGGTTGTGCACTGGGATCACGGGCGGGTGAAGATGTTTCACTTTTTTGAGGATTGCTTGCTTTTTTTCCAGGGCCTTAGACTGGTCGGCTTCGGCAGTCGGGCGCTCTGTAGAGGTCGAAGGCGCCGCTTCGGGTCCGCTCGGCGGCGGCGGTTGAGCTGGGTCAATACCAGCGGTAGTGGTGCCCTCCAGCAGATGTTCGTCGGCATGATCATTGCGTGGCGCAGCATCACCCGTCTGTTCTGTACTATCAGCTGCTGCCGTTGCAGACGCCTCAGCCTCGGCCTCGAGCTTCTTCACTGCTTCCGCTGCCTCTTTTTGCTTCCGTTCAAGTGCGAGTAGGGGGAAAGTTACCCGGCTTAATAACTGAGAGAGGCTGTCCATGATGGAGGAGCTTTCCATAACGAGGTCCCGGTCAAGTAGTGCTAGTAACGAATTGATTGCATATTTATGCGCCTTCACATCTTTGCTCTTCCCTTTGCGGCTCAGGGTGCGCTTTAAAGAAGAAATGGCCACGTCGTGTTCCGTAAGGAAAAGGGAAGGCACGTGGACATTTAACTCAGCCAGATAGCATAGGAGGTCGAGGCATTGCTGAACAACCATGAGTGGCGACATCTCGGAACTCGTCTGGACAGCGTTACCGCTGCCAAGGCTCGTGAATGCACGTCGGAGCCCCTGAGGGGTTTTGGGGTCCTTATCCTTATCCTTGGGTTGTTTAGCCTTGATGGAGAGGTGAGCGAAGCTTCGTTCGATTGCATCCACGTCCGTTGTGCCGTCCTGCAATATCTGAAGGAGGGTGCTGACAACCTCCAGTCGGCTTTGTCGGTTTTCGCAGACATCCTTGAAGACGTGCTTCAGATTACTCTCAATAGAGCCAGAGCCACCCTTGACATTGATGAACATAAGGCGGAGCAAGGTAGCAACACCAGGCTTATCCAGCATTTGCACCACCGCCTTTCGCTGGGTTTTACTCTCTCCATCGGCCTGAGCACTAGCCTCAGCAGCATTTCGTAGGTTACTAGTACCCGCTGGAGTTCTGGCGTGGTCTACGACGGGGTTGGAAGATCGCACCAGTCTTCGGGCTTGGGCAGCCATATCGGGGGGTAGCGAGTCCATGATATCTGCGCCTTGATCCATAAGAACTTGCTCACGAAGAGCTGGCGGGAAGGTCATCAAGATGCTTGCGGTGTCCATGTCTTGAGCCTCAGCTGTTTGACCAGGTGCCGCGGCTTGTCGTCGCGCTTCCTCGCGTTCCCGCCGGCGTTGTTCTTGACGTTCCTGTTGGATAATCTCGAGGCGAAGATCGTCAGGCAGCGCGTCCAAGAATTCTTGAAACACTTCGGTCTGCTCTCCACTGCTGCGTGGGGCCTCTCGCGCCTGAGCTCTCCGTGTGCTGACTGTCTGAGCGATAACTTCTTCCCTGAACTCCTCTGGAAGAGCCTCCAGGTAATCTGCGTCGATACCTAGCTCAGTAACGTCTACCTGCGTGCCCCTAATTGTGGTGAAAGCACGTGGCTGAGTGGCGTTGGTGTTACTTTCCGTGGCACCTGGTGCGGCATCAGGCGCCTCCACACCCTCCATGGCGTCCGAGTCGGTGTGGTCTTCGCTGTGCTCGGCTTGAGGGACTTCGGCGGATTCTGATGCGGCTCGGGCTGCAGCGGCAGCACGTTCGCGCTCTTCCGCCTCCTGCTTTTCCCGGGCAGTTTTCTCTTCCGCCTCTTTGGCCTCCCTTGCCTTTCGCTCTTCTTCTTCTCGCTTCTTGCGCTCTTCCTCCTGCTTACGCTTCAGCTCTGCTTCCTTTTCCTTGTGTTCCTTGTCACGCTGGATGGCAAGAGGCATAAGATAAGCGAGCAACGCTGGAATAAGCCTCACTGACTTATCCCCGTGCTGCGTTCCGAAGATCATCTTGACTTCTTCAGACCATCGCCCGGAAGTAGATTCTGGAGCGAACGTTGCCGCATGACCGGGCTCCTGGAACGTGTCTCTACGGTTCTCCGAGCGAGCGTCTCGTCCAAGCTGATCAAAAGGGAGTGATACTTCCCTGACTTCCCCACCCGGACCTGAAGTTATTTGGAGATGAAGAGCGTGCCCATGACGTGACAGGGAAGCCGGCAATGCAGCCACAAGATCGTTGATAAACGAGATGGGGCTGTCAATGCTTCCGCCACTAAGCAGGCTCCCCGGGAAACCTAACCGAAGCATACTGCCGAGATGTGGAGGCCGCGGGGAGCCAGTGCTTCCAGAGTCGTTTCTGCGAAGTAGAGGATTCAGGCCATCTTCATTGTTGGCAGGCCTTGCATCATGTCGATGTCCTCGGTGGAGAGCTCTTGGGTCTATGATACAATTAGCTTTTGAATCAACGCCGTATTTGAGGCTTGTGCCATCCCAAGTTATGATGGCCGCGTTTAACGTACCGCCCATGCTGGCTAGAGGGTCCCCGCGAGATCCCACGAAGAATGGAATCGGGGGAAACGGGCTACGATGGCCGTGACGGTGTCTATGACCACCAAAAATAGGAGCGTGATCCACCACCAGTGTGTCCCAGCCTAAGCTTGGGGCTCCTATGTTCGGAGGCGGAGGGTCGTCTTGATAGGGGGTTAGTATTGATTGAGATATAAAAGAACAGCACCTACTTGGAAAGTCATCTTCGTAGGCATATTCGTCGTCATCCTCTTCATCGTCGTCTTCTGTGTGGATGTCAGCAGAGCGCCCCGAAGCCAGCCCTTAGATAGAAAAACTCACCATCCTCGTCTTCATCAGCCGTGAAGGGTCGTTCGTTGAGTCCATTGATGTCGTCGATCGAAAAGTCCTGTTCAATGGCACGCATTATGTCGCCGAATCGAGGAGGCTCATCCACATCATCTAGCATATGGAGTGGGGCTTCAACAAGGTCCTGGGCTTCAGCTTCAAAATCGATCTCATCATCGTCCTCTTCCTCCTCGTCAGTTTCACTTTCCCAACCGGACGCTCCATCATCGTCCAGCGGGTTCCCTTCATCGTCTATTATTTCGATGTGATCTTCGTCATCATCCATGGCATCAGAGCCGAGCTCATCGTCGTCATCGCTCCCATCTTCGTCATCCTCGTCCATTTCATCGTCGTCTTCTTCGTCATCGTCATCCATGGTGACTTCGACCATGCCGAGATCACCAGGTAGCCCTTCAATAGGCCCCATGCCGTTGAGTTCTGCCTCTTCCTCGTCTTCATCACTAACATCCTCTTCACGATCTTCGGACATGGGTCCTTCTTCGTAGTCCATTTCATCATCGTACTCGTCATCGTACATGTCCTCGTCGTCATCTACTCGAGTTAGCATTAACTCGAAAATAGGTTCAGTTAGAGGGTTACAAACCGTCCTCAGATTCTTCCGAATAGTCGTCTTCCCTGTCCCTACCAGGTTCCAGCATACCTAGAGCCGAGTTGCGATAGAGGTCGGGCGTTTCTTCGCGGTCGTCTTCAATTTCGGATAGAGAAGTAGCGGAGGCAATTTCGTCGTCAATCGCCTCTAGCGTGGAAGCCTCGGGAAGGATATTGGCGTGACTCAAGTGGATCGCAGTACTCGTCAATGTCCGAAGGACACGGAGAATGCTTTTGATGGTCCGCTTTACTGGCGGGTAGGCGAGATCGATATCAGCGATGGAACCGGTAAGTGCTCCCAGATATCCCTTCTCGTACATGAGACGCCTAATCTGCGCTTGCGAACGGTCGGGAGTATCGTCGTTCGCGGAACGAGATGGGACATCTTTATCCTTTCCAGCGGTCATCAGATGTATGACATCAGCCAAAGCAAGCATTCTTGAGTATCTAGTTTCGAATGACTCGCCAGACGCCGACGCATCTTTGTACGATTTTAGGAGTGTGTCCAGCACGAACCTCCGTACGAAGAGCAGGTCGGGTTCGTCACCCTGATCGTACTTGTCGCGACTACGATCCGATGGCTTCTCCCCAGTCTTGCTTACCAGGGCGACAAGTAGGCTTTGCACTTGAGAGGCCGTGGCATGCTTCTTCTTGAGGGCGAGGCTATCAGAAGACCCCCCCAAGATGTTCGGACATAGCAGGTCAGTGAGCAGATAATTCAGAATGCCGGAACGCGGCTTGATTGGAGTATTGGTCTGAAGAGGTGCGCTTCTCTTAAAGTTGATAAACTCCATCTTAGTCCGATTGTAACTTTGGAGGAGTTCCGTGAGGCAGTGCAAGAGGAAACAGCGATATATGAAGATCGGGTGCTCGTCAGCTTTAAACGAAGTCTTCGACTTCTTTTCCTTGTTATCGATAGGTCGGCCTTCGGCCTCGCCGGAACCGCTAGGGGTAGGGGTCGAGGATTCAGAAGCATGCTTAGACTCCTTCGCCAGCGGAGAGGGCTCCTTATCATCGACTTCCTTGTAATTTAAGAGTTCACAGAGCAAGAAATGTACGACGCCGTCCGGATTCTCAAGTACCGGCCGCTTTGGCTCCTGGGAGGTTGCCTTTGGTACATCGGCCATGGGTTTATCCTCGCCTTCCGTCGATGGTTTGACGTCCTGGATGGACAGATCTTCAGTAGCACGAACAGCTGGCGCCACTTCGTCTTTGGACGCTTCCGTCCTAGTAGCTTTCAGGACAATGGTCTGCCTTGTGCCAGGTTCTAGGGTGGACCAATTAGAGAGCTCTACCGTCTCGTTCGTGACCTCCACAAACAATTTAGGGTCTCGGAGGGCTGCGAAGGAGAGTGCACGCAGATAGGCTGCGGGGTCGGGAGGCCGCTGGGTCCGCTCCAAGTGGTTCCGGATTTCGCTTCTCATCCTTTGCTTGATGACTTCTTCATCCTCGATAACATGGCGGAGAACGATTAGAATGTGAGAGGTGATCCGAGCCTCGACAAGGCGCTGTGACCCAACACTGGAAAGCTGTTTGGCCATGACAAATAGGCGCTGGAGGTTCTTCTTGTCTCCAATCACACGAGCGACAGTTCGATCTCGCGTCAGTATCACCAAAATACGTAACACAGATACTGCAAGAGATTCTTCTTTGCCAATGCGTGGAAGAAGCTCGAGTATGGAACTCAGAAGTGTACGACGGTCGTCAGCACCCACATTAAGATCCTTATCAGGCCATTCCAGCGGAGGAGCCGGTTCATCTTCAGTTGCCGGGGGTTTCCATTTGGGATCGCCGAGTTGCTCGTCATCGCTTAATAGAATCTCGAAAACAAGCAGAATGTAGGGAATCCATGGCGCGAGTTCATCTGGCGGCGGGGACGCCTGAGTTTGTAGAAATCGTAAGAGTTCACTCACATTCTCCTTCAGCGTGATAACTGAGGCTTTGAAGAATCCTCTGTCCTGTAGGAGCAGAGACAGAAGGTGAGCGTAGGCGGCAATACTGCGCCCGTTTGACTTTATGTCATCGTCTGCCGCGAACGATAACAAAGCATTGATTAGCGTTTCGCCGATTTCCTGCTTTGAAGATGCATCTTCACTAGTCGTTCGAAGCAAAATGGCCGATATCAGCTCAGAGATCTCGTATGTCGACTCAGGGTGGGCTCTTATGACATCCAGACATCGATCAATGAGGTTTTCCCGAAGACTGGAACGTTCCTGATCTAGATCTTCTCTGGCCACAGGTTTCCCGTTAGGACCTTCGGTCTCTGAAGCAGCCGTTGAAATTGAAGGGTCCTGGACAGGGCTAGTCGAAGCAGACGCGCCACCGCTGGGAGCTTGAGCAGATGGCATCGGCGTGTCGCGATCCCTTCCATTGCTTTGAGCCTCAGCCTCCCTAATCTGACCCAGCAGATCTTCGCCAAGGAGGGCCGCGGGAAGATCTGGCGGAAGATCCAAGGCCATGCGTTCGTCTTCGGCCGACGGTACCGCGGCTTCCATAGACGAAGCGGGGCCAGCTTCAGTATCTCCGGGGGAGTCCTCTGGAGGTATTGGATTCCGCGTACCAGCTAACCCGGCAGAGTGAGCCGTACAGTATTCAGATGCGGGTTGCCGGTTAAGATTGGCCCGATAAACTGCTTCACGCGCGAGATCTTCTTGCGTCCCCGATTCCACCAGTTGCCTGATCTCTTGGGACGCACTTGGGTGCGACCATGGGAAACGAAGAGATGACGGTTCCAGGTATGCTGGAGGGGTGTTTTTCTCGGAACGTTGATATGCATTGCTCTCTGCGTCGGCAAGGGAAATCAACTTCAAGATGCTGATGACTTTGGCTAGAATGGCCGCTGAATGTTTAACATTCTTCTCAACAAGGGGCGAATCCCAAAGTTCTCGGACGACCGGGAGGATTGCCATTCGTAACTCGACCACTAGGTTCGGCGCAACCTGGGACTCAGCCCGTCGATCTCCAGCGTTGTTGGTCCGTGGAAGGAGGTTGACCAGGGATACTGCGTCGGCGATTACTTTGCCATTGACTAACAGGGAATAAAGGTCTAGGATCTTCTTAATACCAACGGCCGCGAGCTCTAACAAGAACGAATCTTCGGTGGCAGCATCTTCAGCGCAAATCTCGTTCTTGAAAGTGATCAGCATGTCGTTCAGCTTTTCCAGGCCGCCGTGTTTCTTGAACGCGATCAGAACTGGCGCGATAAGTTGTAGCGAGTTCCGATCACTGTGACGGGCATCAAATTTACGGTCAACCAGCATTTCATAAACGGCATGCAACATGATGTTCCAGTAGCGATAGTCATTTGTGGTCTTCTTGCGATCTGGTACTTCCAGCTGCGCCAGTATTGTTTGTGCCAGGCCTTCTGCTAGGTGCACGTGATGCACTCTCGTGTACTGGTCACGTTCACGTCGAGGCAGTAGTGCTCTTCCGATCGTCTGGAGAAGCGGGAACGTGGTGGACATAAGCGACTGGAGTAAAATACGCAACGTCTGGTAGTTGCGGTACCGTGGACTTGACTTCTCACTCTGGGACGGACCTTCGGGACGATCCGGGGTTTTCTCAGTGATTCTGCCCCCAATTGTGGAAGATAGAATTTCTGACACATCCGTCTCATCAACATCAGCACCGGCAAAACCGCTGCTTGTCAGCATGGACTCGAGAGTTGATGCACCGGTTTTACCTGAAGCTGCATTCTTCTGTGGCGACCAGTGTTGGGGGACACTATTCACAATAGCTAGCTCTTCGGACACAATAGCGTGCAACAAAGGTCCCAATGATTTGACTATCTTGTCATAATAGTCAAAAAGATTCACGGGGTGCAGCGTGACCGTCGAAGATCGAGATGAGTAGGGGAAGCAGTGATAGAGCGTTCTGACTAGGGACTGGGCACTGAGAAGCGCCTTTGCCACTGAAGTACCCTGGGCCAGCTTTGCAATGAATTCTTGGCTCGCATCTTCGGTCATCTGTACGTTGCCATCAACGAAGCGGGCGAGATAGGAATCAGGAATCTGCGCCTGAATTCTTGATAGTAGAAAATCGAATGCGCCTTGAGTCCGCTTCAGTAACGACGGGAGCCCGATAATTGGCGAGCCTTCCACCAGTTGAGAGACGGTCATTTCTAGGGTCTTCGAAGCAGCCGTGTCCCCGAAGTCGTGGGGTAAGCTAGGCGAGGTACAAAGATCGAGTAATAGCTCGATACCGCCACTGTTGATGAAGGACGTCTTTAAGTTCGCGTTGGTGACATAGGAGCTGAGGAAGTTGGAGCACGCGAACACATAGGGTGCAACGGACGCATGCGGCGACGAGTTATCAGGGATTTCCACAACTTGGACTTGTGGGTTGTCCACATCAGTCATAGCAACGTCTGAATCGGCGGTCTCGAGGACTGTCTTGTCCTTCCCCTTTCCTTCGTCCGCAGGGGGTGTTCGCGGATGGGTCGTCAATTGGTCGTCAGCCACCATATCTTTCCCTCTGGCATCTCTCAGAAGAAGTTTGGCACCCCATCCTGAGACTTCCGCTTTAGAGCGGGCGAGATGCGTCACTCGAGCAACCATATCTAGAACAGCGTTGCCAATGGCGGGTCTGAGACTCGGGTGATGCCGTGCCAGCTCATCGAAATGAGTACCGATGGTGTTAGAAAGCTCGATGTCGGTTGCCATAAGTCGAACGTGATCAGGGCTTTCGAAAATCTCGAAGTAGCTATCAAACGCACGCGAGGCGACGACCATTTTCATTCCATTGTTATTCAATGATATGGCATCCAATACCGTTGGTACGATTGAGATTGCGTCACTGGAAGGAAGGATGCCACGGGCTGGAGGTCCATCTCGAGGCGCACGGAGCACCTCCGGTGGTGGAGGGTGTGGTCGCGTATCATGCTCCAGGTCATCTGAGGCAGTGCTCTCAGAAGGTGAACCGCCCTCGTCTCTGGCATTCTCAGGTTGCCCGGCCTCGGCGCCGCTAGGCTGTCGTACAACAAAAGGTCGTCCCGTCACAGCCTCAAGGAAGCTTTGTACAAGCCGGGCCTCAGAGATGGCCGCGAAACTCGTTGGGTCGTTGTTCAAGAAGTCGCTCAGAATAGTTACAGAGTTGGTCCATACCAAAGAGCCGAACTGGGATTTGCCTTCGATGATATCGCGGACGCTCGCAAGAAGAGCGGATTTATCAACCAAGTTTCTTAGCAATCGATCTGTGTTTCCGCCAAAGGCAAACGAATTGGACATCATGTGATGAATGAACTTCAGTAGGAACTTGAGGTTTTGTTGTTGGTAAAAGGGTACCTCGTAATCTACCACTTGAGAACGATGGCTCACAGGCGTTCCTCTGCCCTCTTTGGCAAGTTTTTTCGCAAGCTCAACCTCGTGAGTAACCAAATTTGTGATGACCTCCAGACCATCGGCGCTGACCAGAGTTTGCAACGAGCTTTGTACATTGTAAACGAGATTGTCCAAAAACCCCACCAGCGTGCCGTACGTGCGCTCGGCTATGTTAGATCTTATGGTGAGGATCTCGACCATGATATCAAGTAAGCCGGCTGAGATGATCTCTGGAGTGCCGCGGGCATTGGTGCTCATCGCCATGGTAATGTGGAGCGTGAGGGAAAACAGGTTATCACGCCATTCGTCTTCCTCCGTATACTGATCGCCATCATCATCCTCCTTCATTCGTGCAACCGCCTTCCGGATGACATAGAGGAGTACGCCGTGATTGACAGTGGCATTCAAGGCGGAGAATATATCCGGCAGTTTGGGGTGGAAGTTCGCAATGGCCTCCAGCAATGACAACGCGATCGATTGTAGATCAATGGGCACTACTGTGGTGCCGTCTGCGGGAGGATGGATCAACTCAGCAAGCTGATACACCAACTGAAATCGACGGGGCTCATCATGGTCATGACGGAGGACCTCCTCGATGAACGTCTTCTCGCCATGAATGTATGCTAAGTTCTGGATAGCTAAAAGGCGCGCTTTCAGTGCCTGCTGTCGGAGCTCAGCCGACCCAGTGAGCGCCTTAGCGATTCGCAGACGGTTCAAGACCTCGTACTTCGTCTCTTTAGGCACGTCTGCAGGTACACGATCTAGGAGTTGATAGATTGGGGTCGAGATCACCGCGGACTGCGGGATTTCCAGGGTCTTTTGACCCGGTGTGCTGCCCTCGTCATGCTCTACGACTGGTGTGCGGGAGATCGAAGCCGGACTGTCATCTAAAGGGCCTTGACGGTTCGTGCGGGGTGTAGATTGTACGGCGGTTGTAGTACTACTCCGTCTTAGAGGTGTGGGTGTTGACGGGGTCGAAGAGGTACCTCCTCGCTCGGGGAGGCTTTGGTAGGGCTGTTCTTGCGAGCTGCTTGGGGTAGGATAATATGTGAGTTTCACGTCGCCCCAGCCGTTCCAACGCGTGTCATAGCCCGAGCTCTCGGCAGAATCAGCCTTCGCGAGAGCACAAAGATCGTTCGCATACATTGTGGCCACATTTTTCGATGCTCCGCCATACGCCTTTTCCTTGCTCTTATTGGCGGATGCCGGCGCTGACAAGTTTAAGGGGGCGGATAGCTTGTTAATGGGCGTCTTGATAAAAGGCTGCGCCATCTGTTGAACACGATCCAGCTCGATATTGTAATGATTCGACAACAGAGCCGTGTGGACTTGTCGCGGATGCATCCCCATGCGTTTTACCGAAGCTTGGTAACGCTGAGCCAGCTCAACACCAACTCGGAGCGTCGCACAGATGACAGAGAGGTCGGTACTATTGAGAAGATTGTTTAGGTGGGAACTGCTAGCATATATACTGCGATTGCCGCAGTGATCGAGCAGCATCTGGGTGAACCTGAGGACGGACACAATCAAGTAACTATCGCCATCCTTGTTATAGCCTAACTCAGAAAGCTTTGCCGTCTTCTTCAGTTCTCCATCTGCGTCGACTGCAGATTGGGATCCGAGTAGCAGGTCACAGCCAAAATCCCGCTTCTGAGGACCTTCGGTCAGATTGTATATCGAACAAAATGACTCTAGGATATAATCGAATCTGTTGAGCAATGGTATCCAGTGGTACAGGTCTCCTCTGGGAAAGGGCCATCTTGTCGGGAAGGTGGCGAGGACCTTGGGTAAGAGAGGCAACGGTGCTGAGGACGCTTTATCGACATATTCCTGCAGCCAGGGAGACTAGAAGCCGACGTTAGCCAGCGGTTCGTAACGATGGGTAGATATCTAGCTATTAAATATGCTTGGTTGAAGGACGAGAGCTTACCAAAGTCTCCTTGTGCTTGGGTTGAATGGTCTTCGTAATTTTTCCCATGGTGAAGGCCGGGGCGGCAGGGCCGCAAATAGAAAAGTATCAACTCCCCCTCCACTACCAACGTTCAACCGGCGACGACAACTTGACCTGTCGCTGGGGAGCGTCCAAAATACTTTGGACTACCCCTCTCTCTGACTGTATCTGGCCGGGTCGAGAAGGCGGATTTGTAGGAGAAGCACCTCGGTCGTCGAGGGCGGGGTGGCAGATACCGGGTGAGCTCGGCTTGGCGATAGGACAGGATCGAGCCTCGTTCCCAGATATTAATCAGCCTTGAGCGGGTACCGATCGGCCTTGGGAGATGTGCGAGTGAGAACCACCTTTCGCGGAAGGCGTCGGTGCGTGGCAAGCGTGAGGTCTAATAACCGGACCGAGAATTGACCTGTGGCACGGAGGATGGAGCTTCCAGCGTGATGGAAAATGGGGAGTGGGCAGGCCAATGTAACGTTTGTATGTCAAGAAACCGGATTCCTGGTAGACGTCAAGGACTTCCACTCTAAAACTTTTAGAGTAGGTACCTTAGAAACCGGGCTGTAGATGCGTAAGCTATGAAGCAGGGAGAGAATGACGCGGAAGGTCCCAGGCGAGTGCAGGTCGTTGGTCTTTCCGATTTCGTAAGGGTGACAATTGTTGGAGAAACAAAATCCTCAGGTTGGAGTGTGAAGATAACTAGGTAGATATGTGTAACGGTCAAGATCTACCTCGGGCCTCTCGTCGGGGAAGAAAGACACCAAATCGGATGGAGAAGAGGAAAAGAGGTATGGGGAGGGGAGGATGATGTTCGCAAAGGATGCGTTACGGATATAGGAAAGAAGGTTGAATGTATTGTAAAGCAGATGCAGGTGCACACGGGTGATCATCATGATCAAAAGATGAATGCACTGTACAGTAGTGGCACCTAAGTTTTGCGTAGTTCTGCCCGCCTTGGGTACCTTGAGGCATATGGTACCTAGAACCTTTAGGAAGGGACATAAGGTTTTAGGTTAAAAGCTCAGCAATTGTAACGTACCATATAAGCTTTGCGGTATGTATCTGCCGGTAGAGATACAAAGCATCCTTATCGCGGGCTGGAGGGGCATTTCTATTACTTACATATACCTATTTATCCATCATGTAGCTGTAGGTAAGATCTGCTTCATACATATCCTCAGATTATCTTTAGTCGAGCTACCCCACGTCAGGCCTTTAAAACCTTCACACTATCATGACGGTCGTCCACCACCTATGTATGTAGGAATACATTGCCTAGGCAGGCTCTGGACAAAATAGTTGGGACACCCCACCACCCACACTCTACACCCCATATCAACAATTATATTTACTTATACGTAATTTAACCCAGAAAAATGTCAGGAACATCCTGAAACGTTTACCGTAATCTCCAGCTTCGCTTTTTTTAATGATACTAAAAAAAAGATTACTATCGTTCATGCGTTGTTGATTTAATTGCAGGTGAAATAATACGATATTATCGAAATTGGGCACGTTATAGTATGGGGTGTAGGGGTGTCCAAACTATTTTGTCCAGAACCTGCCTATGTACAAATAGTACGAACCTATCATACACAGAGATCAATTCTCTTCTGCTGTATCTTGCATAGTAGCTAGCTTCAAGGACCATCTCACGCGACAGGTATAAGGAATCACCACATAAAACCCAGTCGTTACTCGGCGATCGTCATGCCTCGATTCTGCAATAAGTTGATGCGTAACAGACCACCGCCCTACCACCTTACTACGTACGTCCAGCGAAGGTTATCCAGTCAGACTCTGGCCAATCGTTGAGCTACCCCTGTTTCTAGGATAGCCGAAATACTTACGGAATTTGAACACGAAAGACCCAACGAGCGATAATACTTACTGTTCCATGAACAATGACTAGATATCTACGGTTATACGGAATATCTTCCACGGTTCCCGTCGCAGTCTGTTGCGGTGATAGTCATATGTACACATTACTGTCAGCATTGTTATGTGTTGCCCGACGCTTCTGAGCTCTCTCCAGTAGCGCCCAGAGGTTTCCGACAGAGGTTATTTATGAAAGATGGAGTGTTCCAAACTGTCAAGTTCCATTTACGCTCCGATTCCAAGCACACGTCTTCTACCGGTTGCGAGAAAGTTTTACTGGATTCGTAGTCACAATGATACAAGAAGTTGCTACTAGGGCAGCCTCATCTGCGCAGCCATCGGTAAAAGATGCGGGTATGAAGATGAGGTGCTCACTAGTTCTTTGGTGACGACAACGAAAGGGTCGCCCGTGAAGACAAGATGGAGGGCGACACCACGGTATAGTAGTCGGGAAAGGTTTCATTGCGCCGGACGACTTGCTTGGTCAAACCACATCCTTTTCATATAACCCGCCTTTCTTCTACCTTACGACTCTTACAACGCACATTCTCCCTTGGAATGTTCAGGGATTATGTACTATATTCAGGAGTTCCCTCTCATCCAAGCACCAAATAGCCGAAGCAGCCTCTAAGCGTGTCGAGGTAATGGACTCCGAGTCAGTAACGCGAGCGGCGTAACCATCAAGAAGCGAGTTATCTATAATCGTCAATGTGTAGAACTCAAAGCTTCATTGCCTCTAAGAAGAAAAGAGACAGGAGGACGGAGTGTCATATTAAGCACCGAGGGCCCGTGGTGACAATATATGTAGCTTTGAACCTTTCTACTGTCTCTAGAGGATGCCGCTCGGGTTATTTGACATAAATATGCTTGTGAAGACGGAGGCTAAGGATGATACCCCTGCCCTTCTAACGCGAGTGAGCCCCGCAACTCCTAAGGCCAGGCTCGGCTTGACTCGCTAGACTAAGCTACCCACACACATGAGCCACAGCTTACTGCTAAATAAGTTACCTTTTCGGGAAAATTAATATCCAGGGCTTGTGGTTTAGTGGTATAATACTCCCTTAGCATGGGAGTGGTCCGGGGTTCGATTCCCCGCGAGTCCACAGAGGAGGTTAAATTCCTTCATTATACCGGTCTTTTTGGACTCTTGCATCTATGAGCCAACAACGTAGTTTACCTGTTGAAGGCGTTGGCCCACTACACTAACTACTACGCTTCTTTTTTTTGTTCTATGCCTTTGAAACATAAGTAGCAGTTCGCCTATCAGAATTAAAAGTCATTTAGTACCCATGGCGGGTATGTCCGTCATGGGTCGAATCTACTGCGGTTTCTTGGAAACAATGCAAGTGTGCCCGGTGCGATCCTCCGGAATGTCGTTGGGGTTTGTCCGGCACAGACCGCTTTTAACCTCCGTTCCGTTCCGGAGGGTAAGTGCGAACGTCGGAATGGGGTAGGCAGCTACTGTCCGAAAATTGTCTACTATGAACCTGAGCGTGATAAGCGGGGTTCAACCACTACCCGAGTCTCCGGCGCCTGAGTCGTGGGCGTCTTCAACATTCACTCCAAAGACCTAGCAGCCAAATGCCGTCCAAGATTTCAAATGTATCCCACTTCCTCCTCATCACTCTTTCACCGTTTTGAAAATCGTGGCAGCCTGTTTTCCCACCTGAATACTACTCTCATATATTTCCTTTTTCGCTTTCTCATTTTGAGAAGCCGCTGGGCAGTTGAAATCGCACCAGATGGCCATCAGCTCTCAGCATCAACCCTACAATGTGCCCCATCCCTAGAGACACAGCAAAAGCGGGGGCGCCAAACAATGTCAACACAAAGAATGCAAGCTCGACCTGCTTCAGCTGTAAGAGGCTGAATGACAGCACATTCCAAATTGTAGAAGATGACAAGTGGGACGAGATACCGATCATCTACGCAAAGATTTATGACACCGTGCTTGTACTGATTGATACGGGCTGCGGCGGAGCCGCCAAAGACGATACAGCCGCACTCACCTCTCTCCGAAAGTTCCTCGAGACTTACCCGGTCCCAGACAACAATGGCACAGCGCTTAACCCTGGATCGGAGAAAGGATATCTTGTCATATGCTCCCACTGTCATTTCGATCACATAGGTAGGGGCCTTGCACCCGAGACACTATTATTGAGCTGTACATGACCTTGGTTGTTCTAGGTGGTATCGCCCAATTCTTAGATACACCAAAATGCACATTGTGGGCTAGTTCATATGGCCGCGCTTTTGTAGAGGGCGACGGTGTGCTACCAATGCATTCACTTTGCCAATACTTCGGCATGAAAACACCAGAGTACAAGGTCACAGTTTGGGCTGAAGATGGTCAAAATGTCATATATGGTCCAGACAACACTGATCTTGGCCTGGTTATATACCACACACCGGGACACACTCCGGATGAGCTCGCGATATGGGACTCTAGGGAGCGTGTACTCTTCGTTGGCGACACAATGTACGAATGGTCCCACATCGTGTGGCCACTGGAAGGGAACCTGTTGCTGTATAGTCAGACAATGGGCAAACTCAAGAATCTTGTTCGCTCTTGGAACAATGAAATCCGGTCTACGAATGATGGTAAGTTCTTATACACTACTCCCAAACGTATCCGTACTCAAGACAAGTTCAGTTGGGCATCACTTTACTGGGATTTCCCCACAATGCGCAAGGGTCAAGATAGCATGTGGCCACACGACGAGTTCGGCAGACGGCGAGCAGCTACTCGGCGATGTTGATCTGTTCCTTTACCATGTCTCTGAGGGCATCGTCGAAGAGAACCCTCAAGGCACATTCCGCGATGAACAGCTGGTTTCTTATAACAGAGAAGACGGGAAGATCAACTTCATTGGCCCCAAGAAGCTCTTCGAAGCATTCAGGTCTGATGAAACTGCAATGGACGCCATCAGAAAACGCCATTCGTGATAAATGCGCATATCCGCTTTCATAGATCTTGACAACCACCACCTCCATGAGCTATGCGTCGCCGACTCGTTGCCGACCCCTCGAAACTGAGGGCTGTGAGGGGTACCAACACCTTCGGAGTCTCCGAAACTGTGTCACGTGCAAGAGCCCACCATCGAGGATGCCATGTCCAATTACTTCGTACATCACATCCGTGGGCAGGTGCTCCTGCGTGTGATAATTTATGAATTCGAAACTTTCGTATCGATGCGAAACGCAATATCGCGTCGCTATCCTTCCAAGCGAATTGACTTAACGCTTCATCTATAAGAGATACAGACAGCTAGACTGTCCTCATCTCTCTTCTCCAGCCGCACTATGTTTTCTCGGGGAAAGGCGGGTAGTGATAGCCTATTTCGATTTGGAAGGTATCATGATCATTGATTTGGAGACCTGCAGCGCTACATTCGACATCGTGATGTCGATCCGGCTTAACGCACAGTCAGGCGGCCCGCTTCGGCCCGCCCCTGCGTATCAGAAATCCTTTTGGATGCCGGTGCGAAGTGTTACTATTTACAGTAGTGCGGGCATGGCAGACAGGCCAACGACCCAATCCTGCCGAACGGGTGGAAGGCATCAAAGCCAAGTGTGTGGGGTTGTTGTATTTAGTGCGATTACTTAAATAGTATTCTGCAACGGCTTTCAACCTCCAGGGGTGTTCTTTGTTATTTACCTCCACCGGGTCCACCATAGGATCAGGTAGAATCGCATACAAATTGTACGGGAGTAAACCTGCTCTGATGGCTTTGTCAGTGCTTGCCGCTATCGCAAAGTGACGAATATCGATCTAGGCCGAAACGCCAACGTACATCCCATACAATTTTCTTTTGGAGTTTACATTCCGGCCTCAGACACATATGATGGTCCAGTGGAGGTAACTAACAAAGAATATCCCTGGGAATTGTTCCTCAGAGTTGGCAACGTGCATGCCACCAGGCGGCAGAGCAGCCCCGCGGTTATCGACCCTGGGTGGCGTTGTAAATAGTAACACCCCTACAATTCTGGCGTACCAACCACGGGATGACAGCCACCACGGAAGCCAGCAAGGATTTGCAATTTACAATCATTCAGCGCAAGTCCACCTATAGCCTTTATGAGGGACAGGGGCCGATCCTCCAGATCTCAGGCGTAGACGGAGCCATGGAGTTCAGGGAGATTCCTCTATCGAGTACACTTATTGAAGACGCTGATCGTTCTAGCTACATCACTAAAACATTTGATACTGTAGTATTGTCGCCATTCTCTTGTTGAATCCCGGAAATTCCAACGACACACTCCTATTTTTTTGTTAAGATGATCTCCTGAAATGGACACCTCCAGCTTTTGCGAAGTTGTGGGGAGGATACTCTGGACCAGTATGTCCAGGCTAACCCAGGCATTCGGACCAGCTTCGGCCGCCATCCCACGTCAGTTATTTCGCTTTGCGATGCAATTTTGGATGAAATTCGAAGATTTGAAAAGTTCGGGAACAGTCTCCAAGAGATTGTTTCGCAAACTCGCTCAGGTTCATCGCGTTCCAAGTGGATTTGTTAGATCGCTTAGCTGGCATCGGGAAGGATGTTGTATAGCTTGATCTATCTCCCAGCATTCCTGCAGCTCGCCCCTAACAGCAGCAGGCATTTCCTCCAATTCAAGTGATATTTGGGGCCGTGGTCCAGTTACTCAGGGTAGAGGGACACTCCCCCTTCTTATATACCATATATCATTGCTCCCTCGTCATTAGGCAGCAAAGGTGCAAGCGAGCGATTATGACACCATCACCTCCTTTTTCAATTGATACAGCAATACCTGGCGCGATTAAATATTGATACTTCCCCGTAACCCAGATCGAACCTTTAAGAAAGATAACTGTGGATATCTCGTGTTGTCTATTGGAAATATGCAACACGGCTACAAAGACTGTCAAGAAGGGGAAACTACGTAAGTCACCAGCTAACCCCCATCACCAGAGGCTGCTTTCTAAAGTTAACAAGGCAAATACATACTTTCACTAGCTTCTGGTGAGGAAAACGACCTCGCCGCAGCATACTAGAGGCTCCAATTCCTTGTTCAGGAGGAAGAGCGCCTGATCGGGCGGTGTAGATATCGCACAACTCGGGGGCTTGGACAGCGCATGGTAGCTGTCGAGCAACTTCTCGAAAAGTCAACAACGTTCCTAGAATCCCAGCCACAGTTTTTCGATCAGTTACGCACCAATCTTGAGGATTTCTCACTCGTGCGCTCTCTATTCCAAAGTCAACAGTGGATGAATAGCCATCCCAGGAGGCGATCGTGGCTACCATGTTACAGCAACTCGATGCGAACCTTTAAGCGGATAGCTAGATCGATATGCTGGATAGATTGTTACGAGTATGATGCCCAGGAACTGCTGGGTGCATATTCGGAAAGCCCGAATTTCGAAGTTTCAAAGAGTCTGAGCAACATATCCTATGGATCCAAGGTCAATCCGGCATAGGAAAGTCCACGCTTTCATCATCTATAGTGGAATCTCCGACTACAGAATTAGAGCCATCTTGGGCCATCAGCATGTTTTACACTGGTGCGGAGAGTGCTGGCAGTCCTTCCCTCACATGACTGATGACGTTGGCCCTTCAGATGGCTCGTAAGCGACCAGATTCGCCCCTCCATATCAATAAAACTTTTTAAACAGAGGCGCCAATCTACTCGAAGCATAGCCCGGACTATTTGTTCCATAATATTCGAAGACCAGCTGGCAACGCAGTTGTTGCAATCCTGTATTCGGATTCTTGATGGGGTGGACGAGCTATCTGATGACGAGCAAGACTTTCCGGTGAAATATCTCGGTGACCTCAAGGTCACATCAAGGTTTGTATTACGAGCCGAGTTGTCGTCAATCTCAATTCGCTTGCGAACAAACCAAGCCCTATTGACCCTCTTTCCGATGAACCAAGGGCATACTCTCGCGGATATCAGTCGCTTCGTCGCCAAATCGCTAGATTAGTCGACCGCCTTCAGCAAATCGAAAACATCGTGCCAAAGTTGAGAATCTTCTGCATCACCATTCGCATGGGATGTTTTATGGGTCGATCTTATGTCGGATCAATTTTCTCGCCGCGAACTGCAACTCATTTAGAGAGTCGCATGGAGAAGCCTTCAGTGAGTATGCTTTGTCTTTATGAGCATATAATCGAAGATCTCTTCCATCCTACCTTAGAAGCGGATCCGAGCGAGGGGAGAATCATACAACAGATTCTACATTGGGCATGGGTTTCCCGTCGAGCTCCTACATTTGTTGAGTTAGAACAGGCTTTAGAGGTCTATTTCGGCGAAATTGTTGGCCTGCAGGATATCTTGAAGTAACTTGTTGGCAACGTGATCGCGTTGCATACAATGTCAGCACGTACCTTCGTTCGCCTCCATACACTCGTCGTTTAGCGGCTTCCTGCAGGGGAGACCGACCGTGCCACACCTCGGAATCGTCTTCGAACCCTTGGAATCCAATAAGAGTTCGACTTTGTGCTGCATTGGATGTTTATGCCTCGAACGGGACACTGAGCTGGACCAATATGCTGCTCGGTTCTGGGTAGACAATCTTCTTAACAGCTTCGCTATGATGCCGCACCCGGAGGTTTTCCAATCCCTTCACGTTTTGTTCTCTAATAGCGCAAGGGTTCGAAAATGGATCAAAGGGTCTTTGGGTCTGCTGGGGATGCAACTGCAGAAACTGATGTGCAATTCGTCATTGTTGCGCATTCTATCTGAGGCATGCCCCATAGGTAATAGTATGGGGCTCGTTCATCAACAAGGGGCGGTATAGCCTCCCTTCTCGAACTTCTCGCCATGCAAGCTGGTAGGATGTGGCTCATAGAGGGTCAGGATAGAATCACTGACATCTTCTACTTCTGCGAGTTCACTGCCTAGTGCTTCGGCTCCAAACATAACGATATGTAATTTGCCCTAGGGGAAGGGGGTACGATGGTTAGCGAGAGTATTGGAACAAGCAGCTATCCAAGGAGGACGTCATGCGTATTGATCGCAAGGTTCAACCGGAGATTCCGTCCTACACTCAGCATCTTCGCATTGCTCTGGTGCTCTTCAAAGCTAGTTTGTTCGCAGATGCGATTTCCGAGTTCTACGAAGCTATTGTACAAGATTCAGAGAGCGCGATGGAGTTTATCCGCAGATGGCCGCAGCTTTGCGTTCCATCGGACAATACGAGAAAGCAGTAGGAACTCTGAATCGAGCTATGGAAATAGCCGACGAAGGTGTTCGCAAAGATTCCGTGATCTCAACGCTGCTGGCTTACAGCGTCAACGGTCTCTTCAATGAAGCCTTCAGTCTCTACGAAAATGTTGATACCGCAAAGGGGAGAAATGAGGAGCACTTCCGGGCTCGGCCAGATGATGCAAGTTTCCGGGAGCTATGAACAATCAAAGGTCTTGTACGAAAAAAACCTCTCGGCGTATCCCAATTCTAGCCACTGGCACCGTGGCTGCTGCAACGGCTCGTAAGGCCGGAAAATTGCAGGATTCATATCAGTTCTACCAAAATCAGATCTCCAAACATCTGCGAACAAACCAGGAAATTGCTTCTCAGTTCACCTACTGGCTGGGGGGACCTCTTCTGCTTCGAGTTAGACGACGCCAGAACCGCAGCGAACATTTGGAACGAAGCAGTCCGCACTGCACTCCTAGGTTCAGAGGAAGCTCGCTTGAGGTTTGCTCTATGTGAAGTCCTCATCGAGTTCAGCCAGTATGAGGAAGCCGAGAGCATCCTGGAGAAAAACTGCGATTGCGAAGACCAATACATACCTCGCTGTTATCGTTTATTTCGTGGAATGGCCTGTTCCCGCATGGGGAAGGTGGACCAAGCAAATGACTGGTACCTAAGAGGTGTCCAATATGCCTTGCACAGGAACGACTTTCTCAGCAATTCCAACGATAAACTTTGGCTGGCAAATGTTAGGGAAGGGACTGATGTTCATGTCTCTGGACAATAATGCTAGGATAGCATTCCAGCAGCGCATCTACACGAATACCATCAGGGATCCTGCAGGAGTTCTGCACAGGGCTTTTTGCGAAGTGTTTTATGATTCCACTGGTATTAGAGGTGTGCGGTTTGTCTGCAAATCCTGTTATGACATTGGCTTGTTCCGGGAGCATTCTAAGATGCTGGAGGAAGGCGAATTAAACCTCACACGATGTAAAAGGAGCCACGAATACCTTGCAGTCTATCCGCAGGCGCCCCATCCACGGAAGCTCAAGCATATAGTGCAACAGCCCCTGGGGGAATGGCTCCGGGGTCTCGCTACGAAGCTGGGCTTGTCAACCGCTGAGATTAATTCTACGGCGGACGACGCAAAGCAGCGACAGCCTGAGTTTGGCACCAGACCCCTCGTCACATGGAGGTATTACGCAACAACTTCATTCGGGCTAATCCTACTACTAGCTCTGAGCTATTGGATGAAAGTGAGTGGCATTACCTTTCTTCGAGGTCTTCATACATGAACATTTTTGCTAGCGCCGCAAAAGGCCTGGCATGACTTTAGATACGTCGGTTTCTTTATAGGGTTCGGTGGCCATGTTTCAAATAGATATTACTGTTGGACAACTTGTGCTATGTATATACCTGAGTACAATGACGTAGGGTCATATAATAATGATCATTTCATCGACTTGGTCCCATGATTTACCTCTATATCTAAGTCACCCCGCAGTCAAATATAGAACTACTTGCATTAGAGTGATCTGCCTAGTCACACGTCACAACGGGCGAGAGGCTAAGCGCGCCATTATAAACGAACATTTCGTAGTCATGCTATACGATTGAAATGTAGAGAAGCTCGGTTGTGGCCTAGGGGTTAAGGGATGGTGGGGGCTTAAACTGCTTGAGTCAGCACGCCTCCAGCTTCGGGAACCGACTCAAGACGTGGCTATGAAAGTTACAGGGCGAGTTTCTGCCTTCCAAGATGTGCCGTAGGTATTTCCAGTTCATTTTGGTAGACCCATTGATAGAATCGGTGAAGAGACGCCGTTTGCAAGGACCAAAGTATTTAATGGCACCGGCGGAAAGTTGTGTTTCCCCAGTGAAAATGTGGATTCCTTCGAAGCAAGTATTACCCGTCTTGAGCATAGGACGCGCCTGATCTTGCTCTCGGAGGCGAGTAGATAGAATGCCGGAATTCGATGAGACATTCTACTGGGAGATGTGTTGATTGTATGAAGGTTGAAGTGTGGTTGCAACCAGCTGCAGCTAAAGGGAGCCTCCCCTAAACCTTTGAACCCCTGAACTAAGCTGGACTCTAAGCTGTCGTAGCGCCTGTGATTCAAGCGCCAGCAGGTGGGTCTGCATGTCAACGACTAACTGCAGGGGCTGATGAGTGGCTGGCAACACCCTGTGGGGAAGTTTGAAAACAAAAGTGGTCCCAAACGCTTAACCAAGAAGAGTAAGGCGGGATTCTGTTAGCATGCATTAAATGCACCGAACTCGCTTAGGAGCATGAGGTACAAGGAGTACCGCTTCTGTTGACCTTCTCTGTTCGGTTGCATCTCAAGGTACAGATAGTACCCGAATTGAAAGGGAATTCACCACGGGTTCTGAGGACAAAACAGAAAGCCACTCCCCGACTACCACATCTCCATACATGGCATGAGGTTGTTGAGTTGTAGCAGTAACAGTATCTCCGGACATTGATTCCATCTTTCTGCCCTTCTTTCATCATACCGGCTCCTCTCTTTCTGCCTAACCACGGACAATTCACCATTCCTTACGCTGTAACGATCGATACCTTGCTTCTCCCACTTGACCGACTACTGATACTCGTACACTACTACCCTCGCGCTGCTGTCAGCTGGTCCCCATTAACCTGCCCGAGCTTACGATACCCCCTTTAAGCGTCGATGGCTTGCATGTAATTCTAATTTGCGAAGTCGAATATTCAACTACCACGATTCTTTCCATTCATCGGTTCTCAGTCAGTTCTTTGTCGTTGAGAACCATTGAGAACCAGTAGACAGCATGTCTGCGCAGGAGGAACCCAATGCACAACACGTCCAAGAACAGCAAACCAAAGACATCAAAGATATCAAAGAGACGCGTCCGGAAACTCCAGATTCACTAGCCGCCTCGGACAAGGACACGGTATGTTAATGCAGTTATGTCCACATCGGCAATCTTGACTTGGCGGCCGTCGAGTCCAGTCGTACAACATACTCCTACATATCAGGTCAGTAATACTTACATGGTTCTCATACAGGATACCTTCGAAGATGCCATCGACACAGGCTCTATAAGATCCTTGACAAACCGTAAAGTCTCCAGCTTGCAGTCCACACGACCTTCCAGCGGAGCTACGGATGAGACTACGATCTCAGAAGACCTGACCCAACCGTCAAAGCGAACGAGCGAGGAGGAAGATGGCGACACAGTCAAGGCCGAGTCCAAAGATGTAGTGTCTACAGACCCGATTCGTATTTCAGAGCCAATATCCAACCCGACGTCCTTACACAACGTCGACCTGGATGATGAAGCGTCCACTAAACCCTTACACAACGTTGATCTCAGCGACGAAGCAGCCACTAAACCCTTGCACAACGTTGACCTCAATGATGAAGTGACCAGTAAACCCAAAGGTCAGTAGCTAAAAATCCAAGAATGCGGTGAGCCATGGAACAGAGAAACTAACAGCCTTGAAGAGGAGGAACCGCCTGTGGCAGAAAAACCACTCCCGCCTTCAAAGAAGCTGTCTCTCGGCAACATCACGGCTTCCTTCCCCGCAATGCCTTGGACACCCTCCTCAAATCCCGAATCGCCTCCGAAGGGCAACCCCCCCGCGCTAGCTACGGCTGCAGCACCGGCCCAACCAATACCTTCTGCGCCGCCGTCTCGGAAATTCACGAGTCCTTTCTCCTGGATGTCCCGCGGTTCTACCTCAAAAGAGCCCGCCGGTTCACCGCCAACGACAGGTGCGAACTCCCCGAGGAGGAATACAGCTAGCTCTGTAGCAACCCTGACTAGCAACCCGGAAATGATGCTCAGCAAACTTGACGAGGAAAACGAAAAGTCAGGCACAAATGGCGGCCGCCATCCTGCGAGAAATAGCCTGCGAGATAGGTTCAAAATTGTACGAATGCGAGAGGAGGCCGGCATTGCTCTAGAGGGTGAACATGACGGATCTACCTTGGGGATTACGAGTTCAGGCGGTGAGAATGGCCATGACCTCATACCGACTTCACCGCTGCCCCTGACTCCTAACCCGGCCCTTGCGCCAGGCACCGTATCTGGTATTTCAGCTGGCCCTTCGGCGATGGCGGATGACCAGGTCGACTGGGATCTGTGGCAGTCAGTTGTCTATGAAGGGCCGGCCGCCGTCGCGAGGACGAGTCCCGAGGAGCTCAACAAGGCGATCGCTACGGGTATCCCAAACGTCATCCGAGGGGTTGTCTGGCAGGTCCTGGCGCAGAGCAAGAACGAAGAGCTTGAGATGACCTACAAGCAACTCGCATCGCGTGGAAACGAGAAGAACAAGAACAGAAATAGCAATGCGACGTCGGTCAGCAGTTCAAGTAACGGCAATGGTACCTTGAGTAGCGAGAAAGAGCCGGTAGCGTCTTCCGCGTCGTCGGTCCATTCCGAGCAGTCGGGGGGTAGCGGTGTCAAATCCCCTCCGTCAACCGACACAACCGAAGCGGCCTTGAAGGCCCAAGCTCTATCTGCGGCGGAACGTAAGAAGAAGGAGAAGGAAGACGCGGCCAACCTACTGAAGCTGGAAAGAACGATTCGAAAAGACGTGGGCACAAGGACTAGCTTCTCGAAGCATGCCGCCGCCGCTGGACTTCAGGAGGGTCTATTCGGCGTCTGTAAGGCTTACGCCCTCTTTGACGAGGGAGTTGGCTATGCTCAAGGGATGAACTTTCTCGTCATGCCCCTCCTCTTCAACATGCCGGAAGAGGAGGCATTTTGTATCCTTGTCCGGCTGATGAACCACTACAAGCTGCGTGATCTCTTCATTCAGGACATGCCAGGTCTCCACCTCCGCCTGTATCAGTTCGAACGGTTACTGGAAGACCTCGAACCAGCTCTCTACTGTCATCTACGTCGCCGCGGCATTTCTTCCCACCTTTACGCTACTCAATGGTTCCTTACTCTCTTTGCTTACAGATTTCCCCTCCAGCTCGTACTGCGGATCTATGACCTCATATTCTCAGAAGGCCTGGAAGCTATTCTCAGGTTCGGCGTCGTCCTCATGCAGAAGAATGCGTCGACCTTACTCGGCATGTCAGACATGGCCGAGTTAACAGGCTTCTTAAAGGAGAAAGTCTTTGATATATACATTGACCAGGCACCGAGCGCCGGGAGCATCCTTGAGAACGGCTTCTTCGGCAGCAGTTCTTCCAGCATTGACAAGGAGGTCTATCGGGCTGATCAACTGGTTCGCGACGCTTGTGATATCAAGTTAACTCCTGAACTCCTCAAGACCTACACCGCGGAGTGGGAAGAAAAGACGCGGATAGAGAAGGATCGCGAGGAAGAGTTGCAGCAACTTAAGACCACGAACTTGAGCTATGCTATCAAGATTCGCAAGCTTGAAGAACGCCTCGAAGCAAGTGACCGCGAGTCGACCGCTATGGCAACCGACCTGGTCCAGACGAAAGTCCAGAACGAGGAACTAAGCGACCAGAACGAGAGCCTTCTGGGCCAAGTTAAGGAGCTGCGAAATGTCATTGAGAAACAACCAGAGGAGTTGGAGCAGGCTTGGCAGCTTGAGCGTGACGACCTGATGAAGCGAAATGAGAAGGTTCACGAGGAGAACAGGAGGCTGGAAAAGGAGCTATCGGAACTTGAAGAGGAGCTCGTGCAGACGAAGATGCGATATGCTGAGGTATGTCACGATCATATGTCATCTACTCATAGTAGGCCTTGTACACTAACGGCTTCTTACAGATCAACTCTCAGCACGAGACTCTGCAGAGGAAATGGGCGGACCTCAAGCGACAGTTTGCTTAAGGCCCTGCAGCCTGGTCGTCAGCCGTTGCCAAGCCTAATTTCGACCAAGATCCCTGTACAAATCATGTCTCCCAGCCCCCCTTTTATGGAGCTTTCTCTTGTGATTTAGCGATGAACACGGCACGACGGAACGAGGCGGAGGGTGCACGGACGGCTGGGCATAACACTCCCACCACATCGAGTCGGGCCTGTGAGTGGCTGTCAAATGCTTATGCCCCTCCTCCTTAGGCTCTCATCATGTCGGCCAGCTGTGCTGGCTTGGCCCTGGTTTGCGCAAGGGAAGGACTACAAACGAAGCCGGTAGGCGAGGAATTGTCTTATCTATTTTCGGTTTTACTTGATTTGACTTTTGTATGCCAGGAGACCACGTCCCTCTACTCTCTATCAATAGGAGCCGGTGCGGTGGAGAGGAAGGGGGAATTCATTGAGAGAGAGGGAGAGAGAGAGAGAGAGACCGGACACGGTTGCATGGATGCATAAATAGGAAAGAACTCGCGTCACTCAGAGTGTGGGAGCATTGTATAAAGCATCAGTTTAGGAGTTTCAACGGCGACCAAAGGCTTCTTTACTTTTACCGGCGCTGTTCCGTTCTAAGGTCTTTTTGGGGGGGTTTTGTTCGTAGCCGAGAACCCTCCTCCCCCGGGTCCGAGCTGGTTGCCACGTCGGACGCCCTCAGGCACTAGCAACGGGTAACGGCGACTCGAGTTTTCGCTAGGGAACTAAATATGTGTATGATGAGAAGGGCGGCACATTGTGGAAGTTTGCATGCTACGAGAATATACGCGCCACTACTAACTGCCTAAGTATGACTCGGCCAAGAGGGAAGGTTAGCCGGCGGAAGGACGACCAACGTCGACTAGGTAGGCAGGGTAGTAGACAACCCTAACGAACATCTACGCAAGCAACAGCGATGATATAAAAAGCCCAAAGGGAACGGGTTTCCCGCCAGGCCTCGGAGCCCGCGGATCAAGACTAGAACGGTGTGATGTTGGTATACTAGTAGTATACGTGAACAACGGCACGAAAGCTACGGGGTTGGGCATAGGTGCTCGTGGGAGGGGAGGTTGCCCGCGGCGCCTGGCCGTACGCGAAGGTCGAAGATGCGTGGTGGTTAGCATGGCCCTGGGACAGCCGCATCATGTAATGTGGTGAGGAGACAGATGAACGCCTACGGAAGGATCCTCTCGGTCTACGAGCAGACACCGGCGGAGGGATACAGCGCGCATGGCCGACCCTGAGAAAATCAATCGAACTTCGAGAAAGGTAGCGAATGAAGATGAGGAGCAGAGGAGTAGAAGTATATCGTAACTTAGCCAACGACTTAGTCCAACGGTCACGACATCTAACCTCAGAACCATGTGAATCCTGGCTATTGGAGGGGAGGGGGGGCACTGGTATGGCCAATAATCGGACCATGCATACAATACAATATCATCACCGAGAGCCGCATGCGTAGATGGGACTTGGCACTTTCTGGCCTTGGTAATTTTTTACTATGTCACGACGTCGAGCGCCACGAGAGTCGATGCACTCAGGAGCTCTTTTGTTCCTCTTTTATTGATCCGATCCTCAGAAAAGCTGATCCATTCCCATGCCGAATACGAGTAGATTCCGTGAACACCGATTCCAGTGCAAAAGTAGTAGTGCAACGACGTCAACGCTCCTCTTCCGCCACCACAAGCCGTCTACTTGTGGAGCTTACGCTGGTAGAAAGCCAGCTCCTCACCCTCCAGGATGTAGCCATCAGCACGGCCGCTCTGGCCGGGTCGGCTGGCAATGACGGCATACAGACGACCGGCCTCGAATTGCTTCTCCAGCGCGGGCTCGACCTTGCCCTGAGCGGCGAACCGAGCAGCCTGCTTCTTCTGGACGGCGTTGCTCTTCTTGACGGGCTCCTCCTCCTTCTTCTGCTGGCGTTTTCGGCCCAGGGGCTGGCCGTAGTGGGCCTCGTACCACTGACGGAAGGGGGCAGCATCGATCTGGACGACGGCGGACTTGGTCAGGGTGTTGGTTCGGACCAATTCGTTGTTGGAAGGGTGGTAGGCGACGACGATGACACGGGTCTTGCGGGTGCAGCCCTCCGAGGCCCAGGCGAAGTTACCCGAATCGAGACGCAGGGCACGGTATTTGTGGTTACCGCCACGGGTGCGAACGGTGTGGATTCGCTTGGGGCCGATTCTCGTGTTGGCCTCCTGTCGGCCAGCCTCGAAAGCGCGCTTCTTCCCTGGTGGAGAGGTCAGAACGTATGATCATGAAAGATGCATACGGGCTTTCGATTGGTGTCTTCGTCTCGAAAGGACTCGACACGGCGGGGAGATTTTCAGGACGTACGGTAGTAGGCTCGCTTGGCACCAGAGGCGGAGCGCTTGTGGCGGGAGTCGCGTGAGATACCCATGGTTGCTGGAAAAGGACGTCCCTCGTCAGCTTGAACTTGCAAGTTAAGATATAATCGTGGTGGTCGGGACTGGCTTGTCCAAAGAAATGGGGAGGGGAAAATATTCAAAGCGGTTCCGCAAGCCGCTCCCTCAATGGATGCAGCATCAACGGAACCAGGCTTCAAGAGGCAATCGCTTATTTCGCAGGGCACGTACCTGGTGTTTGAGGCGGTCACCGGATGCACTCACGCAAAGGAATTTGGCGGTGTTGAATGGGAGGGGATGCTGAAGCTGAGATGTTCACACGAAAAAAGTCGGTAGTAAAGTCAAACAATTTGTGTGAATTAAGTGGATGTGGGTTGCAATGTGGGCTGACCAGTTTTTCCGAGATGGTACGTACCTAGTTAGGGCTTAATGTGCATATGAGGAGCGGGCCCAGCTATCTAATCATATCATCCAAGCAGGAAAGGAGCCAAGACAGATTCATAGACCAATGAATAAATCGTTAACAATGCTGCTATCGCGTACTTTCCCAGAAGAATCATATCTACTCAGCCAGTCACTGTATTATGGTGCTTCAATGTGGGCTATCTCCCTATTCCTCGGGTACGCTAGCCACACCATTATACTTAAGACCGTGATGACGGTTATTCTCGATTCGTCACCTTAGAACGTATTACTGGATATCACGAAACAACATATGTCAGTATGAAAGCATTTCGTTGTTGTATCTGGTCCGAAGGCGGACAGCCTGTGTGAAGTTCCTAGAGGTACTTCTCATTGCCTCGATCATCCTTCCGTGCCAGTGCACGTGGAGCAGGAACTCGAAGTCTCCTAATACTACAAACATCTCGGTACCTTCCGGAAACTCCCAGTTCCCCTTTTCGTCCCCTACGAATGGATGCAGTAGATCGATATGTACGGGCGAAAGGGAAATATCATGATGACAGATGGGCTGGACCATGAAATTATGGCATCCCAGTCATCTAATCGAATTGCTGCTTTGCTCCTAGGTTTTCTGTGCTGTTGGTCAATAGGGTCCAGTGGAGTCTGATCCCAGAAAGATACGATCCAAGGCAAATTTTTGTCAAGATGCGCAAATCTAATTGCAAATTCAAATAGTCTTCCCTCTGAAGGCCTCCGTCGAGATACTAGCTAGCCACCTTGAGGTGACCAGCGACGTCAGATGACCGGCAAGTTTGAGACGTTTCCAGAGCATGCAGGGGTTTCGCAATGGTAAAAAGGACAAGGCAACATAAGAGCATCGGAGAGCGCGAGGACTGGTCTTGCTGCTCAAGCGTTCCGTGTAAAAGAACCGCTCTTATTCATCACCATCGTCGTTGGGCTCGGTGTCGAGGATGAACGCCGCGGTAAGCCCGTTGACCTCTTTCAGAGGAATTTCGATCGCCGGAGCGAAAATGCCGGCCGCCTCCGCCCTGGTCAAGCTGTCATATGCCGGCGTCGTGGCCAGACCGGCGACCTTTCTCTTATCTCTAGGTACTCCGGGACCGGACATTGGAAGGGGGTCGGGGCCGAAAGACAGGTGCTCGTATTCCTCTGCCAGACATTGGAAGCGAGGCGGCGGCAGGCGGCGATCGTATCCGCGTCTGGCTCGTTCGTCACCGCCCGCCTTATACTCGAGGTACGTCGGCCAGTCGATGTGGGCCCGCTCGAGACATCGACTCGTCCAGATAGAGGGGCGTGAGGTCACGGGGGTGAGTCCGTCCCCGGCAGAGATGAATTCGATCTCCTTCGGGAGCTCGACCTTAGTCGGCAGGTATTCAAGGTTTCCGCCGTCTCGTACGAACTGGCGCATCGCCTCGGCGCTCATCTCCGTCCACTTGAGCTTGTCGAGAATGAGCTGCTGCTGGCACAATGAGCACTCTCGCCTGTGTAACAGGTACTCGTCGAACGTGCGAGGCACGAACGGGGACTTGTCGAGGCTGCAGTGGTGCATGCTCACCTTGATCTTGTTGAAGCGCACGCGCTTCTTCTCTTTGTCGCTCATCCACGTCTTGGAATTGGTCCAGATCGCAGTCTCGTTGGGACGCAAAGGCTGTCTCGAGGAGTCCGCATCTGCGCCGTAACCGGGATGGGCTTGGCCCTGGGACTTGCTGCTGCTACGTTGGGATTCCAGATCAGTAGGGTCGGTATAGTCGCTGTCACCGTAGCCATTGCTGACGGAAGACGCAACCAAACCGCGAAGCCGGAAATCGAAACGCGAAGATGTTCTATCGCCATCCTTGCTAGCGTGCATCGCTGTGGTCATCGAGTCACTCTCGCCGTCGGACTTTGGGGCAGACTCGGGATAGTCAGGATGTGTGGCATTTTTGCCTTGGCGCTGCGGCCAAACCCAGCGTTCAGGGGTCGGTGGCAGCTTGGGTCTACCATGTTCATCCTTAGGGACTTGGTCATAATCGGTCAGCCAAGATGAACAGTCCGAATAAGAATGGTCGAACGGAATGCTTGGCTTGGAGGCGTAGCCTGGCTTCACGGTCCGGTCTGGCCCCGATATCTTCTTGTCGACCGTTGCGGGCTTGATGGGCTTGCCCGCGAGAAAATCGGCAATCCGAGAGTCGACAGCCTTAGCAGGCGATCTGCCCGAGCCATACTTAGCAGCACCCGCACGAGCTGCAGCCTCGACAGCTGCGCGAAGCCCGCTGAGTCTATCTCCGGTAGATGACTTGGGCTTCTCCTCGGCTTCCTTGGCTCTTCTCATTGCGTCCTGCTTTTCCAGATAGTAATCCAGAGCATCACAGAGCCCGTTTCCAGTGGTCACTGGTAGATTTTGACGCGCAAGCCGTTCCTTCTCCGCGGCATACTTGGCCGCAGCGGCGGCGAGATGGCTAGGGTCCCAGTCGTAGCTAAGCTGCTTAGGCACCTTGGTAGGCCAGTGGAGAACGGGGTATACCTTTGTCGACGGGGTCTGGATAAATTGCTTTTGAGGCGCTACCTTAACAGCGCTGGTCTTCATCATGTTAACGGGGCTTTGAGGGATGCTTGATGTGGAAGACATTGAGAGCCTAGGTGCCTTGAAAGTCATACGCGGTCCAGAGGCAAAGGAAGCACCCCCTTTCGACGAGGGCGAGTTTCCTGCGATGACAGAGTAAGATGGCTTTGGCGCCAAGTGTATGCTGAAATCATTCATAGTATTGGTGGTCAAAGGCGAGCAATCCCCACGTGGTTCAGGACGTGAAGAATCCTGTGTCGGTTGAGCGTCGATACGCGTGATAGCCTTGGCTTTGGTGGGTGAAGTGGATGGAGATCGAAGCACTTCGGAGTATGACTGCCTCGACCTCGAATGTCCTTGTAGATGGCCCAACATCTTGTGATGTGGTGATGGTAGAGGAATCACGTAGTAAGATACTGAAGACTGTGTTGGTAGGTTGTAAGAGGGCAAGCTGCTAGGTATAAGCAGAAAATAACGTGGCGAGCGCAACCAGGTGAAATGGAACGTCGACTGGAACTACCTGGAGAGTCCAAATACGGAGGCAACCTAAGGGAGTCAAAGTCGGGAGGATATGGTGGAGGTGGAGGGAGTTACGTGGCGTGAGATGCTGAAGACCTCGTTGGTGGGCTGTAATAGAATGACCTGCCAGATATAAGCAGAAAGATAACGTGGCGAGGGCAACCGGAAGAAGTGAAGGCCGCACGAAGCCACCCGGAAAGTCCAAATTACGGAGACAGCGTGAAAATTTGAGTTGCGCGAAAACCCCAAGTTAAGTCGACGTGAGGCTACCTGGAAAGACCGAATTACGGAGGTAGCTTGAGGATTTGAGTTGTCGGAACAACCGAAAGATGTCGTCATGGAGGAGCGGTGATCGTGAAGGGAATTACGTGGTGTGAGATGTTGAAGACCGCGTCGTCAGGCTGTAACAGGACAAGCTGCTAGGTACCGGCAGAAAGACAACGAGGCGAGCGTAACCAGATAAATGAACGTCGACACAACCTACCTGGAGGTCTAAACAACGGGGGCAATCTGAGGATTCAAGTTGCTGGAGACAAGACGACGTGAGGGTGCAACCAGATGGACGAACTTCGACGTGATCTACCTGAAAGTCCAGACCACAGGAGCAACCTGAGGATTCGAGTTGCGCGAACAACGAGGTATACGCAGAAAGGTGACGTAGCGAGCGCAACCAGGCGAAACGAAAGTCGGCGGGATATTACCTGGAAAGTCCAACTACGGGCAACCTGAAGATTCGAGTGGCGGGAACGACCCAAGGAAGACGACTCGTGGGGGCAACCAGATAAAATAAATGTCGGCGTGAATTACCTGGAAGTTCAAATCACGGAGGCAACCGGCTGATTTGAATTGCGGGAACAACCTGAGGAAGTCAAGTTACGGGGTAGTCTGATGAAATCCAAGGTGCGGGAGCAACTCTAGTATAATCCAAGTCGTGGGAAGAGCCTAAGGAAGCTCAGTTGTGGGATCAATCGTGGTAAACCAAGATACGGGCCCAACCCGAGGATCCAGGTTGCGGGAGTAACCCGAAGAAGTTCAAGTCGCGGGGGCAACCCAAGGGATCCAAGACGGGGGAGCAACCCTGGTGAATACAACTTACGGGGACGACCTTAATAAAATCCAAGTCGCGTAAACAACCTGAAGAGTTCAAGACGCGTCGGTAGCCCTGAAGAAATTCAAGTCACGCGAGCACCCCCGTAATAATTCGTAAAATTCAGTAAATTCCGGAAGGAGGGTAGAAGGCCACGCAAAGGCAGACAATAAACAATGCACATGGCCCTACAGGCTGTTGAGTGAAAGTAGCCTAGTAATTACACAGTTGTCTGAGGCACACGTGTCCGCGGAATAACTTTGGGTTATGAGGTTGACGGCCGCAACTCAATGGAATAAATATGATACCTCAGGCAAAGGAGATAATATAAGGGGTCGATCGGGATACTTAGTAAATGGATGACGTGAGTAGTATGTGAAAGGTCCTCACATTCAAATAGGAGTTTATCAACTCAGCCTCCCTCTACCACCATCAGACCCCATTGACCGGTTAATGTTGTCTCACTCCTGTAAAGTCATCATCATATTATTCAGGCGAGCAGAAGGTCATAATTCAAAATAGGGGGTGCTGTCTTAAACAGGTTAACTAGCAAATATGCCTAGTTTAATGTGCTAGAGTCCCCTTTAGTGCTCCTAGACCAGAATACTGTCAAAAAGAAAGGGGCGCCTGCTCTGATCATAACTTCTTTGTTGTAGAGACGTACTTCAAGGAAAGGCTTTATCGTCGAAGCTACACACGGCCCATGCTCTACATCGTCGAGACTTTATATGCCCATGTTCTTCGCCGTCTTAGCTCAATACTGTCCACGCTCACTTTATAGTTAACGAGGCTTTGGAGGATTCTTGGGAAACACCGAGCACTCACGATGTATATCAACACCGAGCAAGCAATAGCCGGACCGGCAAGAAATACCCCCCTTTCAAGTTGTCTTGAATTTATACGAGGTTAACCGAGATGTTCTCCTTGAGATAGTGAAGGGACATCCTTAGGCCTTAAGGAGCTCTTGCCCTTTGGTTCCCCCGGTGTTTTCACCGGTGCCACGATTGCTACGTGGCCAATGGATGCCTATTTAAGACTTGAAATAAAGAGCCCTTCTTTCCATTTCCGCTTTGTGCATGCCAGCATCCCAACTTCTTTATGTCTTGCCCCTTTGCGTATCATAGCTTGAAACCGCCCCTGTTTTCTATCTGAAAAACGCCACTAACTCCATCAAATATATATACGTGTAATAGACGTATATCCATAAACATAGAACAACACGTCTACTACTACAGAAACAGTGTTAATTTAAAAGAATATCCGTACTATCTTTCAGCAGTACTTTTATTCAATTAAGAAGCATGCCACAAATGGAAAAACCGTTGGTTATCATCTGGACCATGCTCATCTTCAGCATGCGAACCTATAGTATGGAGCTATTACCGAGAAACCTGCCTACAAGCTTATAGTAACACCCAAGCAAATCGCTAGTCTTTGCTCTTTAGGGCCACATACCTTCAGACAATGACGTCTCTCGCTTTGTAGAGCTAGCGGCATTCCGGGATTTGACAGCTTTTACAACGCGGGCATGCCTAGCTAGCGGTATATGTCGAGGGGAATGTTCAAAACCGTAAATATGGGGACGGTAGCGCCCAATTCTATGTATAAGGATACAATAACAAGGCAAGCCTTTATAACTACATGACTAGTTTCATATATCTAGTAATTGGCCAGTTGAGTCCGAGGTTACAACAAGGCCTGTCACTCCTTCTTTCCAGCGACAGTGAGCAGCCGTCTGTGAAATTCAACTCACGATCTCACTGATAGGCTCAAGAATGGGGGCCATCAAGTCATCCCAGAATCTCACACTCACTCTCCTCGTAAGATGGCGAGACTGCTACCTCTCGGGGCCATTACATGCCCGATTGCCCAAGAACCTTCAGTCTTAATAAGCTTCACATATTCCGTAAAGAAGCAAATGGAAAAAGGAGAGCCAACCGAAGATCCAAACGGATATCCGACCCGAAGCAAACCGTCAAGCGACGGCGCCATGTCCTCCTTGAGACTCATTCGGACTGATTAGACAATCCAAGCGGCATTAAACTCCACTTACGTTCTGCACACGGCGCCGCAGCCACAAGGCGGACAAGAGACTGGAAGGCGAAGCAAAAAGTCAGTCAGCCGACAAGGCGACGACGACGAAGTTTGGCCGGGCAACCAACCGCCGAGTTTGTTGGAGCCTCCGGTTGCTTTCGTCCCCCCCTCCTCCTCCTCCTTTAACCACGAGCAAGACATATGCCGTCGACGCTGAAAGAAGTCCCATCGCATAGATACGGAAGAAGTCACGCCTGTAGGATTCCATGAGGTTCCGCGCCTGTAGCAAGAATTGGAGAGGAAGTGAGACCGAACGCACTGCACACCCATAAGCCAGCTATATATCAGGGAAGCCCCTCCGTTCGCCCCTATCCATTCATCTATCCAAGGCCTTTCCTCGCTTTCTCGAATTGAATCGAGCGTACTTGATTCATCATCTCCGCGCCGTGTGAACACGCGACGATATCTCACTTATTACGTACACCGCCGGGTGCTGATTTACGCATCAAACCATCGGGTAGCGAGTGATTCACTGATAGGACGGACTGAATCACTCGCAAACCCGGGATCGATCGAATCTTCATCTGAAGTGCTTCGCTGTGTATATATTCAGATCTGTGTGCGCGCCTGCTTCTGAGCCGAAGCCGCCCCCACCTCTCTCTTTGCAAGCAATCCATCCATTGCAACAGCTACCGGTACCGACAAGACGCGCAATCGCTTAACTTTCACGGGCACATCCTTGTCGTGTAATTAACTGGTCATCGACCGGTCCCAGTCATTGACAGCGTAACACTAACTGTTTCAATCATCATCCGAGAAGGGCACCACCCGCACCACGCTCCCCTGAATCCTTGCGATACGCGAACATACATACTCACTCGCGCTCTACACTCGCTCACGCGCCCACCTCCGCATATAGGTCGCAAACCCCTAAACTAAGCACTACCTAGCCTAACCGAAAAGGAAGATGTCCGACCTTGACAACCGCGCACCGAAAGGCGGCGGCGGCGGCGGAGGAGGAGGAGGAGGCCATGGCGGCGGCCACGGGGGCAAAGGCGGCGGGATCGTGCCAGGAGCGACGTACAGCGGAGACGGAGGCGGCGGCGGCGGCGGTGACAAGGGTAACCTCCGTCTCCCGGGTTGGGCGATATTCCTTATTTTCGCGGCGTGCCTCTTCGCGATGGTATTCGTCGCAGTGTTGTGGTCCATCTGGGGACAGGGTATGTAACGTAGTGTATTATAACCTTTCCTCTCTCTCTCACACATACACACACACGCGCGCGCGCGCCCTCGGCAACCCCCAACCCCCTTCCTCCCCCACTCTTTCACTCTTCGACTAACAGCGGCGACACTCTTATAGAACTGAAGCGGGCACGGATCTCCGAGACGAATCCCCACTTCCGGCTATGGAGGGTCTTCTGCGGCGCCTTCTACGTGGCGAGCGGACTCTTCATCGTCGTCGGGGTGGTCCTGGAGCGCCTTGACGAGTGGACTGAGTGGCGGCGCAAGAAGGCGATCGAGAGGATGCGGGCGCCGACGCTGCGGCCGGAGGAAGCACCCGTCCTCGCCGCCGCCCGTGGTGCTGGCAATGCTGGCGCTTGTGCTGGCGGAGCTGGAGCTGGTGTTGGTGCGGATGCCGGCGCCGGTGGTGGTGCGAGTGCGGACGGGAACGGGAACGGGAACAGCGCCCCGCTCCCGGCGACGACGACGACGGACGAGATCACCAAGCCTCCTCCTACCGCGGCCTGCAGGGTCGCGAAGCCCGAGCGCTGATAACGACGACATGCCGCGACCTCCCGTCGGGTAATGCTTAGTACGCGTGGCGCTCATTTTGGACTTACTTCTTTTCTTTTCTTTTCTAGTGTCACCTGGTTCCCTGGCACGCATGGCAATGAGTATGCGCCCAGGTAAGGATTCGACGTGGGCGTTGGGGAAGCGATTCGATTTGGATGGTTCCATTACATGGCGTACGTACGTGCTGATCAGGGGCAAACCTAGGTGGCCAGATACAGAGGTTCTTCCTTTTTTTCCCCTTCTTGGGGAGTTGTCTATGCAGAGCGCTGAGAGAAATACGATACGTTGCCTTGACAAGGAGTTTCCGTGTATTGTATTTAAAGACAGGATTTACATACAGAGCTATACATTAGTCGTTTCGCGCCTCTCCTCTCTCTTCCTCATCTCCTCCTCCACCCACGCCACCCTTATGACTCCACGAGCAAAAGCATCGATCTGTCCGTGTCACTTCACTAGAAAGTAATAGGAAAAACAAAGATAAAAACGATCGATCGATCTCGCCTTATGCGACACACTCAAGGTATCTCTCATACCAAATGAGGGGGTATGGCTCGTTCATGTTCTCATTTAGCAAAATAGCGTTCAAATCAAAAGGCTGGTTCTTAAGATTGGCTGGCAAGGAAATTCGCGGCCTATAATAGGTTAGCCATCGCATTGGTGGTAGTTGTACTGGTGATAATGCTTACCCGGTCAAGGTTATAATCATACTTCTCCAGCGCACGTATAGAATCCGCCCGTGAATAACCCATGTTGATCAAGTCTTTGACGAATTGGTCATCATGTGCACCCTCTTCCGTCAATGCTCTTCCCGGGACATTCGGCCTCTGAGCTGAACCTTGGCCCTCATCTGCATTCTTGGCGGGGCTACCCGCGTCTCTAGGAGTGTCCGAGCTGGCGAAAATCGCATCCCAATCATGATTCTCTGGTGCCGTTGGTCCCTTGTTGGCCCCAGGGTTGGAATTCGTGTTGTTGGTTGTGGGAGGCTGATTAGCACCACCCGTAGCCGGTGTCGAAGAGACGGTGCCAAAGTCGTAGCTACTGTCGATGCCGAATGCATTGGAGGCGTTGGTGGATTCGCTCTTGGGCTGACTTGGAGGCGGGCTGCTGTCAAAGACCGGGTTGAAGTCATCAAGGTTCGACCTCGAGATGTTGGCAAATTCGTCGTCGGCCGAACCTTCCTTAGCGTCCTCCAGGCCCTCGAAGTCGTCGTCTAAGTCGTCGAACGCACCCTTCTTGTGAGCAGGTGCGGTGTTGTTCGCTGTGCCTGGTGCCGATGCAAAGGGGTCTTCTGCCTTGGGGAACGAGGGAGATGCTTTCGGCGGCTCTGGGAACGCTGACAAATCACTTTTACCTAAGTTAGTACTCTGACGGGAGATTGCTGGAGTGAATGCGTCCGGGAACGTGAAGCCATACTTTGATTGTTGTGACTGCTTGGTGGCGTCTTCTGCCGCGGTAGTGTCGGATAGAGCAGTGCTCTTCGTGGTAGCCGGAGAAGAGGGAGCCTTCGGAGTGTCCGTTGTTCCGACCTTGTTCTCGCGAGGTGAAGCCGGAGCAAAGTCGTCATCGAATCGGTTCCCCTCGCTTGCCGTTTCCGATTCGTCGTCATCTCGCTCCAGCTCTGAAATCGGAGGGAACTCGGAGTGAAAGTTACTGAACGCGTTACTCGAGCTCTTCCTTGATTGATCCTGAGGCTGGTTGGAAGAGTGGGCGAAGCTGGCAAATGCCGAATCGAAATCAACCTTCGCGTTGCCCGAATCCTTCATGCCTGCAAATGGGTCGCTGTCTCTGTTACCAGCAAAGGATGTCGGCTTAGCATCTGCCGAGGGCTCGTCAGGAAACGCACCAGGAACGGCACCATTGCTTGTAGCCGGTCGCTGTTCCTGTGTCTCGTTTGAGGGGGGCCTCTTGTTAGCATCAGGCGCGGAGGCTACACTTTGGCCAGTAGCTGCCGGCTCAAGATGAGCTGGAGGAGGATTAGGAGACGCCGTCGCGTCACCAGCCCGACTGCCAGGAGGCGAGACCTGTCGAGAAGAGGACAGAGACCCGGCCGTCTCACCGAATGGTAGAACGCTAGAGTTGAGCTGCTGCGGCTCTGGCGGCGCTGGCGGATTAGGGGTTAACGTAGTATTGCGGTTGACAGTGGGCGTTGAGGCCGAGGGACTGCCATAAGACCCAACGCTGGCTGAAGAATTCCCAGTATTCTGCCGCGGGAATGATGTCACAGGGGGTGGCGACGTAGCAGAAGGGTCACCGAAGATATCGTCAAAAGTCTTCTCACGGTACGGCTTGGCCGGAGGAGGCGAAGCGAAGGCACCCATAATATCGGCACTGCCGGTACGCCTAAAGAAAGGGTTGTTCCCGCTCGAGCTTGATAGTGCTGGACTTGCCATTTGAGCAGACCCAGCTACCGGTGAACCAGTGTTAGCTTGGCGCGAGAACTCCTCGTTACTCTTGGCGAGGTCCTCAGCCTCAGCCTTCAGTTTGTCACGCTCACCCTCGATTGTCGAGAGCTGCTTCTTGTTAATAGCCACCAGGCCCTTCTGCTGGCGAGCATCCGACTTTAGTTTCTCGATCTGGGGCTTCAGTTGTGCGATCTCCGCGTTGACCGCGCTAATGCGTTGTTTCAGGTTGGCGTTCTCTTGTTGGTCCGCCCGTAGGGCTTCCGAGAGCTGCCGGTGCTGATTCGATACGTCTTGATAGTTCCCATCTATCGTTACCATTTCGCCGGTGAGTGCCCTGGTCTCCTCGCGCACAGCCCTAAGCTGTTCCTCCAGAGCCCGAACTTCCTGGGCTTCCTTCTCGTAGAGACTGCGCAGCTGTGCTAATCTTTGCTCAAAGTTCTTTTTCTGCTCGCTGGCCTGGTTGAGCTCTTTCTGGGTGGTGCTACGTTGCCCTTGTACTTGTTGCATTTGCTTCGACAGCGAACTGACCTGGTTGGACAGGTTGGCCAACTCGGTGGATTCGTTTGTGATCTTCTTGCCAGCCTCGGGGTCGTTGTCAGCGAGGAGATCGTCCATTGTCGACGGCCTTGGAGCCGAGCCCGCTGAGCCGCCGGTATCATGAGTAGTCAACGACTTTCCAAAGGACGAAGATGGCACAAACGGCTTGAAAGTATTGGCACTGGGCGACCGCTGCACCGGAGATCCCGGCGCAGCACTAGCGAAAGAATCCTTGGCAGCCGATCCTCCCGTCGACAGAGGTACTTGAGCAGGAGCGGCAGGGCTCGGCAAGGCATCCAGGCCAAAGAGGTCATCAAGCGCGGACTTCGGTTGCGGTTGCGGCTGAGCCGCTACGGGAGCAGGGATGGGAACAGGTACGGGAGCAGATGCGGGAGTAGGGGCGTCGAACGGCGACGGGCCTAGCGGAGAGCGTACTTGGCTCCGGAAGGAAGGAGGGATAAGGTTCGGCGGCAACGTCGTCGGCAGGGGAATGTCTCGTCTGCTCCGCTGCTGGCGAATGAGATACATGGCGACTGCGAAGGTATCTCTATTGAGTCTACCTTCGGAGGTGATATCCGCGAGATCCCAGATCTGAGCCAGGGTGTCCTCGGGCAAGCTCGATTGGCTCAGGAAGGGGACGGCTTCTTCACCGGTGATAAAGCCTCTATTCATCTTATCTAGATCGGCGAAGAATTGATCGAACCTCGCCTTATCGGCCGGTGTGATCAGCCAGTCGCCGCCCGATGTCTGCAGAGCTATTCCTGTGCCCTGCGGAGGGAGGCCTGTGGGCTGGGGGGCAACGCCAGCAGCTTGCGGGCCCAGCGGTGGTCGTCCTAGGGGGCTACTCTGTCGGATTGGCGCCGAGCCGCTCAGCTGTCGTGGTATGGCAGACAGGGGCGCGCCCGTAGCCTGAGGACTCTGCCTGGGTGCCACCCCCGCACGCCTCGTAGCAGCCTCATACAAGGCAGCGGGGAGGATACTAGGCAAAGCCCTCAGACTACCGGACTTCATCGAAGTAAGCAGGTGCATGGCGATGACGAACTCGGTCTGGACGAGGGCGCCCCTCTGTTCGGTATCGGCAAGCTGCCAGATTCGTCCCAGGACCTCGTTGGGCAGACCCGACTTCTCGAAGATGTTCTTAGCTTGGTCGCCGGGTAGCAAGTTTCCATTCTGCAAGGGCTGCCTCTCGAATAGGCCAGCATATTGCGCAACCTTCTCTGGCGTCAAGGCGGGTATTCTGATAGGGCCTCCAGTGGCTTGTGCCTGTAGCGGCGGGGGTGAGGTGGGCGCTGCTGGCGGCGGCGGCGGCGGCGGCGGTGGTGGGTTGCCGGCGAGATTCAGCGTCACCCCCTCGAAGCGCGGTAAGGGCCCGGGCTGATAAGCTAGTTCGGGAAGGGGTTCGCGTCCTGCTTGTGCGTGGCCGATGAGTCGGAGAACGATACCGAAGCCGGAGGGAGTCAGGAAGCCGCGGTTCTCCTTGTCCGCGATCTGCCAGATCTCCCCGAGGATGCGCGAGTCTAGCTTCGTCTTCTCGAAGAACTTGACGGCCACCTCGCCTGTGACGATTCCGACATTATCGGTATCGGCTTGTCGGAATAGCTGACCGTAAGCTCGCTTCTCTTCGGGGGTAAGGTTGAGGTTCGACGCAGCTACAGGCGAAAGTTGTCAGAAGCCATCGTTCACCACCCCGTGTTGTATGCGGCGTTAGTGTAATTAGACTCACCACCGTCGATACTCGCTTCGGCTGACATGGTGTTTCACAGCCGAGCTCACCAGACTTCTCGACTCAATATAGAGCTCGGCGACGGATGGGTTAGTAGTAAGTTGGAAGGTGGAGAGGAAGTGGTTCTTTGGGGGGGGGCGGCGAAAAGACCAGCCGTTTGATGACGAGTAAAACAATTAAAGACAACAGAAACACGAAAATGGTCAACTTGAGAACATCCGTGAGACAAGCAGCTCTGAAAGTTTGACTGGCGATAATCAACCAGCTGTATGGCTTTCCTTGGTCCGAGAAACGTAGAATAGAAAAGGGCGTACTTCGAAACAAAGTGACTTTGAAAGTCAGTTACCTAGTTAATGCGTTTATTCCCAACTCCTCCAAGCAGTTGCTCGCTCTTTCGCAGGAGGCTGGAGCTCATTAGACTAGGCCCAACTAACTAATAATAATCCCCGTACCAAATAGCAGCGAGCACCACAAGCACCACCAGCACCACCAACACCCATGCTCCTCCTTCCTTACCTTATTACTGCAATGATACGTAACTAAACCTGCCTGCATTTATTAGGAGAGTCCCACTAGGAAGCTAGGGCCAGGCAGCCTACGTACCATAGTAAATTTGACTCTGGTGCTCTACATAGTACGGACGAAGCACGCGGATTCCCAGGTCACATTCAGACCCACCACGTATACCTGCCCCCAGTACTGCCGACCTACCGAGCTGCAGCCGGGATAGGTCGCTCACGAACGCTCCGAATATATATATACATATATATATACATGTATATACACGTATATATATATATCTATCTTTCTTGTCGTTCTAGATAACTTCAACTCTTTATATAAGGAGGCGCAAGCTTCTAACAGCCCAAGGGCTCATGTCTCCTTGGTCACATAGGGTATACGTAATCTACTCCCACGTACTCCGATACCTACCCCGTGTCTGTATACGACTTATACAATCCTTAGGTAAGACGCGTTATACCCTGAGGGAGGCATATGCATTTAGGCACGTCTTCATGCAGGCAGCTAGGTATGCTGTTCCCCATGTAGTAATCGCTTGGTTGTAGGGAATTCATTCTCCTATTATGTATACTCCCTCCTATCGACGAGTCCAGAAAAGTGTGGCATACGCGTAGGATACCCGTGATTGGATACTACGAACCAAAGGTGTCGCCCGAATTCGATCTGCATGCAGCTTAGACGCAGGCTGGACGAGCACACCGGCCTGTCAAAATGCAGACCGCGTGGTGGCCTGACCCGGAGCAGAGTGAGGATACAACTCTTTCATTGGCCGGGCCACGAGTCCTGCAACCCATATCACAGTGTCTCGAGTCATGAGAATGGCAGAGGCAGTTGTCGTACTACAGGAAAATTACATACATTAAAAGGTAATAAAACGGATTTACAAGGGTGTGTAATACTAATCTGCCTGCTGGGGCTTGTCTGTTCTGCTGCCGAAATACGAAGGCCCCTGGCTCGGCCTCCAGTGTGCTAGTCTCACAAATAAAATCAAGACCTTTCCGGATCTTAAAGCATAAACCACAACTCCCTAACCAACTGTCTGCACAGCCGATTCTTATACGTGGCCAGATTCCGAGGTGAGCATCCAGAGGACTGTGGCACCATCGAGCTTCCATCTGAAGGCATGCTCAAAACGTGCACCGCACTCGTCTCTAGTACTCCGCACCGGCATCTTCGTCGCCCTCCAAGGAGTCGGTAGCGACTTCCTCGTAATCGCGTTCAAGCGCAGCCAGGTCCTCACGGGCCTCAGAGAACTCGCCTTCCTCCATACCCTCGCCAACGTACCAGTGCACGAAAGCACGCTTCGAGTACATGAGGTCAAACTTGGTCGACAAGGCGGACCAGGCCTCGGCAATCGCTGTCGTATTGGAAAGCATGCAGCTACGAAGCAGTTAGCATTAATATGTCTGCAGGAGATAGAGGTACGGCACGTACACAGCACGGTTGACCTTGGCCAAGTCACCGTTGGGAACCAGCTCAGGGGGCTGGAAGCAGATACCAAGCTTGAAGCCAGTCGGGCACCAGTCGACGAATTGGATCGTGCGCTTGGTCTTGAGCATGGCGACAGCGGCGTGGGCGTCCTTCGGCACGACATCGCCACGGTACAGCAGGCAGGTGGCCATGTACTTGCCATGGCGGGGGTCGCACTTGACCATCTGGTTGTTGGGCTCGAAGCAGGACATGGTAATCTCCTGGACCGTGTTGGCCTCGTGGGCCGCCTTAGCCGCCGAGATGATGGGCGAGTAAGCGACGAGAGGGAAGTGGATACGCGGGTAAGGCACCAAGTTCGTCTGGAATTCGTTCAGGTCGACGTTCAGGGAGCCGTCGAATCGCAGCGAAGCGGTGATAGAGGAGACAACTAAAAGGGGTTAATCAGAGCCCAGTGGAAGTTCACGTTCGATAACATACCTTGAGCGATCAGACGGTTCAGGTTCTCGTAGTTGGGGCGCTCGAGGCCGAGGTTTCGGCGGCAGATATCGTAGATGGCCTCGTTGTCGACCATGAAGGAGCAGTCGGAGTGCTCAAGGGTGGTGTGAGTGGTCAGGATGGAGTTGTAGGGCTCGACGACGGAGGTGGCCGTCTGGGGAGCAGGGTAGACGACGAACTCCAGCTTGCTCTTCTTTCCGTAGTCAACAGACAGACGCTCCATCAACAGCGCACCAAAGCCAGAACCAGTACCACCACCGAAGGAGTGGAACACCAAGAAGCCTTGGAGACCAGCACAGCTATCGGCGACACGTCGAATCTTGTCCAAAACAGTGTCGATGAGCTCCTTGCCCACGGTGTAATGGCCTCGCGCGTAGTTGTTGGAAGCATCCTCCTTGCCGTTGATCATCTGCTCCGGGTGGAAGAGGTTACGGTAGGGACCGGTGCGGACCTCGTCGATAACATTCGGCTCGAGATCAACATAGATCGATCGGGGGACGTATTTGCCCTGGCCTTCCGAGATTGGCGAGTTAGAATTTGTCTCATTAAACTCAAATTAGTGAACGATAACATACCGGTCTCCGAGAAGAAGGTGCTGAAACCGTGGTCGGGATCAGCGGCCTTGCGTTCGTCGGTCAAGTATCCGTCAGGCTATACAAATTTTAGTGAGGTGTTCAAATTCGGAATAAATAGTATAGACAAACCTGAATGCCATGTTCGAGGCAGTAAAGCTACACGAAGGGATTGTCAGCAAGGCCCCAGATTCCGAACTCCTCGTGGCCAGTTGGTGTTTGCGTGGTATTGGGCCATGGGTATGGATTTCGTTGCGGAGCGATGCCATCCCAAGTGCACGCGGGCTTTATCGTCTAGGATTAAACTCACCTCCCAGCAGGCGTTGGCGATTTGGCAACCAGCCTGGCCGACTAGAGAGAGACGCAGATGTCAGTATGGAAGCCCGTTGAGATCGTTGTAGAGTCGAGCGTTTTTGCATCGCGGTCTTCGGACGATGCGGTGAAGGAAAATACGCGGTAGGAAGCAGTGGTGGCAAGGGAATATAGACATACCGTTAATGCTGATGATCTCACGCATTTTGAAGGGGAATACAATGCAACAGCTTAGAATTCAGACAGACGAAGATTATTAACAGGGAGGTCTGAAGTTCAACCTCTGTAAGTACAAGGTTTGGGGGTAGAGGAGAAGTTGAAGGTTGTTTGTATGCAGTTGAAAATCTCGAGACCCTGTTGATTTGAAGGCGTCAAGGGGACAAGCACTGGCAGGTGAACGCACCGTGCTTAAAACTGTGCTAAGGTAACAATGCAGGCTCGAATCCGCCTTCGTTGTGATGAAATGAGACGTTTATTACTCATGCCAAGACACTGTGTACATATATACACAGATAGGTACCCAATATAACAACAAGCGCGAGGCGTGGATTTGTTGATATGAGCAGATGAGCTTGCCTAATCCGTCAAGCAACAAGATGCACAGACCATATCAGGGGAGCAACCCACTTCACCCGGGGCCTGCCGGGACGCCTGTCATTGGGCAAGACCTCAATTGCCAGGGGATATCGCCTACGGGGCGATTCATAATCAACACAATTCTTCAAATTAACCCCTAACGTTCTCCCCGTACCGGTAGTTCGTAGTTTGTACTATGTACACAGTACAGACTGATGCGCGTCTTCGGTTCAATCAGTCGGGTTCTTCACTGTCCGGGTGAGAGATGTAAAGCTTGACTTCCATGTGAAAGCTACGCCGTGATAATATCATTGTCATCTTGCGCATTCGGGTCTATATATATATATATATATATATATATATAGATCCATCATCATGCTCGGTCTTCTCTCCTTTACGCTCTTGTTTACTGCTGCTACTACTAGGGTGAGCGCAAATACAGAGAAGACCATCTTCCTCGGCCCACCAACTGTCAATCTCCCTTCCGCCCATCCCTCATTGGACGACTTACAAGTCCATACTCTAACCCCTGACAACTGGCAAGTACGGACGCACCTAGAAGCACAATTTCCCAGCTTCTCCTATCCGAGTGGGAAGCCCGCCTGGCTTATTCTCGATGAACTCACCGAGGGTCAACGGTATGAAGTGAGAGTATGCTGGGCCGCGACGGTTAGTAGACAAGCCTGGCCGAGGTCTGCGGATGAGCGACTGCTCACTCCATCTAGCAACCGACGGCATTTAGACTCGATACGTACGAGCTGTCGACGGTGTTTGAGACTCCTGAGTTGATATCGCAGTTATCAGCATACTCATCGTCTCGCCAACCAGATGCAAACGATCATGAGGATACGATCGAACTCGGCGGGGATTCTCATTCTAATGCGAGGCCCGAGAGGGAATCATCAGCTCTCTTCCTTCGAGTACTGGTCGCAGCAGATTATTTCACAACAAACAAGACCTTAATGGCAAACGTGCCGCCCGTCTATGTGGATATTATCTTGGATCCCTTCATTCTCAACATCTTGCCGCGGTCACTCGTGCCAACAGTTGCCTACATTATTGTAGTCGCCACTATAACTTGGTTTATAGCACGTGGGATTTCGTCGTGGGTCCGTGGGGTCGCCGCCGAACCGGGCCGAGAGAAGAAGGATTAATCAAGTAGCAGGCGCTTCCGACTGGTATCAACTATGCTGCCTTCTACAACCAAACAAACAAGCCAAGCATGTCCCATCCGTCGTCAATCGTAATCAAATTTTAAATCCCACGAGATGCGCATGTCGCGTCTCGTATTGGTTTCCAGCTCAACTCCAGAAGTCACGTCTGTGTATCGCCAGAACATTCCAGATGAATACTTTCCTGTAATAGAAAAGGACAAGGGAGAAAATACTGTGCAAGCAGAGGACAACTCCTCTTATCTATGATAGCCTTGTAAAAATAAAAATAAAGCAGAAAACTACCGCGCCAGATCGCGGCTTTATCTTGCCCGTCTCACGCCTACCAGTTGCCTGGGTACCCTCCTTGATGGCCACCATGTTGGCTATGATGTGGCTGTGGTCCCGTAGGAACCGAAGGGCCCCCATTGCCGTATGGGGGCGGACCTGGGTAGGCATGTTGACCTCCTGGCGGCGGTGGAACACTGCCGTATGAGGGGCTGTACGTCGAAGGTGGCGGTGGGTATTGTTGAGGACCGCCGTACGACGGCTGGTGTGACGGTTGCGAGCCGTATTGATGTTGTGATTCTAGCTCATGTTAGCGACATCATACCAAACTACTACGACCGGATATTCAACGTGGATCACATACGATAATGTCCCTGCGGCGCTGGGCTATGCCCGTACCCTAACGGTTGCCCCGGAGGAGGCGGGGGAACGCCACCGTATTGAGAGCCCTGATGCTGTTGACTGGGAGGAGGGCTGCTGTAGGGATCCTGGTGATGTCCTTGGTGGCCGGGAGGAGGGGGGTATGACGGTACGGCTGATTGATTCGGCGGGGGAGGAAATGATGGTGTTCCTTGGGGGCCAGGAGGGGGAGGGAAAGACGGGGTTCCGTGCTGGTTTGTGGGGTGATTGTATGGAGATGTACTGTGTTGATTCGAGGGAGAGCTGTATGCGGCTGTCGGCGCACTCGGCGGTTGGTACGACGTCGGAGGAGCCTGTCCACTATAGCCACTAGATTGACTCGAGTTCGAATAGCCGTAGTTCTGGTTCTTTGGCGAGTGTCAATAGGTGTCTCAATGCTCCTAGCGGAGCAGCACTTACCGATTGGCGGCCCTGGCCGAACATGTTTGCAACACCTCCCATCACCGTGCCAGCCAAACCCCCGGAATGTTGAGGCTGATGTGATTGTCCGCCATGATAGCTCTGGGCCTGATCGGGTTTGTTATGGCTTGAAGAGAAGATACTCGATGCCAACTGGCCGACTAGTTTGCCAGGATTGCCTGGGCCATGTCCACCGGACGAGCTGCCGTGGCTACTGCCATGGCTACCTCCGCCGAGGCCACCCATCAACTGGTTTGCCAGACCTCCGAGGCCACTTGAACCGTTGCTGTTGCCATGCGACCCGCCATGAGGCTTGTTGCCGCCTCCCGAAAGTTGGCTGAGTAAGGTATTAGAGGCAAAGCTCTAGGATAGGTCAAACTGTCAGCGTCGCAATCCAGCACTTCACTTGACCACCTGCCGAGCGGAAGTGCGTCTGCAGTAGTCGACTTACGCCAAAGCCTCTGCCACCGGTCGGCCCATTGACAGCTCTGCTGGCATCCTCGGGTAGGATCGGCTCCATTCGACCATCGGCATACTTAACAGTCTGCGTGCCGTCGGGGTGCGTGATAAGTTCTTGCTGACCAGGGACGCCATACGGGTGCTCAGCTACTTGTGCTGGTGTTCCTCCGGGCGCGGCCTGCGTCGGGATGTCCCACTGAGATACACCAGTGGACAACTGGACAAAATAGTATTTCTTGCTGTTCCCATCCCATTGTGCTATCCATCCTGAAGGGAGTTGTGGTGGTGCGAACGTGGGGCCATCATTCGGCGAGGCGGGGCCAGGCATTGCTGAAGACGAGTGCTGGCAGATGGGCTTTGATTCTCAATTTACTGTTACGGGTGTATGTTATAGAGGGAAAATTAACAACAAGAGGCAGGGTAGCTGGTTACAGAAAGAGTGTAGAAAGGAAGATGCGACGCGTCAGGATTACAGGTTGTGTGGAAGGGTTCATACGGAGAAGATCAAAGGCGGGTGCGATACGTACTTTCCTGATTCACTGGAATAGTACTACGATTTATGTACATCTAATAGTGAGCGCAGGTGGGTTGATATTTTTTGGAGGGGAGAGGGGGGGTTGTTCTGGATTCACAGAGATGTCGTCTTTAGCGGCCGAGTGATGAATGGGACCCTTGACAAGCTTGCCCAGGGATTCCTGGACATTGACGCCTCTAGTTTCTATGATGCAGCACCTTTCATAAAGGTGCTCATTAGTTTACAAAACAGTATAAAACGGTATGATACGCTATTGCACCTTTCATGCGTCACCTGTTCGTTATACCATCCAGAAATGTTTTTCTTCACATACGGTAATATGTAAGGATACCTGAGGGTTTAAATGGGTATATTACCTGGTTGAGTAGAGATCGGAGAATGATGTTGGACTGATGGTACAGTATCATACGCGTATGACAGGTATGATACTGCACCGCACCTTCCGTATTATTCACACGGAAACGCTAGAAGCCTCCACATGAGGCCGCCTGTGTGCTGCGCCACATTTACTGCGGCCACTATCCTGTGCTGAACCCAACCGTTAACGCCAGCGGATCATAGCAGGGTCCGGCCAGCCAGCCAGCCAGCCACACACAATGACGCAGTACTTCCTCTTTCGTACGGGTTGCTCGGAGTTGGGTCATTCGGTTGCCACTACAGCTTCGCCAATGTGAACACAGCATGCTGTGGGTTACTTTGCTATGCCAGATCATCCTGGAAATTTCAGTCCTATCAACCCAGCTAGTTCAACATTTATATTCAGGGCTCCTAGTGACTACAATTTCATTACCCGCAGAGAATCCCCGTTGAAGCCTGATATTGTGGCAGGGTCTGTCGATGAGGTGGCCAGCCGCTGTTAGACCGAATATGTCAGTGGACTGAATTAGGCATTCGAGGCCGGGGTGGTGCCTGTCAGGACAAGCAGGGGTTCTTTCCGATGAACACGGGACTCAGGGGCTATATTGCGACAGGATATAGGTATGTCTAATCGCTCGTGAACAACCACGAAATAGCAGGTATAATAAGATGCACCTAATCTCGGGAGTTCTAAAATCCCCTTCGTTCTTGAACGGTACTATTTTACCTACGCGAACTGCTCCGGCTCCAAGGGACTTCAATCTCGAAGCTCATTGTCCTCGCAAACAATTGCTTTACGTAAGATGTTATGCCAAGTATAAAACTGCAATCCTATCAGCGAGTTCTGGCTAATACTCAGTATTCACCAACACAATATCATGAGCAAGCCATGGCTATATCACTTCCCGAACTTGTCGGACGGCCCTGATACTTAACCCAGGAAAGAGTTAAGATCAACACCGCCACCACAGAGGGTGGTGTCTGCGGACAGTCAGCCAGAGGAACCTTTGCGAATCGTCGTCTCACTCACCGAGCCAGTACTGCTTCGCGTAGGCCGTTGTCCACCCACCCATGAAGGTAGTCACGGTGTTCACGCCCGGTGTGCGGTCAAACTGTACAGCCCAGAGCGGCAGGTCGCTCGCTATGTCGACGGATCGACTGCCAAACATGCCGCTCCACTGGTTTCCGTTCGCGTATACGCCCCAGTTATACGAGCTTCCTCTGATGATCGAGGCGTACTGCCTAGCCAATGCCGTGTTGGCAGATGCTCCGAGGTTCCAGGCATTGCACTCGCCGCTAGTCGGTTCGATGTCTAGCCAGATTCTCCCAATTTGCATCCCGTTCCTCGAGATATAGCTCTCGATCTCCGAGACCTGGGTTTGGGGCGATTTGCAAGCGACACCGGTTGGTTGCGTGCCGGTACCTGCCAACATTGTCAATAAATCTCCAAGCTAACCTTCCTTTGGTCAACACTTACAAGGGAAGAAGTATATGTCAATGTTAGTGAAGCCAGCGCTCCTAGCTGCATTATAACTCCCCAACAGCGCAGTGTCGACTCCTCCGCCGCTACCGCAAGCCTGCCGGTATCCTCGAATGATGACCTTCTCCGCGCTGTTTCTCGCGCAGCTCCAGAAGGAACTGCTTTGTCCGACACTGATGTCGAAAGCTGCGATTCCTGACCCTCCGCCGCCGCCAGACACACAGCATTGGATTGAGCTATCACCTGGACAGTAGCCCGAATAGAAAGTACCAGAGCAGCCCTTTGACGTTGATTTGCACCTAAGCAGCTAAAAGTCAGTTATTACTCCTTGCCACGAGCCCAGCCTTATATCCGGTCCTAAGTATATATTGGGTTTAAATCCGTAGCTCCTAATCCAGGGATAACAACTTACGTCCCACTACCATTCGGCGTGTTGCATCCCGCCGAGACACAACATTGGATGCTTGTGCTCCCTGGACAGTACCCTGGAACTGAGAAGGTTCCGCAAGAGCTCGTGGACTGACAAGTCCCAGACCCCAACTGGACTCGTTAGCGAGTAGACTAGATAGACGAGCTGATTGGAAATACCGGTGTGCTGCAGCTTTGCGCCAGGGTAAGGGTCGCTGTCATCAACAGCGAGAGTAGGCTAGACGACCTCATTCTGGATATGAGCGATGGGAGAGGCAAGGGTTGGCCCGAAGTTATCTGCTTGCTACTAGTAGTAAATCTTTCTTGGTTCTTGGGTCCGGCCGAAATTCGGGTTACATGCTTCCTTTTATACAGCGCACGGTCATATCCCCCTTACTTGCGCAGTGAAACATGCTTCAGCGCGAACTCAAATCAAATCGATCGTTAATGCGCGGAATTGACCGTTCTGGACTTCATATGCCGGCTGAAAGCCGTCTTCCAGCTGAAAGCCAAGAGACTGCGTAGTCGAATCGGATGCAATAAAATAGCATTCATGGTTGTACTGTGCTTCTAAAAGTGTCATAGAAACTGCAGATGACGAAGAAGTCTCAGCCGCTCCGTTCATGAGCTGCTATTTTAGGCATAGACTGGTGGTAGAAAGGGGGCTACGTCAATGCTCGGCATAGGCCTGAGTTACAGCGACCTGCGGAATTTCAGCCAAACATCTTTTCAGCTAGCCTAGACTGCATAGTTTAGTACACTAAATATTGACGTAGGATCTTCGCTGCTGAATTCTCTATATGCCTCCTACAGGGCTTTTGTTGATGACGACTCGGCATTCTGCACTCCACCCAATCCTACCCGTTCCAGTTCTTACCAAAAATTGAAGAGACATAGTATAGCAATTCCGTAAAACGTTGCTACTCCGGACGATTACTTGATCCATAGCGTCCTATTCTTCACATAGGACGCGTAGTCATACAGACTGTCTCAGGGACAACTCCGAGGAGACATATCGCTATTAAAATATAAATCCTTCGTATGGCAGTTGCGATCGCCCTATACTAGCACTTCTTCCAGGCACATATCTTGCTACTTCTAGTATGGACTAGGCGTGTTCGCATTTTCGACTGGGTATTTGACACCGTGTAGAGGTTATGACCATCATAAACGGACGTTGTATATGCGGGTGTTGCGTACCTTTGGCGGTTCGCGGAAGATCATGAGTTCTACATTACCTGGGAAACACATCGATGCGAGGGAACACCCTCAGGAGTTGAGCAACAGTCTTGATTTTCCCCTGAGTCGTTATCTGACGGTTCTGGGAAAACGAGGCAGTCCCACCGTGCACGGCATGCGATACAGGTGAACAGGCTAGGTAAAATGACAAGAAATCCCGTTTCATTAATTCAACGAGTTTGTATATTTCTTACCGTATTGAGAGGTTCCGTCACGTCGACTGATGTCGACCAGGGGTGTCGGTGAGAAGGATATGGTGCCCAAGCATAACAATAAAGGGGATCCCTTCTCAGATTTACAGATGCTATATGTATTATCAGTCGAGAACCTTGAAGTGGGCCGACAAATTCACCAGAGACGTTTGAAGGATGGAACATGGTGTGCGAAGTGTCATCTTATATCGTCACATAAAGGTCACAGCAGTTGGACTGCTGGAAATCTGCATCGACAAATGGTGACAGTATATCGAAAATAAGGGAACACAAATAGCATATGAAGCGGATGCAGGAACCGTATTGACATTAACATGTTCTTCTGCCAGTATTCCAAGATATCATGATGCTACGCCAGTGGCCTACTCACAATTATTCGCGTCAACACTCACCATTTGGAGAGAAGGCTTAACTGGCAGTCATCAACAAGAACTTATTGTTCCATGGAATATCAAGTAACATGGGCTGCTGCCTGACGCATGGTAAGGCAGGACCTCTCCAAGATTTTCCGGGCGAAGGTACATAAGTTGCTAAAGGAGCAAACGCCATCACCTTCGTAAGGTTGTGGTGTAGGGCTGCTTACTCGGCTGGATCTCGCTCCTGGCACGTCGCTGTCAAGAGGTGGCGGGTTCAACCCGTTATAAAAGGTCAATTGCCTTTAATGGAATCTTTACTGGAAGACGTTCACTAGTCCCGGGGGGCCTAAGACGCCATCGCCATCTTTTTTTTGGGTCCTTTTTTCTTCTTCTTCTTTTTCCTTTTTTTGGACTTCGAATTTTTCTCCTGAATGTCAGAAGCAATGTCTTTGCCATCATATATAACAGGGCTAGAAGAAAGATGATGATGCACACTCGGTCCGCCTTGCAGTGTGTTTACCAATAATTACGCACCGCGGTTTTTGAACCACATTTTACCTCTTGATCACCCACTATCCTACAACGTTATATTGAATGAACCCTTTCCCTATAACTTGAAGAGAAACTTCTTTCATTCCGATACACACCTATGGCCCGTACGTGAACCTGGGAACATGGTCCAGGTTCGTATGAGATCTAATACTGTCCCGCCATAGTGTGGGCCCTCGAATTTTTCGGCGGGATTAGATCTCATAGATCGTCCATTCCCGCTGTTACTAAAGCGAGGAGACTAAACCACGCGTCTGCGACTACTTACGAGTTACGACCAAAGACTTCCTTGCCACTCAGTCAGTCAGTGAAGCAAATTTATCTCACCACAGAACACAAGGAATAGCGCATCGTATTGAGTTGTCACACAACCATAGAAGAATACAGGGAAGATTGCCGCGAACCGCTAGATCACCAACCGCGCACAAAAGGAACTAGGCGTCCGAATCGCCAATCGCGAGCTCGCCCCAGAGAAGCCCCCGCCGCCCTTCCCTTCACAACCCCCATGGTTACGACGGCCGGGCCCGCGCCTTCGGCGTACCGCGCTTCCCCTTCCCGGGCCTGCCACCAAGCTTATTCAGGAACTCGGCTCTCTGATCACGTATTTGCTGCTGTTGGTCGGCGGCATGATCGCGATCCGGGCCCGTGCCTGTTGCGGCCGTCGCCGTCGCCCTCGTCATTGGCGTCGTTGTTGTATGTGACGCCTCCTGGGTCGCTGCGGCCGGGATTGTCGGGGCGGCGGGGGCCCGCGGCAGTTCGTTGGTGTCGGAGCCGGCGGATATGGGTCCGGCGGTGGTAGAAGAAGAAGTGGAGCCCACGGTGCGGGTCTCTGATCGCAAGCGGATCGGCGCGGCGGGCTGGTCGCGGGGTCTGGAGGAGCCCGGGAGGAGGTTTGTGAAGAACGATACGATTGTGTCCGCCATTAGCACCAGTAGCAGGTATGTATGCGTATGGTCCTCTGGAAGTTTTATTTTATTTTAATACTGGTAGGTGAGTTGTACATGGAACGATGGGTCACCAGATCGCCTTGCCGAGACACTGGAAAGATCAGGCTGCCTGTGCTGTGGTTGCTCGTGGTCCTTCCTTGCCTTTCTACCTATATGCATATATTATCTTGAAATACTGCCAAATAACAAACAATACGGGGACTAGGGCTACAGTAATAGGAAGCTTAACAATGAGCCGGAGGGATTCACACCTCGGTGATGACGGGCAGATTGTTTGACGATTCATGTTTTGGCAGAGAAATGGAAGGCATGGGGCTACATGGTCTCTTATGCTTCTTTAGGCAGCCACTGATTTATTTATATCGACCAACCAATTTGAGGTGCTAACTTTACGTCCGGGGGCTGTTGCTATCTGAGACGAACAGCCCCCACCCACATTACGCTGCGCCGCCCCCGTCGGATCTACGGGGTACTTGCGGGCTTTGGACACTGCAATGGGCTGCTTTGCCTCGAGGACTGGATTTATTTAGAGAAACCAACTCAGCGAACATTGACAGCCTGTTGGTGCATTGTGCCCAGAACTACCCTAGTCACTCAGATAGGGAGTCGGTCCATGAAAGGGTCAGAGATTCCCTTGAATATAGGTAAGGCTATGATAGCAAGACGCCTCGGACTTGCCACGGGATGTGAATGGAAATGGAAGTCCAAGCCATGGCTTTACGCCAGTAACCAACCCACATCATCATCGACTACAAAGTACTCATTGCCCAACCCCTCATGATGCCTTCAAATCGTGAGTAGTATACGCCAACCAACACTCCGGATCAGCCACCTACTTTGACCCAAACAGGTCCCCAAGACGTTCCCACTGGATATACGCTGCATAAAAGGATAGCCGAAAGAGAACAGAAGGCCTCACAAGAAATATAGGCAAGCGAAAAATAGAACCCTCTTCCACCAATGCATGGTATCTTCACTGGTCTGCCTGAGGCTCAGCGGGTGCCTCTTCCTCACCGGCTTCCTCCCCAGCATTGACCTCTTCCCCGATAGGGTCTTCCGGTACAATGCCATTCATGCGTTCCCAGACCTCCCGGCGGATGCGTTCATCCTTGGCCTTCCTCGCGCGTTCTACCTCCTCAAAGCCACCGCTCTTCTTTAGTTTGCCTTCTTCCACAAAGCTCGTTAGCTCTTTCTTCAAGAGGTTCTCCCGCCGGCTCTCCAATTCCTTCTGTCGTAGCTTCTCGGCCCGCTCGATGGCTTCTAGTCTGTCCTCGTGGTTAGGTTGTAGGGCTCTGACCTCGCCCAACACTCCCTCTTTAGCGGCACTTGGGTTGATGCTATTGCCCAAATTAGACAGGCCCTTGGAGAATTGCCTCGCTGCCGGCGCGCTCTCCTTCATCTGCTCTTTTGTCGCCTGCTCGACTAGCGCGAATGTTTCCGCAGCCTTTTCAAGATCATCTTGCAAATCTAGCATGAGTTCTTCCATGACCTTGAGCTCATCGCGGCCTTGGCAGACTTCCTCAAGCTCCTTCTCCCAAATTTTCGTCCATATGGGCTTCTCGTGTTTCATGAAGGACTCGACCTTCTTGAGCTCCTTGGTCAGGACCTGAATGTCCTTCGATACGGTCTCAAGCTGGCGGGGCAACGGCCGCACACCTCGATTCACCACGTCCTTCCGCAGGTCCTCGACAAGGTCCTGAAGATCATCAACCTTTGTGACTAAGCGGTCAGAATCCGAATTTAGCTGTTTACGGCCCTTTTTGACGTAGGCATAACCTGAATCGCCTTCCGCGTCCGGCACCGAGGCCTTGGCGGCGGCCACCTTCACGTTCGAAGCCTTGCTTCGGAGGGAAGACATTGAGCTTTCAATATCGGTCTGGAAGTTAGAGTAGGTCTGGCGCAGAACTGCGAGGTCGCGGCGAAGACTCTGAAGCTCTCTGAGCTGGTTGGGATTCAACTTCGCTCCAGCAGAAGTTCCATTCAGTTTGGTCTCTCCAACGGCGACAGGGGGCGCTGCTGCCATCCGTGCCATCTCTTTAGCGGTCTCCAATTGCCTATCAGAGACTCTCTGTAGTGCAGAACCTTGGTCGGCGACATTTTGCCTGACCTCATCCATAGTCCTTTTTAGGGCGCTTAGGCCATCGTCAATATGCTTCTTGACTTCATCGAGAGGCTCGACATTCAGCGCCAGAACAGTCCGGTCCTTGATATCCGAGAGGTCTTCGAGCTCGTGCCGCACACCAGAGATCGGGTCCTGTATGTAGATTTCCGGCAGATCGCTTCCATTCAATGTCGTATTCCAAGAGAACTTCTCAATAAAAGCAAGTTGCAACCGGCCAATACTAAGATCCCTATATCCCTCGGGTAGCACGAATTTCTTGACTTTGGATTTGTATTGTAAGAACAAGGTGAGCTCCTTATCTAATGGCGGCGATTGCTCTGTAACGAAATTCTTCTGGCGTTTCTCGGGCGGTGTCTGAGGTTGTGCTGGTTCCGGAGGTTTCAGGTCAATAGAGGCGCTGGCCGACAACTTCGGTTTCCCCGGCGAACTAGGACCACTCGATATTGGAAAGGGATCGAGAGGCCCCGAGACAGTGGCACTCGCCCTTAATTTTTGATCCGGTGACTCGGCTGACGATGTCGTCTCAGATCGAGATGGCGGCAATTCTGTCATGGCGGAACTTTCTTCGGACACCCGGCTGGGTACTCTGGCTGGCGATGAAGAGTCCGCCCCGCTTCTCGATTGGCTCGACATATTACGGTTATGCTTGAGAGCTTCCCGGACCTGAACAGCTCGCATAGATTCCCTCACCTCCCCACGGCCTCGATTCGGTATAGGCGTGTTCTGCGAGGGCAGCATGGGCACGCCATTCGTAGGCGCTCCTAGATGTTTGGATATCTGATAGGCTGAGTACCGTCGCGATGCCCTTCTCTCCAGATCTCCGCCTCTCTGCAGAGCAGCAAGAGCGCTCTGCTGGGATTTGGGCGGTGGAGGAGGTGGCGGCGGAGGAAACGAATCGATATCAACACTAGAGTTGGAGGGGCCCGTAGGCATGGTTGCCTCGTCGCCAGGATATGGTGGCAGAACCGGAATGTTCTGCATTGTCGTGCTCGATAGAGTAGAGGGTTGTTCCGAATTCACGGAGGCCTGCGTCTGATCCCGCGAGGGCAACTTGCGGCCAGGCGAGGCGGCGGCCCCTGATGGTCCTGCTTGTCCCTGTACTCCGCTGTCTCGCTGCGCATCTGAACGGTAGCCATTGTCGAGGCCTTCATTTAGGAGAGAGGTCAGACCGGTGTTAGTGCTACCAACAGTACTTGTGCTCATAGTGCGTGAAGCTGTGCCGCTGGACTCGGGCGAAGCGGCTCCTTCTCTCTCCCGAGCCTGTTTCTGCCGCAATTTCTGCTGCTTCCTTTTCAGACCATGCAATAAATTGATGATGATGTCTCGTATCCTTGGAAGATATTTCTCAAGGCTCTCAGTGCTCGCCTCTTGGCTTAACGTAGCCTCCAGTATGTGCCGAAGATTTTCAGGAACATTGCCGAGGTCGGAGGTGTCGACGTTGATCGCAGTGAATGCCCGGCATGCCATGTTAAACTCATAACCTAACCTGACATAGACATCGGACACCTGCGAATCCGAAGCATTACCACGCGACCATTGGGTCAGTGTCTCGAGTAGCTGCTTGGTTGCGACTAGAAGGTGGGTGACGCTCTTCTCTATTTGAGACAACGGCAAGCTTTGGCCAGTTGATTGCTGGAGAAGTAGCAGGGTCAATAACTCTTCGTGATGAGAAGCAAGAGACATTTTGTCGTAACGGGAAAGAGAATTTGACTAGTTTGCGGGCAGGATGTAGTTGATAAAAGATCACCTTGCATGACTGAAAGGTAAAGTCTACAAATTGGGGTGGTGCTTGGTTTGAAGGATTATGCAAAAGGTTTGGGGTGACAACTCACGTTTCGCCTTGAGCTGCCCCCAGCCGATCTAGCTGAAGCTGTAGAAGACCGCGGCTGTATATTTGCCGGCGACATCGATCGCGTAGGAACATTAGGAGGAGGCGGAGGAGCCTCAGGTCCTGGACCCGGACCCTGGCCTGGGCCTGGAGACCGTCGCTGCATTGAGCGTTGAAATGAGCCCGATGCCTGCATCTTGCCTTTTCTTTCTCTTCTCTTTTTAAGTAAAAAAAACCCCTCCCTTAAAACCTCCCCTATCACTTTCCACCTCTTGCTACTCCTCCTCTCCTAAGATCGCTTAAGATCGCGTAAGCCCACTATGACCACGCTACCTGCGAGCGCGTGCGTATATAATCCCAAGGACGTAATCGGGGAAGTCTCACGGCTCTTCCTATGGCACGGATTCGCTATCGGCGGGCAGTAAAGTGCCAGGGAGGTATCTCGAGACAAGAGGGCGCCGCGAGTTCTACGAATGAGACACACAGCAACAGAACAGAAAGCGATCCAGAAACGAAGGTGCGCAGAGGCATAGAATTGCGATATAGTTGTAGTAACTACTGAAAAGTAAAACCACACCAAATCTACAGAACGAAGGAGAAGAGCGATCGTCGGTCGTAAGTGGCGCAAGGCGTAAACAAAGATGATGATTCTCAGACCGAGAGGATAGGTAGCTCTATTGGGCTCTGAGCGTAGATGCAGTTGGGAAGTCGGAGGTCGGTACTGGTGCTGATGGCGGGCTGCGTCTGCTGCAGGGGGGCGGGGGGGGCGGTTTTCTCAAAATCCAAGGTACTTATCCCCACCAACATGCACATTTGCCAATACGATATCAGCTTATGCAACTATGCATCTCCGTATCATCATTCATGCTCTTTACAACGTGTCTATAATAAGAAGCCGGGATTCTGATATGGACATGGAAAAAATAGCGTTACATGTAACAGCTTTCCAATTACTAAATTTATTGGTGAGTCGTTTCATCGTAACAGATATCGATGGCATTGCATTATACAAATAGGTGGCATTATGTTTTTATGTACACCTACCTACTTGTGCCAAGACAATATACATGGACCTATTCGCAACACTAAGGGTCAATACTAATCGGTTGAAAAGAAAGTCAAAATCATTTGCATGAGGTAAAGGGACGTTTAGCTGATACCGGAGACCAAAATTATCTAGTGCCGAGCATGCACAGTCGGCGGTTCGCTCAACCTTCTTCAGGTGCAGCAGGACCTTATGAAATCGTCTTGGCGAGAACTTTATGGTCACTCCTGGTCCTAGCAATTGGAATCGTACAAACTATAGGCTGATATATTCGCCTTGTTGGCTTTGTTATGCGGATAATGAATATACTACCAGCCACCCAAAGCCTCAGTCACTCTCACCAATTACATGCAGATGCTCGCCTGTTATAAGGAGCGTCCCCTCTTTCCACTCGCGTGATCAACGTTGGTCCGAGTGACGGGAGCTGCCGCCGTACCTATCTGACGAAGAAACTTACAAGGGTAGTGAGAAAGCCGCTGCCGGCCTCCCTATGCTTGCTATGTGGGGCTACGAACGGTTCGTCAACTCCCGCTTAAACACGCTCTGGTAAGAAGTCGTCTCTCTGGGTCGGACACCTAGGTTCGGTAAGTGTTTGCTTGAGCTTGAATATGACTGGGAACGAAAGAACACAGAGTGTATAGAGACAAGCGACATACATGTCTCAACATATATCTCGGTGGCCCGCCTGTAGGTGCAATAGCTTATAATCACGCAGAGTCGTTCGGTGAGAGCCAATCTGAATACTTGATGCTTGCTTATTGGAGCCTATTACATAGACCTACGGAGTACCTGTCGCGCCTCAACATATATCTCTGTGGCTGTCGATTTTGGCTTTCTAACGGAAGTAGCGCAAGCCTAGTAGGTGTTGGAGGGACTCGGCGCGAACGTGATAAATCCATTTCGCTGTTCTGAACCCATGGCGTTCTATCAGAAGCAAATATCATTGCGGCTACCCGAATGGCCTCCTCAGAAGATACATCGGTGTCTCATATATGGGGTACTGTGTCCATGGGTTCTTTTCCTTCCGGACCGTGGAGCATTGCATGTCTGTCTTTATCCAATGCTCGTAAATAACAGGTAACTGCGCTCAATTTATAGTTATACCGGCATATGAACTAATGCTTCAGGGTCTTGCTAGCCCCGCTTCCCCCCTTCTCCAGACTCCGTTGCCGGTTGCGTCTCAAGCGCGATATGGTGAAATTAGGAATTGTTGCCCACTGCTTTATCCTGGAGGTACAAATTCATATATTTCTAGAAAATTCAAGCTGTATATCCTTAGACGGAAGAGTGCACCTAAAGCCTTGCTCACTCCTGTATTCTTTTGTCTGTTTTGGCCCAGCCTTTACGCGGTAAACACACTCAGAGCTGGCAGACAGTAATTCATTTTGCACAGAATGCCGGTCTACAACTTTGGCTGGTACTTTGCCCGTTTAGAAAGAAGAGGACAAACATGACATAGATGTAGGCGTCTTGGATCTGCATGGACACGTGAAACCGTACAAGAATCCATATACGCTTCATTTTTGAACCGACAGGTTAAAGATGGCGCCCAAGTAGCATAGAGTCGGCGTAAGATTTCGGTATCATCTCTATATTAGGTATCAGTTTCGGCCACACTTCGCGATGGACTTTGCATCCTAAACATCGAGGTTGAGCCGCTTTCTAGAAGAATGAAGCTGCGAGCAGAAAGAAAAAAATAGACTTTCTAACGTTGGCAGCTTGATGAGAAAAACTATATGTACTATGCACAGCACGCATGCGTGAGTGCCAAGACGGGACACCTGCACTTTAATTCGCACGGTGTTAACTGGGCATCTCGGGCTAACAATTCCAGTGCTACGCAAGCACTTAAGATAACTATGTAAATACGTACCTAGGTAAGGAGAAAGCTACACCACCCATTGAACCTACTTGCCTTGGGTTCCTAATGATGTACCAACTGCGTAACGGAGGAGCAACAGCCCTATTAATTCCAACGACATCATTGCGTGCCTTTCTCTAGTATCCCAGTTACTATTCCCAACTGAGGGTTCTCGCACTGTCGCAACTTTTGCTTTGTTGCTTTCCCGAACCTTTTCAATAGGGTCCTACATGCAGGTATGTAGAATACTTGAAGTAGCTACATCTGAATACATGGTGGCACTGGCCCACAATTAAATATAGTCGAGAATACAAACCAATCGTTGGTCATAGAAGCTCGCTAGTGTGTGAATGAATAGCTACACACTGAGAAGTAACTCCACAAGTCAACCTGAATCACCACCTCCCACTCCACTCACGCCAGCAATCTCCAGATTTCCACCACCTCAAACCTTCTCCCACGCAACTACCTCCAATTCCAAACCTCACCTCACCTCCAATACGTCAACGGACGGTGCCGTCTTCTTGCTCAAGATAGCTCTAGAGGTAGGTAGGAACCCTTCACCTTTTTTGGTTCGGGTCTCTCCTGCGATGTCCTGATCTCGTGATCCGTTCTGACCCTAACACTGTGGCATTAACAGCGAAGTTGGGGGATGCGCAAAGGGAAGAAGGACCGCCGGTAGTTGCAAGTCTTGTCCTGCCTGGGCCTGCCTATTCACACCCAAGGAAAAAAAAAATTAAGAAAACGCACCGAGGTGAGACATGGCCCCTTTCCTACCCCTCAAATCAAGTCGAATGCACACGAACAAAATCCCCATTCATAAGCCAGCTCTGCCCCCCGGAAAGCCATCGCCCAATGGGAAGTACCTGGCCCACTCAGTTACAGCTTATGTCTACTTCGTACCGTCGACCTCCCGTCTATTACCTTCCACCCTTCCATTGCCCTACTGAGCCTACCTCAATTCCACTACATAGTACCTATTGATCTTCCTAACCCCGGAAGCTACGCCTTATCTTATTCGACCACCTCAGTTACCTAACCTCGTGCTGTGCCCTACTTGGTACTGGCTTCTCTTCTCTCTTCATACTCTATCTTTCGAGGGAGACGGGCACGGGGCTGTGCGTCTGGGTCCACGAAAAAGCGACACTTTTCACCCCCGTTGGTCTCTACTTTTTGGTGTTGGGTTGGCCTTGTCATCAACAAAGCACTTTCTTCGTCTTCCGCTCATTGACCCCCTTTTGTGTCATTGAAATCCCATTCTCATGTTGCAGCAAGCTGCTATGATTTTCTAGAATCTGTCCGTTCATTGCCGTTCTGCTCGCATCCTAATTCCCATGCGCTGACAGATCAGTCCCTTTCCCCCCAACAGTCAATAGACAGACAACCTGCTCCTCGAGCAGAAGGTCAAGAAACAATCGGAACTTGTCATTACCTACAGTTTACCTTCCTACCCACGACCGACGACAACGGGCACACCCCCCGATTCAGCACAGCAGAGCTTGTTTCCTACCTAGTAAGGACAAGCACACCGGAATTAACTGCATTTTTGCCTCCACGCGACGTAAGTTCTCGCCAACAATTGCATTCTCTTCGACACAGACCCAACTTCTCGTCATGTCATCATCCATATCCAACTCACAATCGCCTCACGTCGATGATGTGACCCGCACTTTCTTGCACACTGTCTTGTTCGGTCTGAGCCCATCGACTTTCTGCTATCTGCCCAATCATCCCCCCTATCATGCATATCCCAACTGCACCTGGCCGCTTTTCTTCATAATATTCTCTGCCTCCTGCTGGCCAGCCTGGACTAATGCAACCCTCTTACAGGGTCGGAAGCGCCGGTATTACCATTGCAAGCACTGCAGATTTTTAGGAATTTTTCATTTCTTTAATTTTCTTAATTTCGACCGACAGTTTCTGCCTGTGTCCTGAGAATGGTACAGCCGAAGAAAACAGCGAGTCACCCAGCGAACGGAGTCAGTAAAGCACCATTTCAGAAGAAAGATAATCTTGATAGCAGAGCAATGGCGGGTAGCTCTGGTAAAGGTGATGGCAAGGCGCCAAATGGTAAATGTCCCCCGTAACATGACGGGTGTTGCTCGGATGACTGATAAATTTTGCCATTCAGGAAATGGAGCCGGATTCCGCACCGACAGCGCCATCTCGTCTGGTCGTCCAGGCACCGAGCGGACTCTGCAGCGCTGGGTCCCCGACAGTTCCGATACCTTTGATCATACTCTAGAGAAGTCTAGCAGCAGCGGTACATGGGATCAGTTTGCCGAGAATGAGCGCCTGTTTGGTCTCAAGACAAATTATGACGAGAATTTTTATACTACGCAGATTGACAAAAGCCACCCTCAGTACAAGGAAAGAATGATGGCTGCTGAGAAAAAGGCACGGGAGATTGAGCGAAGTCTTCCAACTACATCACATGTTGCCGAAGAGCGAGTTATGGATTATGTCGGTGGTGACAACGATAAGGCAGATGAAGAAGACAAGTATGCCTCATTGACTCTTGATTCTCTTGTGAGAACTTGTTCTGACTTCTATATAGATACAGTGGAGTTAAGCGTCAAGATTTTCCCCCTCTCCCTGGAAGCCGAGAGAACAAGTACACACCTCCTGCACGACGGGCACCTACAGGTGCAGCCACTGTTAAGGGCGCCCCTGTTGATCCTGCGATTATATCATCACAAATCAAAACCCAGAAAGGCCAAACTGGAGCCAAAGTGGAAGACGGGAAAACCCGGGCGGCTCCCAAAATGGAGGCAACAGCTGCTCTGTCGAATGCCAAGCCACCGGATCCGAAGCCAGAAGTGAAGGCCAATTCCCAGCAAAAAGCAGCGGAAGCCAAACCGTTGAACCAGACTTCAGCTCCGCTAAAACCGTCGGCAGCAACCAGCAGGACTATTTCGCCACAGGCAAAGGAGACTACGCCCAGTGCCACTTCAACGGTTGAACGCGACGTCTTGAATTCTTTCAAGACGTTTGCTAACCAGCAACGGATCAACGTGGAGAAGGTCCGCAGTACCAAGGCGAAGGCTGACAAGGAGGTCAAATTGATCGAGCTGAGGAAGTTTGCCGACACCTTCAAGCTGCCGACTCCTGTCCCTATGGACTTGATTTCTATCATTGCCAAGGACCCTGCAAAACAGAGAGAGATCCAACAGAAGGCTCAGCGGGATGCTGAAGAGGTTAAGAGGAGAAAAGCCGAGGAAGCAGCGGCAAAAGAGAAGAAGGCAGCCGCTTCGAAGGAGGGTCAACCGGCCACGACTTCTCAGCCTCCCACTGACAACAGGGCTACTCGGCCTGCAGCTGCAGCAACTAATACGGCCGCTCCAGGAGGACAACAAGGTCGCCATCCAAGCAATCGACAAAGTTACCTGCCTCAGTATCAACAATTCTCGGGCAATCGCTCCGGCCCACAACATATGCCCCAGACCGGCCGCCAGCCCGGTGGGTTGACCGCGCGCATCCGAAATCTGGAACAACAAAAGCTGCAACCCATAGCCCAGGGCCCGGACATGCGTTTGCCTCCCACTGGCCCCGCCAACGGTGCCGATCCGTCATTCGGTCGTCGCATGGGGGTGCCAGGCCACATGGGCGGGAAATTGAACCCCAACAGTCATGAATTCAGACCCAGTCCGTTTGCTGTGAGCTTTAGCCCCAGCGTTCATCCTAGCGCGACGTCTAGTCCCCGTTCAGGTGTCAACAATGCCACGGACACTCCGCCGACCGGTATCAATACCCCGCTAGTTGTCATTACGAAGAAGAGAAAGGCGGTTGATCCCAAGAAGTGCGTCATTCTATCGTATGTGAAGACGCTCCAGCCTCCTGAGAACAAGAACTGGAATGAAAACGATGGCATCCCGCCATCGTACGACACCCCCCCAACCTGGCGTTCTGTCGCCGACGATGAAAAGCCGGACTCGACGATGCGTCTGTCTTATAACGAATACTTCGAAAGACAGCCCTTCAACCCGCAGCCCACGCCTAACCCTCCGCATGTAATGCCCCATATTGCACACCAACACCAGTTGCCCTTCCATCTTCAGCATGGAGCCCATAGCATGGGCCAGCGACATTCTCCCCATGTTCCGCCCGTCCAGATGCACGGTGCCCATCATGGACCAGTCCCCCACGCTCCCTTCAACGGCCCGGATGATCATAGGATGATGCATTCGAACTCTTCCCAGTCATTCTCTTCTCCAAGAATGGGCCAAGTGCCAATGGCGTATCCACCATCGATGAACTCGCCAGCTCAGATGCCGTACAACCAACCCGTCATGCCATCCTTCATGGGGCCTGCACAGCCTCAGATGAACCAGTTCAACAGGAGCTTCTCAAATAACGCTTCCTACATGCCTCAACAGCCGGGCGGCATGGGCGCCCAGATGATTCCGCCACAGTTTATGACTCCTCAGGGTATGGTCGCAGTTCCTCCGCAGATGCAAATGTACCAACCGGGTCATCCGCAATTCATACCGCCCGGGGCAACTCCACCGCAGCCGATGCCAGGTGCCAACGGATACCCCAGTCCAGGCCGGCCGGCTGCGCCAATGATGGTACATCAAGGCTCGCAGCAGGGCCAGCCGATCTATGGCATGAGCCCCGGTATGCAGTACCAGCAGCCTGCCTTCCCACCCCAGCAGCAAGGTCAGAGTAAGTACCACAAAACTTCTCCCGGAAACCGAAAACCCGCTAACAGACGGGACAAAGTCAACATTCGCGGCGGCTACAGCAATCCTGGTCCTCAGCAGTTTGGGACGAGCCCCTCCCAGATGCACCAGTATGGGCCTCCCCATCGGAACGGGAGCAACAACTTCAACAAGAACTACCAGGGCCATAGCCAACATCAAGGTCCCCAAGGCGGCCATCCCATTCCGACCGGCCCCCAGGGTCGCAACCCTGATGGGACCGACGAGGCCAAATGAGTGCGACGAATCTGGTAGCTTGCTGAATATCTCCCGCGCCGCGCATTGGCGCATCCCTGATTTCTTCGTTCCAGCATTGGTATAAGCGATCTGGCCCATCAAGTCTTGCCCCGTCCCTCTGAACCATCAGGGTAAACTGGTACAGCGGCCACTTCCGCCTGAGCTCAATCAATCATGACGTGATTGCTAGGAATACGAAAACAGGAAGGTTCAGTCATAGCGCAAGCATGATGAACAGGTACCGTTGTCCTCCCTGGCGTATATCATGCTGAATCTTGAACAAATCTATAGCGGCAGTAACCTTATGTGCAACCTCGTCTTAGCACGCATAGGATATGGTCCGGAAGTATTCCCCTTGTCGGGGGTATGCATGACACGGGCATCCGGCCGGCAAGGGCGGGAAGGTATTGGAGTATGAAGGAGGTGGCAAGGTTTGCAGAAGGGCATTCTTGAGCTATAGGGGGGAGTGCCGAATCAGGCGAGAGGGGCCGAGGCGGCTAACTATAGGCTCTCAGCTTTGGCAGTTCCTATGGTCTGGCTTGCCGTGACGGGACAGGCTGTTGTGAGCATTCTATCAGCTTTACCAGTATCGAGGACTAGCAAGACTCAAAGGTTGGAGACTAGTCATTCTCAAGGACGATGTCCATCCCTCGAAGGGTCCTTGACCAAGAATGTGACGAGTACTTTTGGCATTGCGGTCTCCGAGAAGTGACGGACCCGGGTGATAGCTCTTTCTAGTAGCCATGTGACGGGTAACGATTCTACTGTCTGAGAAGCAGGGAACGTTATCGCAAATCGGAGAATAATTTGCCAACCCTCAAGGAATTCCCAAGTGGAGATAGTGACTGACCGCACTAGTGGTATCTACTCATACGGACCAGTTTCCACTCAAGAAACACATTTGGTGGTAGTGGTGGTGGTGGTGGTTGTGGTTGTGGTTGTCACGAAACGGCGCGGGTTATACAGGCCAGGCGGCTACCACGGCGAGGCAAACCCTGGTGAAACTGGTCGGCCTCAAGATTCCAATCTTCAGCAGGGACGCCCGGTTGCACTCCGTTGTAAGGTTGAGGACGGGCCCATTGGCAGCGACCATCGTTTCATAAAGCGCCAGTCCCTAGATCGAATGAACGACAGCGCAACCAGAGAACCGTGCATCAAGGAGTGTGGTCGTATCTGATGAAGGATGGATACGGTAGGCCACAATGCTACTTCGATAAGACGAAAGACAGCAGCCGGCATGATAAACTTCCTACAGAACAATGGCATCCAAGGATACTACGTACCATTTCCACACAACCTTTATTCGCGCCATCTTGGCTATGACATCCCACCCGGATGGGCTTCAGTCAAACGGGAGGAGGGAAAAGAACTAAAGATAGCCGACGGACTCTTGGCATGAGCGGCTTCGATCTGGACATGAGTGATGGAAGAAAGTGCACATCGCTCTGGCCTGGTCTAAAAGGCGCCCTGGGTGCGAAGCTGCCTTTATGGTCTGCTGTTACTACACCAGCCGATCTACTGGAAACGCATGGATCCAATCCCAACACGATCCCGTTCATGGTTCGAAGGCGAAGTAAGGACGGCTACGGTAGCGGATCCTGGAGCCGCAACAGCCTGATCAAGTGAGAAATCTCCGATTCCCGGGATATTCTGAACTCTACCGAGGTACGTACGTGGACGGGCTTTCGGCGTTCGTTTCATAGGAAACCTTCCCTAGTCCATATGAGGCTGAGCCCCCTTTTCAGGTGAGGTAGGAAGTAGAGATAGTAGGAATAGACGTCTGTAGGCTATAGTAGGCCCGCAATAAGGAGGTGATCGACAGGCCGTCTTGATGTTTGCACGTTTCAGCGGTTTTCCCTGCTTCCTGGCACAATGCCCTGTCTTGTCGTGGGTAGGTAGGTAGGGGACTCGCCCAATTTGCGCCGTTGAAAGATTGAGCGGCCTACCAGATTAGGAAAGTCGAGAAACGAAAGTGGTGTTTCGGGGAAAATGGATCCGCCGTCGTCGCCTCATGGCTCAAGACCGGCTAATCATGCCCAGTGTGCGGATACCACTCTTCTTGGGGAGGGCCACCGAGACGACACACGATGAGTGCGCAGCTGCTACGTTGGGGCTAGATTCCTTGGGAATACAACTCGGTAGAGGATGCTAGCTCTACTTGGAAGCCTTGCATGTATCCTATCCTAATCTGTTACTGTAACTAGGGTCCCCTCATTGCCGGCCTTCTATCTGTTTCAGGTCATTGCGGCCGCAAGAGATATGTGCAACGTTGCAAGGCAACACCCAAGCCCAGCCCAGCCATCCTACTGCAAATGTCAGGTCCCGGATCGATCTCATTGGATGTCCAGTTTTGCCCCCCAACGCCTGTAATTAACCGCGCATTTACAGTGCATGCAGCATGCGTCCGCGACTACATGCGTCACCTGTCGATGATTGATGCCAAGTGTTAGCTCAACGAATCCCCCTGTGGGTGAACCTCCAAACGTATATCGCAAGGTGGTGATGGTGGGGCTCACGGGGAATGATCTATCTTGATCTTACTACACATTATCTCCATTCCTTACGACCCCTTCCTTACCCTACCGTCCATACGCGAATCAACGTTAGAAAGGAAGAGTGGTGCTGTTGTTCTTCGCCGGTCCTCTTGCTCGGTACCGTTCTCCTCATTCCCAGCACCAGTCACTCCCTTCGGGGTAATCGCTACTTGCCCCCTTTAGTCCACACCACTCACACCCCTCTAGATAGGAGTGCGGACCTGTTCCGTCGTGGCTTTGACTCCATCTATCTCCTCCCTGTCGAAGATCTATGCATATCACTGCTTCTCCACAATCTTATAGCGGCTGGACCCCTGCTCGGCCCGTCGTAACCCGCCCTTTTGGGCAGTTCTTGTTAGCCGCGTATCGCCATCCATCCATCCCTGCTACCTTATGATACCGATTGCCATATGAAGAAGGGCAGCTCGAGCGATGGCACACCCGCCGTAGCTATCCCTTGCTCGGCCAGGAGAGCTTGGAAGCATCTATTCACGTTCAGGGGGTCCACAACTTAGGAAGGTATACAACCATGGGCCAACTTGGGAGACGCCGTCACAGGTGCAATGATATGTGACATGCCACTTCGTACCAGTTTATACTGAGAATGCTCTCCCATCCCCGAGGTATAAAGCAACCGCGATCAACCCTCGTCCAACAACAGAAGATCTCTCCTTCGCCATCAGCATCTTCTTCTTGCACATATCCACCTTCCTTCAAGCCCTGGCCGGACAGCCCTAGCTGGTTTCCTACCCTCACATTCCTTCAGTGATTCTCAAGCCACTCCTTACCAACCAACGGCCCATTCCTTTCGACGGTTGTAACACGACGCTGCTAGACGGCCTCATTCACTACAAAAAAAAGCTCCCAACAAGAAACACTACATCCTACAAAACTCCGAAAATGCAGTTCACGCTCTCTCTCATTGCCGTGCTGACTACCGCGGTCGCCGGCCACATTCACATGATCAACCCTCCGCCGATCCGCGCTAAGGAGAACCCCAACTCCGGTTGGGATATCGACTACGACATTAACTCTCCCCTGGCCCCAACCATGGACCAGTTCCCCTGCAAGGGCGTGCTGAGATACCTCGGCCAGCCCCAGGGCGCGTCCGTCGCCACCTACTCGCAAGGCAGCTCGCAGGCCATCACCATCGGCACGGGCGCCACGCAGTAAGACTATTTTGTTTTTATCTGTATCTATATTAGCACCAGCATTGCTAATAGCTAACTTAATTTTAGCAACGGCGGCTCCTGCCAGATCTCGCTCTCGTACGACCAGGGCAAGAGCTTCAAGGTGATCAAGTCGTACATCGGCAACTGCCCCGTCGAGAACGGCAACTTCCCCTTCACGGTACCGGCCGACGCGCCCACGGGCGAGGCCGTGCTCTCCTGGTCCTGGATCAACCAGATCGGCAACCGCGAGTTCTACCACAACTGCGCCGTGGTCACGGTCACGGGCGCCAGCGCCAAGGCCAAGAGGCAGGTCCAGGAGGTCTCGAAGCGTCAGAGCGTCCCCTTCAACAGCCTCCCCGAGATCTTCGTCGCCCACATGAGCAACGGCTGGTGCGTCGCCGAGGGCGTCGACGTCGTCTACCCCGAGCCCGGCCCGGACGTCACCAACACCTCCTCCAAGCCCGGCGCGCCCTTCCGGTGCTAAGCGGCTTCGACCATCCTCGGTGGTTAAAGCGCGACGCCGCTATCTCGCTGAGTGAAGTGACGCGTATTATGACGGGCAATGTTCTTTCTTTTGCTGCAACTCGACTGATTCCTCTCCTCTTGGAAGAGTCAGTGACGGATTTCCTCTCCCCCAAGGAACTTTTGTATATACAATTTTATTCGCTGCTTTTGCTGGATTGTTCCTTCCGCAGTGGCATGTTGGTTTATTGCGGTGGTGATGGTGTACGCTCGAAGCATGATGGGAAACATGATGACGAGATGAATATATGTTCCACATTCCTCGAATTTATTGGCCTTTTGATATCTTCAAGTGAAAGCTGTGAAAGTACCAAACAGGCTTTGCTTAGACTTTCCCTCTTGACCATAGACCCACCAGAGTATCCCCCGGGCCCGGGTACGTCTGAATGCTTTTGACCGGAAGAGCAAGGTAACCAATATAGCCGCCAGATCGAACGCTCCGTTGAACTTCCAGCGATGACTACACGCGACGTGCCAACAGATTTTCATTCGAGCATCTTCACCGAGTTCTAGTCAGTTGCACTGATTACTCCATTGATGAATGGTGAAGACTACTACGTTAGTAAGCTCGTCGATGAGACGAAGTGGCCGCCTCGAAGTGAGCTACAGTAAGCAAGAAGTCAAATCCCCGGTAATTTCCAAATTCGCATCGGAGATATATGGGTCCCAGAGTCTGGCCCTATTAGCGTTCCAGTCCCCCTAGTGCTGGCCGACGGCTAGCTCGTGGCGATCATCACGACTCTCCCCCGATCCTCCCCACTGCTCTACATACTTATACTTGAGGTGGGGGCTTTGAACAAGAGGTCGAGACATACCTGTGGTGTTCGCTTAGGACACGTCGACGAGGGTACCTGTATATTATACGCTTGTGCATGAGAGAAAAGGAGAACTATTAGACGTGCCTCATCTTATCCTTCTAACGTTCCGACAACCAACCGACCCCACCGGTTCCCTGCGGATAGCCATGTTCCGTCCCAGAGCAGGGTTCCACATTGACACGGCAGCCACCGTGTCGCGATACTGTATACGGCGTAGGCTACGTACGTGCGTTAGTAGTGGTGGAGACTTAGCCCTCCTCCGTTGGTGTCTTTAATTATACTCCGTGAGCTTAAAAAGTGGCGCCTACGTATAGTCTGTTTCTGGGAAGAAACGAACGGATGACGACCCCCCTATCTACCTATGCACCATAGATTTTCTTTTGGGCATTAGCCTCACGGCTACACCGTCGTTGTTTGGTGTTACGACACGTCAATCCGGACGACTTACAGTCGCTGGTCACGTGCAGCCTCGCCGCTTTTGCTCAGGCCCCCTCAGGCGCTAATCACCCTGTGCTCACCCCTGCGCAGGCACTAATGCCGCTGTACCCCAGTACTGTCTGAATAGCTTCAACTATAACCGAGGGGTCCTGAAATGGTCCTCCCGAACATAAGGTGGCCGCAAAAGAATCCCTGGTCAAGATGGCAACGTCCCACAACATAGCCTCGTCCCTGCATCATCGTCTTCCTGCTTCTTTCTCTTTGCTTCTTTCGGAATTTATAAAATAGCTCTCACCCGTACGTATCGGCTGCTATCCTCTCATCCTTTCGTACGCATCCATCCTCGTTATTTATACCCGGTTCATAAACGCTACAATTTAATGCTTTCCTAATCTTTTCATTTTCATAGCCCCCATATCTCTTCTTAATATGACACAAAGCAGTACGGAGTTGTCGTCGTACGGATGCGGAACAATCGAAGCAGCACTTCTCGACGGGCTCCCGACAGACCTGTCTGATATCGACCCTTATCCGGCCCGGAAAAACCTGAAGCCAAATAGCAAGAAACCCTATACTCGAAAGATGGAGATATGGGACGCGTACGTATATCATACATTAGTTAGCAATAGCAACTAATCCCTTCGTAAATACTTGGCTAAGTTTCCTGGATACGATCCGCGCAACATGCGAGTAATAAAGCACTTCACCGAGGTTATCGGCCGAGGAATTAAAGCCATGGTTAAAGCCATGGTTAGCAGCGACAAAACGAAAAAAAAGGGCAATTACGTTCAGCGTAAGGAATAAGATAAGGAGGTTTTATAATATATGGGAACGGAAAATGCACATCGATATCCCTAATAAGGTTAAATTTTTATAAAAATATAATCAGCCTCTGATCTACCGCCATCGCCTTCTACAATCTCGATTTTCCCTACAAAGTAAAGGACGATCGTGTAACCAAGAAGTCCAACTTAACCCTAAGATGAACTGTAACATGCAGCGTGTGACCTTGTCAGCTACTTGGCTGAGCAATACGGTGGGACGAACTTGAATGTGGCCTAGCTTCAGCGGCGGTTCTTGTTGTGACGGACGGCCCGGAACATTTGCGAAGAAAAGTGGATGTTCTGTAGTTATTCATGATTGGTTGGGTGTTTTCGCAGGTTTATGGTGGAGCACGGTTGAGCGCATTCCTTACGTATCTGGTTTACTTAATTGCTTGGTCTTGCCATGAATACGGTGGGGTTCAGGTTCAGCGTCCGTCGACTTAAGCTTTAACTCTTTCCAAACTGGCCCATTTTTAGCCCCGCGTAGCGCAGGCACAGTGTGTGGCTTGCCCCTGTAAGTCCCCTGGACGCTGGAGCCTTAGCAGCTAAGTGGGTGCCTCATTACCAATATAGGTCAATTATCCCAAAGTGGATAGAGGGTCACTTCTGCTTCTTTCAACATAAGCGTCAGAATTGGCTCAAGCCAGTGCTTTGTCCAGTAATGATCCTACGACTGACCCCCGAGGAAGCATAAGCAGGTTTGTGCTTTACTCCTTAATGATGTTCTGATCAAGGACATCGTGATTTTCTGCACCGAACGCAGCGTCCGCAGAATTTGAGCGTCCGTACAGACAAGTATGGGACTACGACGATACCCTCGAACCGTACCGGCCCCAACTCCAAGATAACTCCCTTGATACGTGAAGTTCTTTGTAAACACCTGGATGAGAAGCCTCATATGCTGGGTCCTGATATGGTTGGTTTCCTCCGAAAGGCCTACTCTGTGAATGTGTCGCCTGCGAGCATCACCCGAGCCCTTAAGTCGCTGAATCGGACACGTAAAAAGACTCGCCGTCTTACGAGGCAGTGGAAACCAGAGCTACGGCGTTTCTAAGAGTGCAAGGTGAAGCGTGGAGGACATGACCAGATGTAGGGTCATACTTGGGCGCCAAAATCGCTTATTTACCATATCCTGGAGCAGAATGAAGGCCCTAAACTTGGCATGCGATTGTGTGTCTATAATATAGGAGTAATTCTATGTAATCTGCCATACATTTCCAAGAGTGCCCTTATCTACTAGCATCTTGGCAATCTCTAGATGCCCTCTTGCTGAAGCAGCCTAAAGAGCATTGCCATAGTGTCCACCTTGTGCATTCACATCGGCGCCCTCCTCAAATAATATCCTAGTAACCTCTAGATGACCTCCTACTGAAGCAGCATAAAGAGCATTACCATAGTGTTCACCTTGTGCATTCACATTGGCGCCGTTCTCGAGTAAGAAAACAGAAGAATAGAACAAACCGCCAAACGATGCATAGTATAGAGCATGAATTTGAGCATGCTCTTTCCATCTAGGGAAGAACTCATTGGGTTGATAGAGTTGGTATCCAAATTTTGAAGGCATTCCGGCACAAGTATACAAGTATGCCTTTACGACTTGTCCTGGATACATCAGGGTCAACGACGAGGGCCAAGCGGTTGGATTGTCTGTTGTGTCAGCTACAGATGAACTTCGTCGCCGAGTCCGGCTTGTAGCGTCGGCGAAGGGCTGTTAGCGTTGAGCGCCCGCTTATGACGGTACGGTGGAGATTACGATGGAGAGATGAATTGTCCCGAACTGCGAGTTACGACGATTTGTAAGTGTAGGTAGCTAATTTGTAAGTATAGGTAGCCAATTTGTAAGTGTAGGTAGCTAATGCTAAACCGGGGCCAGGGCCTTTAGACGGGCCCGGATACAGAATAGGCCGCTTCAAGAGTTTACGCCTGTGAGCATTGGAAAATGCTACTAAGGAGCATTTCACCGGTGACCCGGACGGTTATAAGACAGACGATGTTCTTTCTCTGATCAATGCATCGTCGTCCTGACTAGACATTGGACTCACGCGCCTACGCGAAACACATACACGTCTCAAGACCTCAATTACATCGAGCAATAAGTTCTTCATAACAGCTCATCAATCTTCATCAAAATATCCAAAGTCCTTACTGTCTTTGGAGCTACGGGAAAGCAGGGCGGTTCAGTCGTCGAAGCCGTTCTTGCCGACAAGAAACTTTCAAGCGAATTCAAGATCCGCGCCATCACCCGCGATGTCAACAAGCCTGCTGCAAGGGACCTCGCCGCCAAGGGCGTTGACGTGGTGGCAGTGAGTCAAAACGCGAACTTCCCTGCAATTCCTCCCATGATCTTTAATCCATACTGAACTTCACTTTTTCTAGGCCGACCTCTCCACCGCCGAGTCTGCCGCTCCGGCTGTGCAGGGCGCTCACACCGTCTTTGTCGTCACCAACTTCTGGGAGACCATGTCAGCCAAGACAGAGGAGGCGCAGGGCAGGGCCGTGACCGATGCCGCAAAGGCCGCTGGCGTACAGCACCTCATCTTCTCGACTCTCCTTAATGTCTCCGAGGCTACCGACGGCCGCCTTACCCACATCGTTCACTTCGACAGCAAGGCCCGCATCGCTCAGTATATGCGTGGCAGCGGCGTGCCTTCCTCATTTGTCATGCCGGGAGTTTTCATGAATGATTTTATCCACTTTATCCGCAAGGGCGAGGACGGCGACTACGACCTGGCGCTGCCTATTGATGGCGATAAATCTCGGATGCCTATGCTCCTGGCGTCTGCTGATACAGGTTGGTCAACGTCTAACAGCATCGTCTGGCCCTGAACGTCATTTGTTAACTCCCGATTGTAGGCAGATTCGTCAAGATAGCCATTAAAAACTACCCCGAATATGTCGGCAAGGATATCCTAGCCGCGTCTGCATACATGACCCCTAACCAGCTGATGTCTGAGTGGTCTGAGGTAATGGGCAAGAAGGGCAAATATGTGCAGCTATCGGAAGACGTCTTCAAGTCCACCCTGCCACCCCCAACTGCCCAGGTGATATATGAAAATATGCTGCTTATGGAGGAACCCGGGTACTACGCAGGCGGTGACCTGAACCCGTTCCTCAACCTGTTGGATGAGAAGCCAACAACATGGAAGCAATTTGTTGAAGCGAACAAGGACAAGTGGTAAAAGCACGGTGTATAAGTTGGTGTCCTTTGTTACAGCCTATATCCCTTATAGCGAATGTATCGTTGAAACCTTCCTTGAAGGAGAAGGCCCGGGAAACTAGCCAACTGAACAGCAAGCCTTACCGATAAATATTCGATGTGACTCTGGAAATAGAGATAGGCCCGACTAGATGGGGAATGAGGATTGCAGAATAAATGTATCTGGCGGCGAGTCGATCTGGACGCAGAATATGCAGTACCTGATCTATGATGTTAATATCAACGAGCCAGTATCAACCAGTGATACCTGTTTGGTGTGGGATAATGAAAGTATAGCAAATAGTTACATAAGACGACCAACCTGCAGGGACATAATGAAGACTGCGGGAAGGAGACATGCCTGTTTCTTACCTCACTAAAATCAGGCCCTATTTTTGAGGTTGTGGCTGCGCCTGCGGCGCAGCTGTGGCTAGGGCTTTCCAATAACCTGTAGCTCAAAGTACCGACCCATAAAAGACCCATAAAAGATCCACAGAAATTACAAACTCAAAAATAGGGCCTGATGGCAAGTTGTGATATTTTGGCTTCGTTTTGCACATCCCTATACAAAATTTCGGAAATTTTTCTTAAAAACTTACAAATATAATAATGACTAAAATATATATAAAATTATAAAAATTATATATATATATACAGCTTTATAGGGGCTTCTTAACCATATATATATCTTTCCATTCGAGGCTAATTTGGCGGAGATATTATAGAAACAAATTAAAATTCTCGTTTTGCACCCGCCCCACCCCAAACCGTAACGCCCTCATGGCTACGACGTAACAACCACAACCCGTACTGCCAAAAAGAATAGCTGGATGGGCTTCCCCATACTAAATTACTCTTGGAAGGTCCATGGCAAAATGTTGCCACCGGTGGTTGTTACGTCGCAGCAAGGAGGGCGTTCCGGTCAATCAAGTCCTGGACCTTCTTAAGGCTACGACGCAACAACCAAAACCCGTACGGCCAAAAGAATAGCTGGACGGGCTTCTACCATACTGAATATACTTGAGAAACCCGGTGCATAATGATGTGACCGGTAGTTATGCTGTCGTAGCCAAAAGGCTGTTGCGGTCGCCCATTTCCCAGACCCAAACTTAAAAGTGAAGAGATGTTGTGGACCTTTTCGAGGCAATGAAAGTGATGGAAGAGCTGAGATGCCAGAGCCTTGTAGCAGTCGTGTTTCGAGCTCTTTGGGGTTGATGTTTGGTTGAAAAAGTAATAACAGACTTCAGGCGGGTAATTTACACCATCGCCGGTGTGATTGATTAACTCTTCGGTTGCTGAAGCTGCAAGGACCGTCTTTCCTGATCCGGGATTGCCTGGGTTGTTAACTGCAAACACTATGCACGAGATGCAAGATACGCACCGTTCACCCAGATAAAGGGGGCGAGTACTCTACCGGCGAATATGGGCTATCCTGCACATGCAGTCCACTATCAGCGTCCTTCCCAGATCTGGAGACGCTGTTGGTGAAAAGCCATTCCGTGGTGGCTTCGGCCTTCTCTTGTTGGGCCTGCTCAAAGTTTCCTCTATAGTCTGGTGGATCCAGCCAGCGAGCAATGGCCGCAGTTGACTCTTCTATATACTCTGTCAGTAATTTAACTATGCAGGATAGGGGCTACCCACTTCTAGCATATTACTGATAGCGGTGCTCTAACCAGGGAGCCCACCGACGACTTCTTGATGTCTCTTCAGGGTTTGGTTTGTCTCTCGGCCTGCTTGGCGATCTGCCTGCCAGCACTGCCTGGCTGCCTGAATGGTTTCTCGGCTCCTCATCAAGTGGGAACGAGTGTCCATTCAATAAGTATCACACATTGCTTCACACATCAAGCACTTTCCCGTAGGGTAACACAACTGTCCCGCCGCGTAGTCGTGAGTGAAACCCTCGTCGTGTGTAGTGGAGTATGAACGAAGCAAACGCGGCCCATTAGCTGCATAAGAGAATAGGGGCAATTGTTGTCTTGTGTGGGTAGGCCCAAGTGCTTGGCATATTAATGGTGTAGGGTGATAGCTGAGACTCCCTTGGCTACTGTACGCTCATCCCGGAAACATTGGGGAGATAAAAAAAACCCATTCGATTCTCCATGGCGAGGAGGCGCAGACATTTCCAGGGTCTGGCCTGTGGCGATTTAGAGTGGGCTGTCGGCATAGTCCCTGACTTTCTATGAGGGTGGAATCAGCGGATATGCAATATATAGCCCTCATCTACATTAGCGCTGAGCGATGACTGAAAGCCTATCGTCCAGGCCAGTGCGCTGCAAAACTTGAGGAAGAATTCCAAAAAGGATATTGACCAGCTGGTGCAAGTCGCCACTTCATCATGTTCTTGGCCTGCCCCCTGCCCGAGTACACTGAGCATCTGACCCTCGCGTTTGGCTTCGGCCGCGATCCTGTCGACGGGTAAGGGCATGAGGGTAACGCCAAGTTCCTCGAAATTACCGGCAAGAAAGTGTGAGGCGAAACTCCCGGTTGCGCTCAAGCAAGGCAAGTAACCTCGTCTCCCCGTACAGCAGCTGGAAGGAGAGATCAAGAACGAGATGGAGCCGGAGCGGAGGGTGCTAATGAGTTCATCGTGCTCCTCATTTGTGGTACTGGCCAGCTCGATGCACAACGTGGCGTCGTAGAAGCGTGGTATTATTTTCAGGGGTATCATTAGGCAATCCGTTCAGGAGGTCGTTCATAGGCCTATGAGCTGTGTAATACCTTCCTTGCTTCTAAGAACCGATTTGTTCTCTTCCCACTTAATCCACGCCATGCCTTGTAAAAGACTGTCAGCAAGGTCGTCAACCTTTTTGATAATACCATCTTCGCCGACTCCGTTGCTTTCTTTGACACTTGGCCTCCGTGACCCCGGTTTCCTTTTCCAATGTTGAAAATAAATCTCGATCATGGCTTCAACACTTTTATCCTGGGGTAAAATGATATTCCGCTCCTCAAGCCAGTTGCCCATAATATCCATCTTCTCTTTCTTCATGTTCAATTTCACCGTTTGACGCGTACTTCTCCTACTCCCCGCCGCCTTTTCTTTTGGCATGTATGCCTTCAGGCCATCATCCACGGAAAGCGTCGGCTCCGGTGTAACAACTTCCGCGTTCCCGCCGTCACTGCCCAGCCAGAACGGCCCGACGCGGCTCGGCGCGATGGACACCACCTCGCCGCCCCAGTGCCCGCACTCTTTCAGGGTGCGGAACACGGCGTGCATCATGGCTTCGAGCGTGTTCACCCGCAGGGTCCACTCCTGCACCGGCGCGGCCCCGCCCGTGCGAAACCGCTGCCGCTCGAACAGCACGTGCGTGGGGTCCAGCGGCAGTAGGGTCTGCCGCACGAGCCGCACCGCCGTCGCCGACAGCGCGGCCGGGCTGAATGCGTCGCCGTTATTTTCCGTGGAAGGGGAAGCGCCGACGAGGTCGTGCCGCCGCCAGGCGTGCAGGTGTACCTGCGGAGGCGCGCTGGCGCTTTGCGACACCATCGTACCTGGGCTGGATACTGAATTCGTGACCCCCGCCGGCGTCAAGAGGCTGTATGCGAGGTTCCGCAGCCCGAGGTCGACGCTCAGGATCCGCGGACAGTCGCCTATCGTACGCGAGGCCTGGCGGACGGGAACCGCGCTCTCTGCTGCGCCGGAGATGCGCTCTGCGATATCTTTCTTGGTGCCGGACGTCGCGAGTCCGCAGAGGAAGGCGACGCGTTTTAGTTGTGCGAGTTTAAGCGATGACGGCACGACCGCATCGCGTACCGCAGCGGCGGCGGTGACCATCACAACGTAAGCGCTTGGCGATATAAAAATGGCAATCCGTCTTAAAAGGGAGTTCCGGATATGTTACTCCTTTTCTAACTCCTGCTCTAATTAATCTTAGGGGGGCGGAAACTGATCGCATCCGTTTCTTCAGGCGTCGCCTGCAGTGTAACCCCTGGCGCTCAGGGTAGGCGCTTAGGGTAGGCGCTTAGATCTCTTGCAGCTGCACGACTGCTAATGAAACGCGAGTCATATGCTTGTTTAAGGTAAGTACCTCTACCACGTAGTCTTCGCGATCCTCGTTCGGCAGTCTCCGGGCCTCGGAGCCAAGCGCGAGAATTCTGCCGCTTGCTTAGTGATCAACAACAGCTGCAGGGTCTTTCAGTCTGAATTTGGATTTAAGTTTGTACTTACACGTACATATGCAACCAAACATTTGGAATCTCTTGTAGTGTGTCGCAGCTGCGTTTGTTCACTGATTGTATGACTCGAGACTAAAGGAGGATGTGAGCAGGATGATTATAAATACAGTCGGTTGATTTCTCTCTCGTCCCTTACCATGGTACTACGCTGATTTATAAGGGCCCGAACCGGCACGCAGTCATGTATATACGTACTGTGCCTACCTATATAACAGGCACGGAGTTTATACTTTGCACATGCATGATCCGGCTTATACAAAGAGCGTTCCATACAAAACGTCACTCCCACTTGCCCCACCATCCAGCATCCTGGAGCTACAGTAAGCCTGGTCGAAAGTAGGCTCGATTACACAATATACATACCATCTTTACACTCTCTTTTCTTATGTTTGTCAGCCGAGCTGGCTCTCTACGAAATAGACATAAAACGTCAATGCAACCCCTCGGAATAGTCCTGGGTCGCATCTCTATTGTGACGACAAAAACGACACCTTACAAGACCGCTGCAGTGAGACTAGCTTCTTTCTCTAGGCACTTCTCCTCTACCCCGCAGACCATGGCGCCCATTTCGAAGGAGACCGACTACCTCGTTATCGGAGGCGGCAGCGGCGGTCTCGCTTCTGCGCGGAAGGCGAGCGGCCAATTCGGCGTTAGATCTATGATTGTCGAAGTCGGCCGTCTCGGTGGTACCTGTGTGAATGTTGGGTAAGAACGACTTTGAGTATTCCGGCGCCGTCTACGTACCGGTCCTATATGAACTGTGACTACAGGGCTGACGAAGCTTATCTGTGCAGCTGTGTCCCCAAGAAAATTACCTTCAACGCCGCCGCCGTAGCAGAGACTATACACTCGGCCAAGGCCTACGGGTTCTCGGTAAAAGAGGAGAAACCTTTCGACTGGACCCTGTTCAAGCAAAAGCGGGACGCCTACGTCAAGAGATTAAATGGGATCTACGAGAGGAACCTGGCCAACGACAAGGTGGAATACGTGCACGGCTGGGCGAAGCTGCTGAACCGGAACGAGGTCGAGATCACGGCGGACGATGGCTCCAAGCACACCGTGCGGGCGAAGAAGATCCTGGTCGCCGTGGGCGGCGAGCCGACCATGCCCGAGAACATTCCCGGCGCCGAGTACGGCATTGACAGCGACGGCTTCTTCGACATCGGCAAGCTCCCCAAGAAGGTGGCGATCGTGGGCGCCGGCTACATCGCGGTGGAGTTCGCCGGCATGTTCAACGCGCTCGGCGTCGAGACGCACCTGTTCATCCGGCACAAGACGTTCCTGCGGGCCTTCGACCCCATGATCCAGGACACCATGACGGCGCAGTATGAGAAGATTGGCGTCAAGCTGCACAAGGAATCGTCGGCGGCGAAGGTCGAGAAGGACCCCGCCACTGGCAAGCTAACTATCCACTACAAGGATACCGAGCACGGCGACGGCGCGAAGCTCGAGGACCTCGACCACCTGATCTGGGCCATCGGGCGCACCCCCATGACGAAGAACATCGGCCTCGAGAAGGCGGGCGTCAAGCTCGACGAGAAGGGCAACATCGTCGTCGACGACTACCAGAACACGTCGGTCGACAATATCTATGCGCTCGGCGACGTGTGCGGCAAGGTGGAGCTGACGCCGGTGGCGATCGCGGCGGGGCGGCGGCTCTCGGAGCGGCTGTTCGGCGGCGAGGCGTTCCGGGAGGCGCACCTCGAGTACGCCAACATCCCCTCGGTAGTCTTCGGGCACCCGGAGGCCGGCAGCATAGGGCTCACGGAGCCACAGGCCGTCGAGAGGTACGGGCGCGAGAACCTCAAGATCTACAGCACCAGCTTCGTCGCCATGTACTACGCCATGATGGACCCTGAGGACAAGGGCCCGACGCGCTACAAGGTCATCTGCGCGGGCCCCGAGGAGCGCATCGTCGGCATGCACATCCTCGGCGAGGGCAGCGCTGAGATCCTGCAGGGCTTCGGCGTCGCCGTCAAGATGGGCGCCACCAAGAAGGACCTCGACTCGTGCGTCGCCATCCACCCCACGAGCGCCGAGGAGCTGGTCACCATGAAGTAGGCTATTGCGTACGGTGACGGTGCAGTCGGTTGGGGTGGGATGTACTGGTCTGGGGACCTGAGCATTAGATACCAGGGATGGAAATTTTTTGCTACATATAGGGGGAAAATATATATATATGTATATATAGGGACAGCCGGAACTGAACATTCCACAACTCAGCAAATGTTGGGACAATTTCGCTAAGGTGAGGATAACGGCGTGAGTGTTCGCATTTCCGTGTCGCCAGCGATTATGTCCATTACGTTGTTCCCTAGCATATAGTATTACAGTATCAGCGCAGCATACCCCTTTCATACGGGTTGCCGCGATGTCCCCTATCCGCCATAATGGCGCGGGGCTGGGGGGCTCCACGCGAAGGCGTCCTCCTTCCCGTACGCCCAATTTTAAGGCCCGCGATTTCACCCTAAACAGCCTGGTGGCGCGCGAGCGTTCGTCAATCGTCCCAGTCCACCTCGTAATGCCCCTCCTCGCGCTGTGTGCTGACCCACTCCTCGCTCGCGAGCCCCCTGAGGAACCGGCGCTGGAGGTCGGCGCTGTCCTTGTGCCAGTCGCAGGCGTAGTCGCAACCGGGGAAGTCGGCCTCGCCGAAATACCTGCAGATGAGGCGGTGGCGGCACGCGCTCGTGCTCTCGCAGTACTCGGCGAGGGCGCGCAGACTCTCGGCGCGGGCCTCGAAGTTGGACATCTCGTTGCCGTTGTTGCCGTTGGCCGCCGTGGCCGCCTGGCGGTGGTGGTCCCGCATGACGAGGCTGCTGACGCGGTCCCGGTCCTCGCGGCTGTAGTACAGGAAGCAGTAGGCGGCGTTGCCGTCGCGGCCGGCGCGGCCCGCCTCCTGGTAGTAGCCCTCGAACGACTTGGGCAGGCGCCAGTGCACGACGAAGCGCACGTTCTCCTTATCGATCCCCATGCCGAAGGCCGTCGTCGCCACGATGACGTCGTACCCGGGCTCGTCGGCCACCCACTTCGCCAGCGTGCGCTCCTTGGTCTCGCTCGACAGCTTGGCGTGGAAGGGCGCCGCGCCGATGCCTTCCTGGCGGAGCCGCGAGGCCAGGTTTTCGCATTCGTCGCGCGACGTCGTGTAGATGATGCCCGGGACGTTTTCGAGGCGCTGGCTAAGCGCCTCGATCTCTCCCTTCCGCTCGCTGGTGGAACGTCGTTGGTACACGCCTCGTATCCACTTGAGGAAGTCGTCGAGACGTCGGTCGTCCTCGTCGCGCGTGAAACGAATTTCTAGATGCAGATTGGGCCGGTGGGCTGTCATAGTGAAGACGCTGAGCCGGTCGGGATCGGCGTCCAGCCCGAGGGTGGCAAGCACGTCTTTGCGGACCTGACTGTTGGCGGTGGCAGTTAGGCACATGATGGGAACGTCCGGGAATGACTCGCGGAACCAGGAGAGTCGTTTGAAGTCCTTGCGGAAGTCGTGGCCCCATTCTGAGATGCAGTGGGCTTCGTCGATGGCGATACGTGCCAATTCCCGCTGTTCGTAGACGACCTTCAACCTCTTTCGAAAGTGCTCTTGGGCGCACTGTTCGGGGGTGACGTAGAGTAGCCTAATGTGCGGATGGCCGGTTCTTAGGTCGTTGAGGATGCTGTCTCTCTCAGACGAAGATGTGTTACCATTCAGCGAGCTAGCGTTGATACCGGCAGCCCGCAAAGCTTCCACCTGGTTCATCATGAGACTCAGGAGCGGCGACACGACGATTGTGACTGCAGTTCCACATTAGACCATCGACGTCATGAGTAAAGTATAATTGTATGCGATACTTACTCCCTTGATCCAGCACAGCCGGTAGCTGAAAGCATAGACTCTTTCCAAAGGAAGTGGCGGCCTGGACGAAAACATCTTTGCCCTCTAGTGCAGCCTGTATGATCTCTCGTTGAAACGGCCGGAAGGCGACCTTGTTGAACTGCTTCCGCAGCGTGTATTCCAGATCATGGGAGAAATTGGAGCTGGATCGCCGCAACGGAGGCATCTTGCCAAGGGATATAGCTTTTAGGAACGGTATGAGATTAAAGTTTTGTCTCGGCCGACGTCAGATAGACTCAGCATCACACCTATCCGGCTGGCAGACAGTCCTCGGTAAACACTGCTGCGATCCGCTCCCCACGTGGCATTTGCATTATCGAAACCCGACCCGATCTGTCGGATGCGGAACAAAATTGCAGAACCCTGGAGAGCCCGTTCGTGGAGGTGGGAGCCGAACTTGTCAGCTTCCTAATATAAATTGCATGTGCATGACAACCTGCATGCACTTATTATTAGTATCTAGAGTTGCAGTCCGATCTCGATCTGGATGGTTGGGCCCTTGAATCGAACAACCGATTTTTTTTGTTTTCGAAGACTTGATCTGTTACTCATCCGAGTGGGTAGAAGGTCACCTCTCAGTCAAAAAATGATGATGAATATATTGGAGCAGACTATGTATCGCTCAGAATCGATTCGCTTGGATTGACTTCATACCCTGGAGGGGTTGTCGAAGGATGAGGCTCCGCGTTGTTCTGTGTCAGCATTTCAACCATCCCCTGTTTGGTCTTCGCTCCCTCGTGGCGTGTTTTTAGCGAGGAATAATTAATTGGTGCCTTGCATTTTCGGGAGGGCACTAGGCACCTAGCACCCGACCTCTCTCAATGTTCGTGTTCGATTTCTTGTCACGAAAAGACCCTTTCTTGGCATCCCTCTTGATGACCTTCTTGGGGGCTTACTGGTCAATTGTCTGGCCTTAGCACACCACCCCAATGTGCCGAAACATGTCAAACACACCATATTGCTCACACCATATTGCTTGAGCATCACCCCCCTAACAGCCTGACAACCGTAAAATATTTACCGCACCTAGAGTAAGGGGAAGGTGAAGGTTGCACCAGCCACAACCGTCAGAGGAAGTGGGTCTTTCGGCTGTTCCTATTTACGATTCGTTCCCTCAACCACCTGAAAATACCCAACCAATAGGCCCCCTCCCTTTTCAAGCGGCACGGCGGCTTACTGGCTTGCTACATTTACGTGAGATCCCATCATCCATTGATCAATCACAGCCTGAATCAATGTTAATGCGGCATCACGTCTTGGACGAATGGACGGATTATCCATATATCCCCCATTTTTTCACGTTGAATAATCTATCCCACTCCTTATGCGCGTTCTGTATAGTAAACAAAGGAGAAGAGGCGCCCTTTATCTACCTCTAGTTCTCCTTTGAATTATCTCAAGTGTCCAAGATTGAACTTGAGTGCCTCTGGTCGCGCCTTGCCAGTACAACACCGCCGACCCTTATGCCTTCTGTTGAAAGGTTAAAAATAAAAGACAACGACGTCAGTCCGCTTCGAAACCAGGGGATTGGGCAGCTAGGGGAGACTACCGATAACCTACGGACCAACCCTTACTTCATGTGGACAGGAGAGACTCGAGAATCCCCACAACCTCCCGAGCAAAGGCCCAGCCTCAGACCGCCAAGGTCTATATCCACCTCTTCGCAATAGGTAACTCACGCTCCTGTATGTGCACTGCAACGATACCCATGCCCATTTTCGTTCTCTCACCATCCTGGCCTATCGACCGGTCCTGTTTCAACTTCGAACATTTTCTTGTACGCCATTGCCGAGAACCGTCTCGTTAAAATACACACCTGCCGTCCTTCCACTTTGTCTCCGTCTCACCTTTTCTTAACCCGTCTCTCATATTCTTCGCCGCTGCCGATTCTAAGCCACATACAACTCCTTAGTGGTTGTCGACCAACACCGAACAACCATTACCACAACGCCGATCATCAACACACCCGACTTCATCCCTTAAAGTCCTTTTGGATGAACCCGATTCTAACTTCGCAGTGCATCATCATAATCCCACCATGGTCTTAAAACTTAAGGTCTCTCTTGTTACTTTATCAACCTCTCAACCCCATCGGGCCTAGACTCCTCGGCGTTATTCGTTCATATAGCCCGATTTCCTCGTTGGGCTGAAATCATTCCCAAAGTCTACTGTTTCGAACCACGCGCACATATACAAACAATCTCCGCGCTAGTACGACTCTTAGCTCTTTCCGTCATGAGCATCGCATTCAATGGGATGGGTGCTGCCACCATCGCGCCACCATCTTCCTCTATCAGACCCTATCCTCCAAGTCCGACTCAAGGAATGAGACGGTTTCCTCCTCCTTCAGCGACCGCCATGCCTCCGCCTCCGCCCATACCCGAGAAATACCATGCAGCCTCCAGCAGTGGTGCCTCAAGCCTCTCGGTTAGCACTTGTCTGACGCCCAACCAAGTCATTTCACTGGCGAAGGAGGCTATGAACAATGCAATTCAGGAGAACGAAAGTCAGGCCGCCGAAGCCAGCGGAGTTAGCAATGAATTGAAGCCCGGAATTACCATCGATTTGAGCCGCAAAAAGATTCAGGAGCTGCCGGATGAGGTGGTGGATATCATTAAACACGAACTAGAACGGTCAGTCCGGAAGTTCTCATCCTTCGCCCGTGCCTAGATGCTGACATGATATCTTCCTTGGAAATAGCCTTGCTCTTTCCCATAATAAGTTATCGTCTTTCCCGGCCAGGTTTTCCGAGTGCACATCCCTGCGGTACCTCAACGTTAGGAATAATAAAATAGAGGAGTTCCCGTTGCCGGTAACCTCGCCTCCCCCTTGTCTTGTTTGGCTGGATACGGATAACTGACTTATCCCGTAGTTATGCGGCCTTAAATCCCTAGAGATATTGGATCTGGGGAGGAATAGAATTCGGATTCTGCCTCCCGATATTGCAAAAATGACCTCTCTAAAAGTTCTTTCCGTACCGAATAACCGGATAGAGGAGCTCCCTCTTTGCCTGGCCGACATGGCCTCGTTGCAGGCTCTCAAGCTAGAAGGAAACAATATTACCTTTCCGCCCAGGGAGGTATTACAGGTCCAGGCGATTACTCCTCCTAACGAAGGGTTCCTTAAGGAAAGCGAAGTGAATGAGGTCGTTCTGACTGCTCACATCAAGAAGTTCATGAAGCAAAGGTTGCAGCAAGGCTATAGAGAGAGAGAGCTACAGGACAGCGGGGATGAATTTGGCGATATGGTCGAAACGCCTCGGCCGCCTCTCAAGAGGGTCGCCAGCGGACGCTTCCCCGTTAAGGTAAACGGCAGTGATGTATCCGATATGCGCTCGCCCGCCAACCCTCGTGCGCCGCCCATCCCGTCGCGCTCGCATGCCCGTGGTCTCTCGGCACAGAACACAGCTCTGCGTCGGCCGGGCGTCATGCCCTTGACCATTGGGAACCCGAACGAACGACTTCGATCGAACAGCGAGTCCTCGTTCCAGACATCCAAGGTCGAGCGTCCATCTGAAAGGCATAGGCGTATGGGCATCGTCTCGAAGCGGGCTAATGAGCTAGGGACCTTGGACGAAACTGAAGCGAACAATCGCTTCAGCCATTACCGGGGCCTGAGTCACGGCTCGTCTATGACCGGCACAGTGAACACGTCGGACTCTGCGGTGGCCCCCGGCAGCCCGCCGGAGCCACTGCTTCAACGACCGAATTATGTGCGGCGTCTTTCCGTCCTACCAGAGCAGCGCCGTGTATCCAAAGTTTTCGACCCCGTTGTTGAGTCCGCAAAGGGCATACTCTACTCGATCTTTCAGATTCACCCGATGATACAGCTCTTTACGAGATTGACCAGCGACGGAACTGCTAAGCGGTCAAGCCTAGAGATTGTCTTCTACAACACGAATGTCCACGTCGAAGAGTTAGAACAGGAGATTCAGAGACACGAATTCGCCATGGACAATGGTGGAGCCACTCCGCAGGAGAACGAGAATGTCCAGCGGGCTGTTCTGACTCTGATAAATGCCTATAGTCATATCTGCTCCCTTTTGGCTGCAAACATGGACAGCATCGTGAACAATGGAGATCCGCGATACATCCGCACCATGCTAATGCTACTGTATAACAGCATCATGGAGCTTCGCGTAACGGCAAACGAGGCTTCAATGGGTACGCCCGGTTACGTACCGAGTTATAGATCCCGAACGCCCGGGATCGACGATACTCTAAAGCCGCACTCACGACAGAATTCGGCAACGCCCACGCCCACGATGGAACGTCCCGGACCGGCGCTTCGAACAAGGCCGGGAGTCTTTATCCACAACCCCAGCAACCTCCGTGTAGTGACAGACGTCTCCGGACCATTTACCAATGGCGGCATGAGGACCGCCCAAATAGCGTCTTCGACACCCCGATCTGGGGAATCTTTCGCGTCGAGCACAGACGGTCGTTTTGGACCTGACCCTACCACTGAAGAACGTCAATTTGACAAGATCTTCCTATCTTTACAAAAGTCATCGGATCTCGTCATGCGCACCCTCCCTTATTTTCTGATGCAGTTCAACGCTAGCAGGCGCAATGCAGAAGTTAGCCGGGCTTCGGACCATGTCATTCATTGCTGGAAGGGTCTGGTCGAGAAGTGCAATATCGCCGTTAGAGAAACGGAGAAGCTCAAAAACCGTCTATCTCGTATCAAGCTGAAGGAACCGGGTGTCAGGACCGACCCATCATTTTGGAATCTCTGCAAGAGTTTCATAGATTCTTGGGCCGAATACGGCAGCAGGTTGAGATATTCCATGGAGCACATCATCTTGCCGATGGATACCCGCACCCGACTTCGACCTATCCAGATCAGTGTTAAGGAGACGAACCAAGCCATTATGGCGTCTCCTTGGGCGCCCCTTTTCCGACAAGCTGGCGGATTTACTGACGCTCCTAGCCATTACTCACCGGGGCATTATCCCTCGAATCCCTCCACGCCGCAAGTGCAATTACCCATGACGCCTCAAAGTGCGGCTCTAGGACCGGCCGTACAGGCGACGGTCCCGTCGACGCCACAAAGCGCTTCTTTCGCTAACGCTTTTGCGGGCAACGTGTTTGAGCGGGCTGACGCACTGATGGCTATGGGCGGCCTTTCCTTCTCTCGAAGTGGGACGATGAATAGCAGCATTTCCACGACGTCTTTAAATTCGATGAGTTCGGGTCACGACGAGCGCCCTAGCTTATCGAACATGTTTAGCCCGAACGGGAGCACCGGTCACATACCATTCCGGCTCAACGGTGGAGTAAAGCCCACGTTCTAGTCGACACGTGGCTCGTCTTCCAGACGGTTTCCGCCATCGCGCACAGCTGCGCTAGTAAAGCATCCTCCTGGTCTTGGCTATCTCGTAAGCCCTGAACGGGCCAGCGTAAGTTACTCGTCGCTGCCGGACCGGGAACTGGGACATATTCAGGATCTCGAAAACGACGATCGAAGGTGTTAAAAAAAGCAAGCAACGAGACTTACCTCCACTAAGTCCACGGGGCCCCTTGGATGGCATTTCAACCTTGATGGCGGAGCTTTCTTGTCTAAGTGTATTGCATATAGGTTTTCAAGCTACGACCTAGAGATGGGATAGAGAAATGGAACCGAGCTTCTGCATCAACGTCCGGAGTTAGGAGTCGGCCGCTTTTTTCGGCATTCAACATCCGGTGCAGTTTGCTTTTCCGATGTAAAATATTATTGATAATATTTGGAATATGAGACCTTGAAAGAGTTTCTTCGGGCCCGCGTTCTAGTGGTTTTCTCTGTGAATGTGACGCACCGTATCCCTAGCTCGTCTCAAGCAATACGGGAGTTGAGCGGACAGACATTGTACGGAGGACGGTGGTGATAGTGTTTGGCTTGGCTAACGCTTGGTTGCTGCAAGCTGGATCGGTGCCCTCCAATCAACGAAACTCAAGAACCCCGCAGTGTCCATGCAGCTTCACGAAACATGGGACTGAATATCTTTCCATCCACGAAAGAGCCGCCTGAAACGGCAATCCGGAGCTACCACAAGACACTACCTACGCGGCGTGTTTTATAACCAGCTCGCTTATAGACCGTATACCGGGGCTGGGTTACGAGATTTATATATGGGGTGATATTTACTACAACATTGAGGCCTCAATCCGTGCCGGCCATGCCTACAGTCGCAACAGCAACTTCAAGCGCGGCCCCGTCGCCGCTGGTGCCGCCGCCGGCGTCCGTCCCCGAAACCTCGGGCGGTAGCGGGGCTTCGCCTGATAAAGGCGCGTCTACGCCAAGCAGCGCCGCGGTAGCAGCTACTGCCGCCGGCCCCTCGAGCGGCGGCGTTACGTCGACAGCGACAACTAACACCAGCACACCAGGCCCGGCTGTCCTCCCCTTTCCCCTGTTTTCAGCCACTGCCGCCACCTCTACCTCATCTTCTTCGCGTCTCCCGCCGCATTCTCCCGCGTCTTCCTCCTACCCCTCCTCGCATACGGCGCAGAGCATCAGCGTCCCGTCCCCGGCTACGGCCATCAGCACCGCGACGGCCGTGAGCATGATGACAAACGCCAACCCGCCGAACAACATAAACCCCGCTCTCAACAACCACAGCATCCCCAACGCTAACCCCGCCACCGTAAACCAGGCCCCAGCCCCCGCCATCCATACCGCAACCCCCTCAATCGCAGCAACCCTCCCCTCCTCCTCGGACCCGCGCCACGTAGCCGAAGCGCGCGCGGCGCTCGTAGCGACGGTGTCGAACCTGCTGGACACGGAGCTGCAGGGGCGGGCCTCCCTGCTGCACGGCAACGCGGCGGCGCTGGAGCGGCAGCGGCGCGACGTGTCGCGCGCCGCCGAGGGACTGCGGCGCGAGAACGACCGGCTCGCGCGCCTCGCGCGCGACGCCGGGAAAGCCGTCAAGGAGCTCGGGAACGTGCAGAACTGGGCCGAGGTTCTTGAGCGGGACTTTCTGGTGCTCGAGGAGACCGTGAGGCTTGTTAAGAGGGGGGACGGTGGGGAGGACGAGGAGGATGGGGACGACGGCAGCGACGGCAGTGGCGGGAGTTGTAGCTGCAGCGACTGCTGGGCCGGGAGCGAGACGGGGAGCGTCGTCGGCGGCGCGGACGATGCCGCCGGTCCGGATTCGAGAGTCAAGGTCGAGCTCAGCGACTCCGTCGTGGAGAGCCTGGCCGAGGCTATGGCGACGGAGGGTTTCTTCAAGGCTGCGGCCGTGGACAAAGGCAACGCCAACGTCAGGGGATCCGCGACCGGGGATCGGGAGGGGGTGGAGTTTAGAGATGAGTCTGCCACGGCCGAGGTGGCTCCTACAAAAGCTGATTCTGTTGGGGCATAGTGAGCAGGAGTGGAGGAAGCCGGTAAGTCACAGGTCTGACTGGAATCTGCAGGCGCCTATTGGGACATGATATTGGAGTTTTCCTGGAAACCGGGTCAAACTGATGAGATACGAATTTTGCGATGTTATAGGCATATACGAATAGGTAACGAGACACCAATGTCTTAGAATAGGTACAGGATAAGAACATCATATAATTGCTCCATGATGCATCTCTTCCCGGATTGCGTCCTAGCCGAAAGGGAAATGGAAGATTAGGTGATTCATGATAGGATTCGCACCTATGCTACTTCTACTATTGGAGACCCTCTTAACTCATGCGGCTGCGCTCTCAACAAGCGAAGTAAGCAGACGACCAATTAGGTCTTCAACCGGTTGGCCGCTTCATCAACAGAATGTCCTCCCGCGACATGTTCTACCCTTTCACGTGCTAAGAGATGAGGCCTTAATGGGAATCGTGTGCGTGTCTCGTAACAAGCATCCAACATCAATTAATGTTAACTTCCTTCGTGTCTATTCTAGATTTGCACGTGGAGCCTCATGTCCCATTATTACCCTGAGGCTTGCCAATTGTACTCAACAGATCTCGTCACCCCTTTTAAGCAACACATTTGGTGGATTCCTCACACCAATGTCGGTCCACGACACCGATGCGCATGTAGGCCACAGAATGGCTTAAGCAATTCCGGGAAGAATGACGTATCGCTTCTTCTTGTACTTGTCGCCGAACTGCTTGCGGTAGGCCTTCTCCTTGCCCCATCCCCATGTCCACATGAAGTAGGTACCGATCGAGATGAAGAGAACAAGGGCCGGGCTGCGGGTAACCATGATGATTCCGATCCAGGCGATGATCTCGAACATGTAGTTAGGGCAGGTCACGAGACTGAAGCCATGACCCTTGGGGATCTTCCGCGCTGTCTCACCCGGCTTTCTTAGGGTGGAAAGGTAGTAATGGACATTGGCATTCGCGATCTCGCCGAAGAAGTACAGGGCCAGGCCGATATAATTGATAGTCATGTTCTCGGCCTTGGCAGCGGGAGAGAAGGGGGCGTAGATCTCCAAGCCGCCCAGAAGACCGGCAAAGACCCAGTAGAAGAACGAGTTACGGAAGATGTAGGCGGCAGGCATGGTGTTGGCCGAGAACTTGTGCACGAACATGGTCTCGAGCTCTCGCTTGACGAAATGCGCCACAATCATGCCAAATGCGATCTTCTGAGTGACTGAGAGCTCAGAACCAGGGTTCGGCTCCGGCAAAGTGTTCTTGAAGAGATGGTAAATCGGCGGGTAGACGTAGTGGCGGAGTCCAAGGAACAGCGGGTGGAAAACAAGCGGGCCGAAGTACTCGGCCATATAGACAGTTCGCCAGGCGATTTGGGGGCCTTGAGAACCGTCGTCAGTATGCGCATAGAGAGAAAGGTTATGCTGAGTGGGGTTTTGACGACATACCGAGATCCTTGACGAGGATTTCTCCAAGCTTGATGACATCCACCTGCTCCCGGATCAGAGAGTTCTTGTCCTTCAGCGTCTTCTTAGACACCGGATCGAAGATTCCGATTCGGTTGAAGTCGGAGATCCGAGCTGCTTTGGCCAATTGCTTCTTCACATACTCGACATTGGCATCCTCTGGGAGGTCAATGGAGCTCGGAAGACCCCTGATGGGCTTCTTGGGAGCTGGAGATTTGGTTCAATTAGTCTTCCACGACTCTGGACTATTAGTGGAAATATGAGGCTTACATCTATTAGACACCTTCAGTGATATGCCAGCCATCTTGCACCGCCGTCTTGCCTGAGGAAAGAGAGAAAGGTCGAAGACAAAATCTTGAACTCGTGACGGTACATAACGATAACTGGACCACCCTAGTCTTTTCGATGGAGAATTGCCGATAAGCACTCCAGTCTAACCCAGCTTTGCCTAGTAAACACTATCGGGACCGCTACCTACGTCAGATTGGTTCAGCACTGTCTGTGCCCGTGAAATTTGTTGAGTCCGACTTTTGCTGGGTATATAGAGCCCGCTTAGAGCGATACAGCTGCATATATGCATATCACCTCCCTGCAGCTCGAATGTTGCGTGTAACTCTACATTTATAGTTAAGATCAAGGTTGCTTCCAAGATATACTGACTCGCCTTTCCGCGGCCGGACATCCTTTCCGGGCTAAATGTCCATATGTTAAATATAACATCAAAAGCACCTTCTACCAAGTTGCGGGTCGTTGTATGCAACGGGACCGTCGATATAATTATAGGGGACCACAAGTTCACCATGCTAGGAAGATGTGTAGGCTCAAGCATTGCACGCCCTGTTCGACTAAACTCCAGAGAATGTTCACAGTGGCCCACAACAACTCTCTTTCTTGGACAATTGGTAGTCTTGAATCAGGCAAAAGCTGACGCTGGCTACAACCTAAAAGGGGTTCTAGGCTATAGACACAAGGGTTCAATAGGGACACGAGGTCTAGCCAGGCGATTCGTATTATAGAAGCGAAGCTCAATGTTATTTTCCGTACATTCATTTATTAATATTTGTTACCCGCAGTTGCGGCGCATTGTATTTAAACCCCTTTGGTGCTGTTTTTCTGGTTGTGCGAGAATGGCACCTGCTTCGTCTCAAGGAATCGCTCCAGGAACTTACCTTGATGATAGAATTCTTATAAGATCTACTACGACAATAGTGACTAGCATTATTGGCAAAAGGGGGCCATTACTAGGTTCACTGGTTGCTATCATCAGTAGGGCAGGAAAGCTTCGAGTTATGGAAGCGTAAAATATTTAACAGACTTCAAGCGGCGAATATGCAACCCCATCCTATCGTGGCCCAAAGAGTTCCCTATCATAAAATTCTAGTATCGGGAGCATGTTGGAGAAGTCAGAAGCAGCTCTATATTTATAGGGAGCGAAGCTCCCTTTCCTCGGCATATGGAAGGTTAAGAAATGGATCAATACTTATGAGCCCATATCCCCTATATCTCGTGTCGAAACCCCTTATATGCAGTGGCTGGCCTCGACTCCTGGGCTATAATTTCGTTACCTCGCACCTAGATTTTAATTGGTTGAATTGTCCCTCGACTACTCGTCTAAACGAAGCGAATCCTGAGTACCTAGGGGTCTCACTGAATCGCTGTACGTCCATCCGAATCGCCCCGCCCATGGTCGTACCCCAACGTGCTCTCATCGACGGAGATTATCCGGTTGGTTACGTACGGAGTGGTGTGCGGTTACTCCAGGCCTGAAATTCAGATGATTGCTTGGCCGCTGGGAAGACTCTCGTTCTGCGCCCTTTCCGTCGACGATAGCCAATCTTCGTACCTGTCAGGGTACTTCTCAACGAGTCTCCTCATATCCTCGCGGGCTCTGATACCATGCCGTCAGTCCCGTAGCTCACTGTCTTAGGCGACTACTTACATGTTTCTGAACATAATGTATCCGCACTAAAGAGATGAAGCGTGTAAGTTGAACTTCCTTGACCCGTCAAGACTAGTGAATTGCTTGGTCAACGGATATTCAGCTCAAGCAAGGGGATTATATAGGGAGTATAATAGGACGCCGTCATCAAAGTCCCGGGCAGGTTCGGAGGGGGGGAAGTGTCTCTTGTACTGCCACCGCCCAAGTTCATCTTAAAATTGCCAGTGTCCTGCCGCTGTTGATCACCGCTACGGCAACGTACATTTGTTATGGGCCTACAACGTTGTTATATCGAAGGTAACAGGTTTGTTTGTGTCGACGTCTACCGAACAATTTCCATCCCACACTAGTATATCAAAAATAGCAACTGCTTTCTTAAGGCCAGAAAGAAGGTCCCAATGCACATTTTAGGCGCAGCCTTCCTAACGTTTTACAGGGGCTGTGGTGTTCTTGATTTGGATAAAATGGAATAACAACGTTAGCTGCTTACTATCACCATGAACCAGTCGAGGTTTGATTTTGGTAGATCCGGACTCCAAATGTCAAAGAAGGTGTGGGATAACCTTCTCTATGATGCCTTTTCGGAGATATGCCATGTCTTCGTTATAGCCATGGGTATCCTCCCCATTATCGAAAGAATGCTCCAATCCAGTAGTGAAGTTTGTTCCCACGAATCACCAAGCGGGAAGAACTGTGGTAATCGTCCCCTTTGAAATGGATGTCAGCATGGCATCCTCCAAAACATATTTTTACTGCCTAGAGGAACTATCATACGAAAGAAGACCAACCACCTCAGCAGATCTGCGCTCCGCAACTCACTTATCATAGACTTTATACGGGAAAGCCGAACTGGCAGCCGTTCGAGAACCCCCGCTTATGAAGCTCGGCCACTAGCGCAGGGAAGTCGTGGATGTCGGGAATAGTGTTAGCCAGCTTGTGAAATGACAATAAGTTGAAATGGATATATTCCACCGTCTCGTATGTCCCATAGCCATATGATCGAGCGACCATCTCGGGTATCACGTCCCAAAGGGCTTTCATCGCCTAGTATTTTCCAAATACCAGATCCTGCCCGGTCTGACCGTGGTGGACCTTTGCACAAATAAGGGGTTAGGTTCTTCAGGAGCTATACCCAGACACTTGGGCAGTTGCCCAAATTTATACTCATACTTTGACGAAGTAAGCCACCTCCTGCCCAACTGGGCCAACGGTGCTGATCTTGGCCGTACGGGCCCAGTAAGAGGATCCGGAGAGTTCGATTGACAAAACCTGAGAGCCAGCTAGGAGTTCCAGATGTAAGATATGAGCACTGGCTAAAATGTTCGCCTTTCCAAACTAGAATGGGTGTGGATGGCTGGTTTAAGCGTGAGAGAGCGGACTTTGACGTACTCGTTTTCACAACCTCCTCGTCGTATGATATCACGTTTTCCGGGACTGTGATCTCCTGGTTCCAAATGCTTGAATCTGTGCTCGGAAGCCATGGTGATAGAACTTCCTCAAGGTAAGTGAACTTCGTATCTCTTGAGAGGGATCATCTGTAGAATTAGGGAGGGCTTTAAAGCAGGAGAGTTAGATTTCCCCTTTGCCAATTGAAGTGTACCTGCCTCAGCCGCATTCCTCGTTATGGCAGCTTCAGGCATTGTTAGGGTGACTGGTGATTGAGCCAATAGCAGACCCATGTTGGTCCCGGCGATGTGTTTACCCTTGTTACGACAATGAGAAATACTGCACATGTCAATTGAAAGCTATGAAAATTCGGAACTTATTCGTAGAACTCGTATAATCTAAAATGGAAATTTAGATAAGGGACTGCACTCTCCTTGAGCACCTGAATGGGTGGCTTCGGGCCCGAGCCGCTCGGCCCGAGCATGCAGCCGACGATCGCCTACGCCGCAACTACTTACAGTGTGCCTAGACTGACATTCTGATTTCTGCTTGGATACCCCTCTCCGCATAGTCGCTCTAGGGCCTCAACATATTCCACCTCCCTCTGTCTCGAAACTCCGAGGTCACTGCCTGGGCATTGCATATTGGCTTACTCGGCTAAGTCGTAATACGGACTTTTCTAGAACCACATGCCAGAAGAGTGATTCCGTGCACTAGACACGCTCAGTCCGCGCATGGATGTCCCGTCTGACTCGGTTTCGCCGTCCACGACGCCGGGGACTTCGGGGTCAAGACGGTCGTTCCTTGGACGTTCAGTCACTAGAAGGGCCACGAAAAGTGCCACCAAGGATGAGCAGGAGGGAAAAAAGGGCCCACTGGGCTTAACGACCCTCTATGAGCCTGATAATCAGGCTACTGTCGATCTTGTATTCGTTCACGGTCTCAATGGCGGCTCCGTGAGTACGTGGTCTAAGGGAACAGGGGCTTCCTTCTGGCCGCGGGACTGGCTTCCTTCTGACGATAACTTCCGTGATGTCCGCATCCATACGTTTGGCTATTCTTCGGGCATAAACCGCCAATCAATTCTGAATATTCATGACTTTGCAACTAACCTTTTAGCCTGTGTTCACCACTCACCGGCGATGGCCTCGAAAGGGACCGTGAGTGACTCCCAGCAGTAGCGGGCAATCAAATCTGACGAGTCTCAGGCCCCGATCATCTTCGTCGGTCATAGCATGGGCGGCTTAGTGATAAAAAAGGCTTACATTCTCGGACACGAGATACCGGAATATGCGAGCCTAGTCAGTCGGGTTTGCGCTATCTTCTTCCTTGGTACGCCTCACCAGGGGGCTGGCGTTGCTCAACTCCTGAGCCGCGTACTCGCTCTTGCCCCTGGTTCGCGGCCTTTCGTCAACGATCTTTCTCCTCAGTCTGCGATGTTGCAATCAATCAACGAAGCGTTTCCGAGATACTCGCAGAATTTGCAGCTGTTCTCATTCTATGAAACACTACCCATGTACTACGGGATTGGCAAAGGACTCATCGTTGAGAAACATTGCGCCGTCATGAACTATCCCAACGAGCGACGGACTTATCTCGACGCCAATCACCGTGACGTCGCGCGTTTTTCGGCACCGAGTGAGCCATCGTACGTCCTAGTCCGAAATGCTTTGGCGATGACGATTGAAAAACAGCGAAGTTCTCTAAATCCCAGCTGGCGGGAAGTTAAGCGCGATGATCTACTAGCTTTAAGTAGATTTCTGGGTGTTTCAGGCGCACCAGAGGACGATCTAATGACACATGATTTCCAAAAGCACCCTGGATCTTGTGAATGGTTCACCCAGGGGGAAATCTTCCAACAATGGCGTGATGACTTGGCCTCAAAGGTCCTCTGGTTGCGTGGACGTCCTGGTGCAGGCAAAAGTGTGCTGGCATCACATGTAATCAGTCATTTATGTGCCCGGAGGCTGGACTGCTCTTACTATTTCTTCGCGGAGGGCGACAAAAGCAAGGCTAGCATCAACCCGTTCCTTCGTTCCATGGCTTGGCAAATGGCTGCCTTACACCCAGAAGCCTTCTCGGAGATCTCTTACCTTTCGAATAATTGGCAGGATACCCCTGTAGACAAGGTTGACCACAACCCGGTTTGGCGCCACGTCTTTTCGACTGCTCTCCTGAAAGTCAGACTAAAGAAACCGCAGTACTGGGTCATTGATGCGCTCGACGAGTGCAGAAACGGCTCGGAACTGTTTAAGTTTCTTGGGAAGCTTCAAGAGAAATGGCCTCTGCGTGTCCTTATCACCTCAAGACCTGGCCTCGAAGCATATGTCACTCCTTCAACCTTCCCTATAGAGGTCATATCTGAGACAATTATGGAAGAAAATAAATCCGACATTGCGTCTTTCCTCACCACAAACCTCCAGAATCTCCCAGGGGCGACAGTAGAGGCCCAGCAGAGCATGGCCCACCGAATTTTGCGCAATTCCAATGGATGCTTCCTATGGGTCAACCTGGTCCTGAAAGAGTTGCGCCAGGCCCACACTTCCGCAGAGATAAGTCAAGTTCTGGATAGCAACCCATCAGATATGGATGGTTTTTACTCCCGGATCCTCGACGGAATGTCTCATGCTAAGTTCGGCAAGGACCTATCGAAAGCTATCCTGACGTGGACTACGTGTGCGTTCCGGCCGCTCTCGACGGAGGAGATCCACTACGCCGTCGAGAAAGATATCAAGGACTCGGTTGACGACATCGGGAAATCCATCAGTAGCTGCTGCGGTAACCTTGTATATGTTGACAACGCAAGGAAGGCCCACTTAGTCCATCTAACGGCCAGGGAATTCCTGACTCGGGAAGGGCTCGAGTCTGAGTACAGGATAGACGGAGCAACTGGGCACAAGAGATTAGCACTCGTATGTCTACAAGTTCTGTTAGGTAGCCAAAGCGGTCCGCGACAATTGTCTAGGGCGCGCCGTCCGGGAAGCCATACTACCGCCGAGTACCATTCACCCTTACACGATTACGCATCGACTTATCTCTTCCAACATTTGCTCCAGGTCGGGTCCGGTGACAATGAGATATTCATCGAACTGGCGAAGTTCCTTAGCTCTCATGAGGTTTTAAACTGGATTGAGCGGCTGTCTAGGAACTCAGATCTTTACCGCCTGTATCAAGCCGGACAGAACTGCGCGAGCCTGGTTGTACGCCGGACCCAACATACCCCCCCAATTGGTATAGAGAAGCAGCTTATGCTTGTAGAGAAATGGGGTACTGGCCTCGCTCGACTCGTCAATAAGTTTGGCAGGCAGCTGATTCAGTTCCCCTCTTCCATTCATCACCTTATCCCCCCTTTTTGCCCGGCGGAGTCGCCTTTGAGGAAACAATTTGTTAATTCTTACCGAGGACTCAACATCCAGGGATGTCTTCCAGCGAACTGGGACGACTGTCTTTTAACCGTTAGTTTTCCCCGGTTGTCCAAGCCTATGAATATTGCATCGTCGAAGGACTACACGGCATTAGCACTGTCAAATGGGTGAGTCTGATATTTGGTTTGCAAGGCAACTATTGGGGTGTAGACCGTTTTCCGTGCATGTGATGGTTATCTCAATGTAAGGTGCAAGGCCTATACTGCTAATGGATGTGGACCTTTTCAAGTTGCACTATCGCTAGATGTTCTTTGAGCTGACTACACCCAGGAATGTCCTGATTTATGACAATGCGACTCTTCTAGAAAGACATACGTTTGAGCACGGTGAACCAGTGTGGAGCATCGCTTTTGGTAGCACGGGAAGGCTCTTGGCCACTGGAGGCGCCAAAGCAGTGCGGATATGGGACCTTGATTCTTCAGAACAGCGTCTTGCCTTTAAGGTTCCAGCCGTCTGCATGGCGCTAGCGTTCATGGAAGAAGGCGATGTGCTCGTGGCGGTTACTAAGAATAACTTGATTACTTACTGGGATATCGTCCAGGATGGCCCCCTTGATGATCCGATCGACTGGACAAGAGACCTTCGCGAGGGCGATCTACAGTTGCATCTCAAGCGCCCAACTATCGCGGCTATCAGCGTTGAACAGGACTTACTCGCGGTGATCTATCGAGGAGAAGATATCATTTTATGGAGCTTGAATGAAGACCAAGTGTACGATATGTACACAAAGGATTCTGGATCTCGTAGGTTCGAGTTGCAAAAAGCTGCCGATGGGTCGACAACCGTCTGGGCCATTGCATTCAGCACGACCATCGAAGCCAACCTCTTACTAGCTGCGTATTCCGACGGCGATTTGGTTGTATTCGATACAGATTCAGGGACGTGCCGAGGTTCAATAGAGGGAATCAACGCCCAGACAATGTCTTGCTCACCAGACGGTCGTACGCTCGCTACAGCAGACTCTCACGGAATCATTCACCTCTACGATCTCAAAACACTCAAACTGCTTTACCGGATTCGCTTTGATACAGACGCATTATGGACGAAAATGCTGGTTTTTACCTCTGATAACCTCCGTCTTCTCGATATCCGTGGCCACCAGCTCAGAGTATGGGATCCGACCGTGTTGTTGCGACATGAATCTGAGGACGAGAACAGCGACGCTGCATCGTGTTCAACAATGCCCCAAGAAGTCGATTATAGTCCAGCGGAAAAAGTTCAAATAACTTCAATTGCTTGCATACGATGTACGCCGGTTGTGTTGTGCGGCAAAGAAGATGGCAGTCTGCATGCTTACGATATCTCTGGCGAACCTCGAAATCAACGACTCTTTACACAGACACCAAGCTGTGCCATAACCCTTCTCCACTTCGATGAGGAATCCGGGCTCCTCACCTGTAGCGATGAAGCCGGGAGAGTGACGTGCAGGAAGATTGTACGCAAACCCAATATGGATTGGGATTCTCATAATCCAGTCATCGACCTAAGGAATGAATCCGCTGTCTTGAACGCTATCACATCTGGAAAACATAGCCGCCTTCTCACGTCGACGTCTCAGCACGACACCCTCTGGTCATTGTCGTCAGAAGACACGGAAGAATACATCGCACGCGTTGATGGAAACATCAACCCAAGATGGGCGGTGTTGCACTTGAAGGATGATGTGTTAGTTCGCTTTGAGTCGAGTACCGTATCATTCTTCAGTTGGAAGACACTTGAGAGGATTCGGTCGGTTGATCTTGCACCAACCCAGAACAATATCGAATCGGTGGCAGCACTTCAACATCCACAGTATCTCTTGACCACTGGGCGCGAACGACCCCACGAGCGCGGCTCCCCCACGACTTACCATCTGTGGGATTTCCGTAACTTAATGTTCCAGCCTGCGCTGTCTAGTACTTCGCGGAGCGAACTCGTTATGGTCAAACCTGCTCTCGAATTCGGTGCTCTTGGTCTCAAGGTGGAAAGTGTCATCGGAGTTGTCAACGAGCGTATTATCTTTCTTACTCCCGACAACTGGGTCTGCTCCGCTCAGATTGGTCTTTCGGAGTCAGACCTTAACCCCACCGCGCGCAGCTCGCGGATCGTGGAGAGCGTAGTCCGTCACTTTTTCATTCCTGATGAGTGGTCAAGCCTCGTGCACCGGGTTCTTGTTGACGTACGACGTTCTGGTGAGATCATTTTCGTTAAGAGAACAGAACTGGCTATTATCCGGCGCGGTCTTGAGATAACCGAGAGAGGAGCCTTCAATACCCGTCGGACCTCTTCACCCCTGATTCTTTCGCGGCGGCCAGCGGATAAGAGGCATATAAATGTTTGAGCCTTGAATGTCGGGAACCGCGGGCGCAGACAGCTTATCGTCTAGCAACCCCCTTTAAACAGTGTGCACATAAAAGCACAATCCGACATGGAAAAAATTACCACGCCTTGCTTGCTGGGTAGTCTCTAAAAGTTACCGGTATAGAATTAAGAGCGTATTCTTGGCTTATCCGGGATGAGTACCTGACGAAACCCCAATTTATCCTTTCCCCTTTCTGCTCCTTAAAAGCAACTCATTTTATAAATTCGGATGCATTATTGGGCATTGTGATAATAGGATATGCTATAAGCTAGAATATCGGATAAAGAGTAAATAGTGGGGTTGCGTTCGGGAGCTCCCGCCCCTTCGCAGTCGGACTTCCTTACCACCTTAAACACTATTACATCGTCAAGCCGTACTATTTATTTCAAAGCAATCGATGACATCTCAGTCTGTGGAACTGACATCGATGGAGTCTCTAAAAGAAATGCACCGGTAGCGTACAGAAATTCTACCTACCATGCCGCCTCCAAATACCCCAGAAGAAGAAGGGCTCGTGACAACCACTACCACGCTAGCGCTCCGGCCGTTCGTCCGCGCCGAAGCCCAGCCTCCAGCCATAGACCTGCGTACTCTGGAATACGAAGATGCCATCGACGAGAATCTCATATGTCCCATATGTCGCACTGCATTGATCTCTCCGGTTATCACGAACTGCGACCATGTCTTCTGCCAGAAATGCTTGGTACAAGCTCACGCCCTGAATCCCGTTTGTCCCGTCGACCGGCTCCCTCTTAAGCTTGCCTCCGAGACCCGATCCGCACCCAAGATTGTCCATAATCAGCTTGACAATCTGACTGTCAGATGTCCCAACAGGTTGCAAGGATGTATCCTCGTCGTAGCTCGGTCCTTAGTGGAAAACCACGTTGCACGATATTGCGAGAAGACACTCGTCCCTTGTCCTCACCCGGCATGTGACAAGACGGTAGCTCGGAAGGACATCGACAAAGGATGCCTACACTACGGAGTTAAGTGTGAATACTGTGACCAAGTCAGGCAAAAGGTAGACCTGGAGGAGCATCAGGATAAGGAGTGTCCAAACAGGAAGAAGAAGTGTGAGTTATGCAATGCCGAGTTTGTGCGACACAAGCAGGATGAGCATAAGAAAGCATGCCCCGAAGAGGAAATCCCCTGCGGATTTGCAGCACTAGGCTGTACCCTCCAAATGAGCCGGAAACGTATGGAAGAGCATACGCGGAAGTGCGACTACCGAGTCGTGGGCCCGCTCGGCGAGCAATTGGCGGAGCTCCGGGCAAGAGTCGAAGTACTGAACGAGAGAGACCGATTGAAAGACAGGCGCATCAAATTCCTCGAGAACCGAGAGTTCCCATTGCCCTCGGCAAGCGCATCCGGGACCCCTTCGGACATCAATCTCCTTGGTTTTCCCGTCAATGCGGAGACGGCGCCCTATGAGTCACGGGACCAATACTTCCTCTCCTTGTTTGAGACGATGGAATCTAAAGTCGAGCGCCTGTCGTCTGCAATTAGCGAAGTTGAAGGCCGCCATTCCATGCTACTTTTCAATGAGACCATGCAGATTAAGGATCAACTAAATGAAATCCGGAGTACACTGGGGGTAATGGGGATGCACGTTCGATGGCTGATGAATTTCCGGCTTCAAGAGCGCGGCCGAGTGGGGGCTGCTACCTCCTGGTCTCCCTGGGGCAGTCTTGACACACAGAACAACAATGCAGAGCCGAGTCTGCCTCGACGTCTCAGTGACAGCCTACGAGAGAATCCTCCAAGACTTTGAATACCCGGCTTCAGCATTGGATGTTTACGTGCGTTTACATCTTCTAGGCTCTCATAAGAACGAGGTGCTAGTTTATTGAACCCGTTTAGAGAACTGATACTGTATAAGAATATGAACATGTTATGCCAAGGCCTACTAGGTAAGAAGCATGATACAAACCTATCGAAAGCTATTAGAGCCCATTCTGATGGCCCACAGTCATTTCTCAAAGGTTGCTAAATGCGACGCACGGGATTACCCAGAGTTACGGCCTTGCAATCATGGGTAACGATCTCGCTCCAGGACCTGAAGTCATACTGGCCAGAAATGGCTATAAAAGCGCGGCAGGTCAGCGAAGCACTTTCAAATAGACAACTGGACTCCCTGTTCATTACAGATTTCGAGGACGGTGCGTCCCGCAGCAGGAAGGAGGCTATCAGTGGAGACTCAGCAAGCCTTTATCCGAGATAAGAATATTCGACTACGCGCTTTGTTCCCAGCAGATCAACCGGACGCCTCACCGGATTGTTAGCTACTTTATCAAGCCCGGCGCTTCAAACGGAAACTCTTCATACGGGCATCTGAACCTGAAGCAACAAACGTCGCCTACCTAGAGCTTTAAGCTTAAATGGCGGATGCTGTCGAGTGGAGCTCTGCGGTTGGAACTTCAGTCCAATATACCTTTGGTATCCATGGACTGCAATTATATACCAGTTTGCGTGCGTTGAATTAAGTGTGGCTGGACAACAACCAATGACCTTGTACATCTAACTTTCGTGCCGTCAGAATCGCTCATAACACGTAAACCCGTCCAAATAGAGTGAAGCCGAAGATACTTGTATATCAGGTCAAGTTAGGATGATAAATGCTAAGGAATTCCGCCTCTGTAGTGCACCGTCCCTAAGCCCCTAGCGCTAGACCCGCGCGTTCCGAACCGTCCCATGCGAGGAGGGCTCTTCGCAAGCTACATGCGCGGTGGCGGTGCCGACGCCGCCGACGCAGAGAAGAAGGAGACCGACACCGCGGAGATATCGGTCCCCGATCCCGATCCCGATCCGGCACAGCGTCGTGACGGTCGCGGGGGGCTTCCAATGCGATCCTTGACTTCGAGAAAGCCCGTGGATTACGGAACCACCTAGGCGAGATGGCCGAGTTCGACGCCGTGGACTAACCCGAAGGGATGGAATCAAGGGAAACTGCGCTCGCCAGGCAGCAGCCGGGTTCGTATGTAGATGTATGTATGAGTATGTGTGGCTACCGCCGGGGCCGCGGACGCTGATTTCGTTATTGTCGTAGCTGGAAGAGGGAGGGCGCCGGCCAGCGTGGAGCCGGGAGGGCAGACAGGAGATTATTACTGGCCCGCATCAGGGGATAGCAGCCACCGTTGAACATCTGCATCAGACATTCAGCTGCGTGGGAAGATATCCCCATTTGTCTAGGTTATTCCGACCGGCCGCTAGTCCGACATAGATGTGGAGATGTACCCGAGAGACTCCTACCACGTTAAGTACAGAGCTCGTGACCTAGGCAGCTAGGATATATAAACGTCCTGCTACCTCCGTTGCCTGATATACTGCCTCCATAGGCACTTCATGTGAATCCGAACACCTTTGAGCACCCCACTCGGGTGCCCGTTCGGTTTCGAGGAGGGATGTTACCTAACCCACCCCTTTTTCTTAACGTGAGCACATTGGAGATCGCTGCTACTGTTGAAGGTGGGTAGATTCCAAGAGCAGATGGCATTAACTCCGTTCTTATCTAAGCGTCTTTAACTTAACTGAGCTATAGTATTTGCTAAAGCACCATTGAGAAACAGGCCAACTAGTCCCACCGCACCGTCGTAACCATCGTTAGTCAAATAATAAACAGCGTTAAGGGATGCGATCGCTCAACCACGCGGCCCCCCCACAACACACACACACACACAGAGAGAGAGAGAGAGAAAGAGCATGCCAGGAGATTTCGTCCGCCACGGAGCTTGCCTTTCCTCTCTCTAAATTAATCATACAGTTGATAATATAGCCGACCCGCTCGTCTCTCACTTCCTTATCGACTTCAGCAACGGGGCGATCCTCGTTTTCTTGCTGAGACCGACGCGGTAGAGCACCTTCGACTGCGAGGTCGCGGGCTTGGGCGTCTCCTTGGCCGCCTGCGATTTGGATTGGTGGTTGTTCTCGGTAGCGGCTCCCCCCTCCGACGATTTCTTGCTCGCCGGCTCGGACGACATCGATCGGGACGAAGCATTGCCGTCTAGTTCCTTGAGGGCGGAAGTTTCCTGCTCTGGCGCTATATCCTCATCGGGGTCAGACTTCCTGCTCCGCCTCTGCGCGGCCTTCTTTGACTTAGGCTCATCCTCGACTTGTTCAGGAGGCGCCTCGTCGTTGTCATTATCGCGGCTCTGTTCTTCGGGTTCTACCTGCGTCTCCGCTTCGGCTGATGGTGCAGCTACCTCAGCAGCCTTCGCCTGGTCCGACTTTCGCGGCCTGCCCCGTTTCTTCTTGGGCTTCTCTACTGGCTCTTCCACTTCAGCAGGCTGAATAGGAGGGTCTAGCTCTATAGCAGCCGCCTCTTCTTCGGCAGGTTGCTCGTCTTGAGGAATTTCCTCAATTGCCGGCTGTTTCTTCTTCCGACCTCGCTTCTTGGGCTGTGCCTTTAGTGGAAGTTCTAGCTCGACAGCTTTAGAAATCTCTGGAGCTGCCGGCTGGGCATCTGCCACAGAATCCTCCTGTACAGTGTCGGCAGGCCCTTCCGTCTGATCTGTCTCTACAACATCCACAGGATCCTCAGCCGCTTCGTTCTGCACGGTCTCGTCTTCATGGATACTCGCAGAATTCGACCGTCTCCGACTACGTCGAGGCCTGTAGGTCTCACGATGGCAGTCAACGGCATCTGAATCCCAGGAATCGTCATGGCCAAGCTCGTCTGCCTCTTCTACGTCCTTCGCCTTCTTTCTCCTCTTCTTTTGGCTGGCTGGGGTCTCGCTCAAAGCTAGCAGAGCATCGTTCGCCGCATCCGCTACCGCTTCTTCTGCATGCGAAGCCGAAGCCGATATTCTTCTTTTTGGTCGACCATGCCCAGATGCCATCACGTCGGGAGAGGACGTTATCTGGAAGAGGTTTGTTAGTCGCCACCAACGTAGTCCAAACAAGGCGTGAAGTGCTCACATCAATCACGTGCTCCGAGGCGTCTGCCTGCTGAGGTACGGCAGGCGTCCTCTCCCACGGTAACGGTGGCCCGGAAGAAGCGTAAAAACTCGGCGTCGAGTAGGCAATCGTAGTAACACCGCTTGATTTCTGATTGGCCGGGGTTTCCGTCAGTCCTGCATACGGATTGGATTGTACCTGAACCTTCTGATACTCGAGCTTCTGCATTGTGGTCAGGTTGCTCTGAGCAATGTAGAATGTGGTGGAGTTCTCGGATATGGCGTCATAGAGCGACACTTTTGGCTTTTTGCTAGCGGGTAGCGCCAACGGTTCAGCAAACTCATCGCCACCGCGACGGTCGGCGGGCACAGCTGCATCCACTGCTGCCTGTTCCGGCTGGTCCTGTACATTATTTTCGCCACCCCCAGCTATCTCCGTCCCGGCAAAGCCCGTTGTTAGTCCCGCATTGCTCCTCTTCCGCTTGCCATAAGTGGTCAATGTCTTTTTCTTCCCTCTCGAGCTCTCTACGCTCCTGGTACTAGATGAATCTGCAGGACTACTCGGCACATCCCACATATCACCTCCGACGCTCTTGCGCGGGGTGGTGAGCTGAGTCGCGCCGCCGCTGAACGTCGACTGGTGATTTACGGGCTGGCTCAGGACGACGGGCGAAGTAACCTCCGTTCCCGAAGAAGCGTCCTTAGCCCTATTTTTGCCTTTCCCCTTGGGGGGTATTGATACGTCGCCGCTGCTGGCGCTTGCCTTCTGGCTTTGGCGGACGATGTTCTCAACGAGATGTGACTGCTGTAGAGCCCTGTTCTGCTGATCGTCGTAGATGGTTGCAAAAAACGACGGGTCTGTCTCATCTGATATGTGGTTGCTGTTGCTGTGACTCCTTGATGCAGCTGCATCCCCGGGATGATCCACTGGGCTTGATGCTTGATGAAGAGGGCTCAGCGGCTCTGGCTCTGGCGTATTCGCCGGGTATTTGACGGGGCTGAAGGTATCCTCCTCATCGTCAGAGTCGGCCACAACCCTTTGAGGAGCCATTGTCCTTTCGAACTTGCGTGCGCAATTGATTTTGCCCGGCAGAAGTGCGACTCTTCGAAAATACCGGCCGAATTTGGACCGTGAGAACGCGCTTGACGCGTAAAGCTGTTTAGCCACTTGAAGATCACTGCATGTACCTAACAAGGCCGGCTACTAGGTACTTCCTAAATCAGGCATGTGGGGCTCCATGGTTGCCTAGAGTATCCGATAGATGCATACGGTATTTTAATGCATGCCGAAGTAAACAATTCCGCTTATGTAAGATCATGACGGCCCTGCAACCAAGCTGCCCCAAAAGGGGTATCATTAAGTTATACGAGGCGCGTATAGTGCAGGTTGGCCGTATAGAATTACTTGTAATGCATTTCGTATTACGACTCGGCCGAGTCCATATCGTTCTGCATCTGGGAGTAAACGATATACAATTGCAATAAATGCCTAATCATCGTCTCCCAAGGAGAAGCCACCTAGCCGACTCTGCTAACGGAATTTTCCAGATCGCAGAGTTAAAACACTCGAGCCAGGCTTCTAACCTCTAACCCTTCGTCTCTTAGCATCGCCGGATGGCTCGTCCGTCTCATCCTCAGCTGTGCTTACCTCGCCACCTACCACGCTCATACTACGGCTGCCAGGCCCTCCCACCGGTGGCGGAGCATTGCGGGCTACTTCATTACGTAGATCGCTCAGTAGCTTTTCAACCTCGACAAACATGCTGCGCGTATCCTTGACGATCGCATCCTCGTCAACTTCGTATCCAAGCGCATCGTCGTTGTCATCTGTTGAATCATCGTTTCGCTCCCTCAAAAATGACGGCCCAACGCCCCGATTCGGATCTGGTGCGTACATAATGGCGTTGGCAAACATGTGCACGATTTCCCGTTCTAATTGTGCGATATTTATTATACCGCGCGGTGGAACTAGGTCAACAGATATTGGCAGCCAGATGCTGCCAGCGTTCGGGTCGAGATCGGGCAGTGTCGCCGCAGTTGCTGTTGCCGCCCGATGCCCATGGTTGATAGCCCGGCGAATGTTGTTTAAGTCTTGTGGCTGAAGTACGATGTTGCGATAACCCGGCGCTTCCCGTTCCTTGACAGCATGGGCGAACATATTGGCGTGACGGTGGCTGATGACCTGCTCGAGCGCAGAGGCACTGACCTTGTTGAATGAGCGCGTCCACAGGACGTGTGTTGGAGGTCCTGGCGGCTCTCGCTCCACAGGGCTGTCTTCACGCTTGCGTTTATTCGCCGTCGTAGTTGGCATCCGCAGCCGGCTTTGACCGCTTTCATCTCCGTCCGTATCACCACCGTCCTCGGAAGCTCGAGGCGTAGCCTCTTCCTTCTTAATTTTACTCCCGGAGAAATCTGGAGCGGTCGGCGGCCCCTCGGCTTGCGATAATGCAAACCCGGCCTTCTGTGCGCTTCGAGGCTGTTTGGCTTTAAATCGAGCCGCAGACATATCAACCCTCGGCACTTCTTTCTTCCCGCTCTGATTCGGAGACGTCTTCGGCAGCTGAACTGGCCGCAAGGGCGGGCTTAGAGGCTCATACGCGGGACTTTCTGTGTCGAAATAGCCACTAAGCTGTTCCACTCGGGGCGTGGCAGGTGTCGGGGTGGATACCCATTTTGTACCATGACCCCGGATGACATGCGACGAGACATTGAGGCCCAATGGCGTCTGTGGTAGCGATACTGGACGTACGGGTTGCGGAGCAGCAACAGGCGTCTGAGCCGGTGGTGGCTGTGGTTGCTGTTCTGGCCTGGGGGTGGGTGGAGGGTGGGCACTAGTATTATACGACGGGGTATAAGGCTGTGGTATGTTCTGCTGCTGCTGTTGCTGCTTTTGGATTGGCGTATGTGATACAGGAGCTTGAGGAGCATATGGAGGGCGAGGGGAGTTGGTCGCTAGAGGCCGAGGCGCTGCCGGCACAGGGCCCTTGGTTGCAGTTCCAAGGGGGTGCGCAGCTGGCGTTGGTACAGCACTGGATGGACGGACAGGAGTCTGCACAGGTGCAGTTGGCACTGGAGGTTGTGTGTAACTGCTGGGTGGCGGAACAGGTGGCTTCGCGGCAGGGGTTGGTACGGAAGGAGGCCGGTATTGTGGTACTTGCTGCCCGGCTCCATCGGGTGTCGCATTCAAAGGCAATGATGGTAGAGAAGGTGGTAACTGGCCTGTATTTTGTGGTGGTAATAAGACCGGTGGTGATGGTTGGGATGGTATCTGAGGTGAAGCTCGCGATGGCTGGGCGAACTGGGTAGGTGTCTGTCTACCACCAGCGTATGCCTGTGATTGCTGATGGCCCGCTGTTGGCGGAGGATAGTTGGGTGGCCTGGTCGGTCCAACATTGTAGGGAGGTCGAGGCGACGGTAGAGAGTTATGTTGATATTGAGTATGTTGGTATTGGTTTGGTTGGTATGGAGGCTCCCACTTCAAAGCAGGAGCCTGGGCCTGAGAAGCCTGTGATGGAGCCACATGTGACGGAGCTGGGCTTCCGGCCTGCGCCAGGTTCTCAGGTCGCTGCAAGCTCTCGGCGATTGGAGGTTGCGGCGTCACAGATGTTGGGCGCGGGCTGTAGCTTTGTACAGCTTGTGGATGTTGAAGGACGGGCGATGTCCCGTTCGGTGGACGGATTGGTTCCTGGGGCCTCCTGTCTTGAGTGGTCTGGTGAACCTCGCTTGGGGGACGGACTGTGGGTGGTAATGGGGATGCTGTTGGTTGTGTAGGTCTCCAATCCGCTTGTGAATGGGTCGCGGGCGTTGGAGTCGGTGCGGGCGCGGGTGCGGGTGCAGGTGCGGGTGCGGGTGCGGGTGTGGGTGTGGGTGTTCGAGTTGGTTCAACCGTCCTTCCAAAGTCGTGCGGCCTAGGCGGTGGTGGGACTGGCGGAGGTGTCGCTTGCGCTTGACCATTAGTTTTGACGAGGTTGGCGTCGTCAATAGCAGCAGGCGCAGCCTTGATCGCAGCCTGAGTTTCCGGCCGGCCGTTCACTCCGTTGTCCCATTCACCTCGCTCGATTTCGCCTATCTCCCGTTGAAGGGCCTCGATGCGCTGTTCATCTTCGCGAATCCCCCTAACAATGTTCTCGCGGAAGCGGGCATAGAGCCGATCGACTAGTATTGGTAATCTATCGGTATATTTATGGGCTTCTTCGAGGGTTGGCAAGGGTGGACTTTGCAACTTCCGTTTCCTAGAATTCGGCGATAGTCCACCCCAGTTCTTGTCGGCAGCTTCGGCTTCTTGTCGTTGCTCTTCCTGCAGTAGCTGCAGGGCGAGCTCTTGAAGCGCATCCGGACTCAATCGGACGACATCGTAGGTTTGCTGCTCTCGTATCAAGGGGGTGCTCTTGAGCTCGTCGGAGATGCGATTGAACGCGCCGTTGATGAAGCCGTATTTGGCAAGTAGTTGGAATAAAAATAACGACTCGAGAGGTGTATACGCCACCGTATTATTCATGGGCCAATATCCACCTCCTCGTCGCTGATAGAGGAGACTTTCGCGTCGCTGGGCAAGCTGAATTGGCGCCACGATCTGGTGTCACGGTTAGGGAGTTTCAGTATAGAGCATCAACGTCATCGTCAATATCATCACGATACGCAAGACGGTGGCCGTATAACACGTACTAGTTCCTTACTGAGGGCCGAGTAAGTCTATCAAGACCACTCTGACCGGTATCATGACGTGATCGTGATGATGAAGGCCTTCATTTGATGAGGATATTCGCGGTGAAGAATTTTCGTCGTGTTGTTGTCGTCTTTCGATAAAATCACGTGATGGATGTAAATTGGCGAGCAACAATAGCGGTAAACCAAGTGGGTGTTTGTGTGATGGATGGATCGACAGCCTGGGAGAAGTTCTGACAAGCTTGGGCCACTAACCAACCTTATTTTTTGAAGAGTCAACAGGCTGACTGGTATCAACACACACCGACGTTTGCCAGTTGCACCCGCCGAAGTACGTATTTGGATCTACCTTCTAGCGGGCAGATGATCCCCAAACCTCAGCTCCCATGGCTGTCCACGGCAACCAATCCAATAGCACTTGGAACACTTCACAGGGGCTACTGGATGTCCAAAACGATAACGTTGTCTTAAGAATATCAGCTTAAACACCCTGTGAATACTAATATTAGACTATCCGGTCTACCTATGGCTTCCTAGTAGTTGCTTGGTATAAATAGGACAATGTCCATGGCACGGCTACACAGGTCATTTTTGCTACCGCTCTTCAACCAATTATAAGCCGTATATATCAGGTGATAGACGAAAACAACACTCAAATCAACCGAGCATAACATCAACTGATATGCGAGCGTGTCTTGAGCACGAGGAATCTCTTGTATGCCGTTACCATGGGACTTCGTAGACCGGTGACCAAGATGAGTAGATAAAATAGTCACAACGTGCTTTTTGCCCAAAAAGGCCCATATCAGATGAACGGTAGTACGGGTTATGTACGTGTTATAAAATTTCTCGAGGAACTTGTGGCTGACAATTCTGGCCAGGGTTCAATCACTGGTATGTAAGAAGACATTGAACAAGTCTACAACAACAGATACGGACAAAATTCCACCAAGGCCTTAGGTGCATTTGCCCTGGGGATTTATGCCGCATGCGTATCCCGCGTTGGTGTCCTGCAGGCATGAAGCATAAAATGAGTGTAAGTTTATGCTTTTGCATGCTGGCAGTATTGCTAGTATAAATAGCATATGAACCAAGGCGCGTTTGAGAAAGCTTTCATGAGATGATGCTGCACGGAATAGGGGGCCGTACGTAGCCCAGGAAATCCATGTGCACTTGCCTGTTCGGTATAGGAACGGCCCAGGTAACGAGTTGATAATTATAATGCCACAGCGCGATCATGGAAACCCTAGTACGGGCTAACTGGGACTCAATACGATAGCTTCATGCGATCGATCCGTTCGGTCTCAACCTTACAGCGCAGTCTCCCCCGCCATGCCACGCTAAAAAGAGGGGGAATTATTTATGTTAGCATGGGGCTTTGAGATTGCATTGAATTTTCATCTCCTTTTCATATGGATCTTCATACCACCATTTGCTCGGGTGGGTTGCATTATTCGCATAAAGATGAGCCCTCATTTGGGCCTCTTCTCATCGATAGAACACAGCTGAGTCCGTACGACGATGCCGATGGCTTGCAGTATCTATCGCGTAAGCTAAAGCCACCTTACATATATGTACCCCGAGGTAATATACCAGATGGCCTAAGGGCAGGTGGTTGTTATATCAACTAGCACTTTGTTGTTCTTCCTTTCTGCTTCGTCACTTTATAACATTGTATTTACTTGTACGAACTCGAGTTCGTACAATATAATTATGTGCATTTACCTATAATCTTATGAAGTTCCTGGTCCCCGGACTTGATTTGCCCTAAAATTACATATCCCTCCCCCTCCAAGACAAGAAGAGAGTCAGGCACTTCGATTCCCCAGTCCCACAAGACTAGTTCGGCTGACCCCCTTTATCCTGCTGATTACTCCTCCCTTGCTGGCGGCAGCCCCAGTTGTTCCTGCAGCAGCAAGTCAGCGTTACTAGTCAACTAGCAGCGCTAACTTACATAGTATTTATTACATACCCTAGACCTTCCAGTAAGGCGGGCAGTAATAACCACCACTATTTTCCCGCGCCTTTCCCGCCAACCCACTACCCAACATACCCGACATAATAATAATAAGAGACCCCTTATCGTCCCCAAAGTAACTACGGCCGGCCAGCACAACCCACGCTTTCCACCTTTCCCTGCCGTACCATTGCTCGTACTACAGTCTACCACGACCAGCGCCAGACCCGACTGCTTAAACATATTTCGACTATCGACAACATGAGCCCTACAGACGACGAGCTTGACCGTGACTGGCAGCCCAACGGCCGCCGCCCGCAATCGTATGTCCGCCCTGCTCTCTCCCTCTGCCCTAGGTCACGCGTCATCGCCGCGGGCAGGATTGGTGCGATCCGCGCCCAATTCCGCGACAAACTTGAAGAGAAGCCCAAAGCATGCGTTCCTAGCTAACACGTCGCCTTTCTTGCAAACAGCACGATCGCCCGCTCCTTCAGCCAGGAACTGATGGACATCTTCAAGATCGAGAACAGCATCGCCGACCTAGACGAGCAGGTAGAGAAAAGGTGCGTTGCTATCCATCCCGCCCTTTTCAACGCCCTGCCCCTCCCTTTTTTACTCCAAGGGAGAAGAGGGTGCGAGAAAGAAAAAGGGGAAAGCAGAATATTGACGCTAACGTCTTCTCTGTCGTAACAGGAAACAGCAAGTCACGACGCAGACGAGCGAACTAGAATCCCTCGAGGCCCGGATCAGGGAGATGGAGGAGCGGCTGAAGCGGAGCAAAGAGGGGGTGGCGGCGGCGGGCGGATCCTCCCTACTCGGCCAGGGCGCGGCGACGGGAACCCAGAAGGAGGCAGCGAAGACGTCCAGACCGGGCACAGCCAAGCAGAGTCAACAACAGGCACCGGCACGGGGAGGTGCTATGCCACCAACTCCCACAGCCAGCGAAGGTGAATAGGAGCCCGTTCATCGCCATCGTAACCACTCCTCTTGCTCACATTCCCCTCCTGCAATACTGGTGGCCCTCCTCCCGGCATCGTCGCCATCCTATCCCCCGACCTTTACTGACTCTATCTTTGGTGTCTAAAGATGGTGGTGATCGCGACATCTAAACCTCAACTTTTTATTCTACTAGTCCTTTAGTCCTTGACTTGCCTAAGGACTGGACAGCCAATTCCGCTTTGGCATAGCCTCCATTCCGATCCGATCCCCTCGACAAACGAACACGTCCACCGCACCTCCCTTGGAGAAGGCTCGCGACAGGGTCCATTCCCAAACAAGGTGCATCCATGCGCCGAGTCAACGTGCTTTGACTTCACAAGTCGAGACTTGGGACTCCCCTGGATCTCCACGCACCCTTCGGACCGCCTCCCGGGAGACCTTGGAATGACATGCAGCAGGACGGACACGCAGCACAACGCAGGCCGATCGACTCCGGAACCACGTGGCTTTTCTTGCACCTTCCCCTTTTGATCCTTGAGCCGGCAGCCTCTACGTTACCTGCTTAGATTATATCCCCCGTCCCCTCCTTTAAGCGGACCGGCGCCCGACCTGTCCGCGTGGCGTTTACGGCGTACATGCTCTTTTCTTTTCTCCCCCCGTCGGCTCGTTCCAGTCGGCCTTATGATTTATTCTCAATAGCATGAGTTTCCCCCCCTTTTTTTTCAACTTACCTCTTAATCAGGGAGGTGATGACGACGAGAGGAAGAAAGAAGGCACGGCTGCGGTTCTTCTCATGACGTACGTGGTTTCGGTGCCGCGTTTGCGTTAGACACTGGCATGACATGGTATCGAGTAGGAGGGGAGGGTGGTTCTGTTTTCCAGCATTGGTATAACATGGATTATTCCACATGTCGGTGGGAGAGTTGAGGGGGTAGAGGGAGAGAAAGGGAGAAGAGTGGGAAAGGAGGTGGAAATGAGATGAGAGACGAGAGGCCATGGGAAGGGGTGGACAGATGTGCTGCTGCTGATGCCTGCCGCCCGCTCTCCCTCTCTAGCGTTGTACATATTATCATCATCTGAGGCAGGCTTGCGCAATGCACACTCTGCATATCGAGAGCCGTAGCCCTTCTTCGCTTCAGCTTTCCGGGATACTTGCAGTGAACTTTTCGCGGCGGCGCAAGATTTCCCGCAGAAGTTGAGGATCGGCCCCATTCCCATCCTACCTAGGCACCTACCATTCGGCTCTAAGTTATAATGTGATAGAGGTTAGTCACGAGCTTTGAACTTTGAACATTTCCCCTACCGAAGGAGAACTCGTCAGCCGGCCGGCGACTAACGATTGCAAAGTTAAGCCGCACAAAGCCAATCCAATCAGACTCATAACATACGGGCGTAACTAATCAAAAGATACCTCCGGGCGTTGACATGGTCATCGTTGAATGCAACATATACACTTGTCGGATAAGAAGCCATGGTATTGTTTGCCTAGTTTACCGACTGATTGATCTATTCCGCCATTTTTACCAGAAGCCCTGCTCGAAATCCTAGACACATGAAAGGAGTTTTGTGTGAAGCGAAACCTCCGAATCATGTCCACAAAATAGGCCGTGCACGACAGGGATAACTGCTAGGAGTAAGACTGCAGAGTCCCTTACCCCCCTTACTCCACTCAAGCCACCTCTGCCCGAGATAGGTATCGAGACGCTTAGAGATACTTGACCTTACTCTCCGACACCGCATCGTCGGAGTTCGTGTCACCGACGGTGTCGCGCTTCACGCTCGTCTCGATTGGCTTTGGCGCGACGCCGTATCTCTTCTTTCCGATGTCGAAGACGGAGAAGCTGGCCTTGAGGAAGACATCGCCGAGGATGCCTTCCAGAGAAGAAAAGGCTCCGAGGGACTGCACTCCCGCGTAGCACATTTCGTCGCTGATGTGTGCGTATACGATGTACTCGCCGGGAATGGTACTCGAGAGGGTGTTGCCTGCCGCATCGCTGAGCTCTATGGTCAAATCCGGCGGGGTTGTGTCGCACGGGACAAGGTAGCCATATTCCTCGTACGAGTAATTCGCTCCTGGCACCTTTTCGAAATAGGTATCGACGGCCTGATCAGGCATGAAGAGGAGTGTGGTACCCGTGTCAACAATCACCTCCTTTGGTGCCGAGAATTCGTACTTGAGACTCTCAAGCCCGACGGTAAAACCCTTGTGCAGGACCGTCCAGAACCCCTCACTGGTGTCCACGTCGAGATACTCGACGTCAGTGTTGGGTGAATGCAAGCTGTGATCGATGAAGCCAAAGTTGAAGGAGCCGGTCGCGTTGTGTTTCAAATCGACGGTAAACACCGGCTCGTCGAGCACGTCGGGCAAGAATTCAATAAGCGTCTTCTGCTTCGGTACTGTCTGCGCGAGATAGGGCCACCCCAGGCCCACGAGTCCCGATATGGTCTCGGTCTCAGTGAACATCCGCGACGTCGTCGTTGCCGACTCGATTGTCATGTCGTGGATGGCTATGTTTCCAAGAGTCAAGGTATCTTTGTAACATATACCACTCGAGCTGGAGAAGTCACCGTAAAGAATTGACCAAGAGCAGTTAGGAATGAGTTTCGAAGTGGAGGATTTGCCCGGGTCGTAGAGGCTCTGTCCCTTTACCTCCTCCTTGGCCGTGTCCGTCGAGAACAACCAGCTGAGATTCTGTCAGTGATCATAGAAGAAGGGCTAAAAGTGACGCATAGGGGTTCTCACGTGTCGGTAGAGCCTGTGTCCATGTCCACGTTCAGCGTCTGAGGCGGAGTGCCAATCCCCACCGGAGCGGACCAGAGAAGATCGCCGTCCTCTGAAGTCGCAGGAACCGAGCCATCTGCTTCAGCTATTAGCTTCCTCCCTACACAATACGGGCAAACCTTAGAAAAAAGCCGGACTAACCTTGGTCTACAGCAGCTTTGTTGGCCTGCTGTTGTTTATTGACAATCTTCTGGAGATCATCGGGGATCTCTATATTGTATTTACGAAAGGCCTTGTACATCTCGAGCGGGCCGCTACGGGCTCGGTGTATGTTATGGGTAACTGGGATGGCGAGTGAACCTTCATGCATCTCCTCCAGGATGGGGACAGAGGACACCACAGCGAAGAAGGAGAACCACAAAGCGGCCATGCCGAGGATGCTGAGAAGATATGCCATGATGAGTTAGGTTACTGTGGCGGACCTGAACTTAAATGGTGATCCGAGGTCATGCACGGGGAAGATTGTAACGAGTGGGATTGTAAGAGGAAGGAGAAGATGGCCAGGAGAAAGGAAGAGAAGGCAGGCGTAGGATAAATAACGAAAGGAAATCAGAGAGATGTGAGTGTCGAACAGTATCTGAAAACAAAAGAAGAAGATCGGATGGCAGAGTGCATACAAGGTACCGACGTGAAGGCGGCCAGGCAAGGGTTGCTAGTAGGTACCCGACTGCTGGGTGGGTGGCAATTCCGTCTTAAAAGCGCGCGCAAGAGACACTGGGTTGTTGTACAATGTTAATGTCTTGAATATGAGTTCGATGTTACAGTCGGTATCGGTGATTGCAGGTCATCAACGATGTACCATGGCAGGCAACATGGAAAGCACCGAGTGACAAACAAACCCATAGGGCGTCAAAATCCACCTGGGTATGTACCTACCTGCCTACGTTTTGTAATGTCTCAATGCCGCGTTGGAAATCAAATTCAAGGACCGGGCAGGCAAGACACACATGCAAGCGAAGTTGGTGATATTGCCAAGCCGGGGAGGGACATCCATCCTGCATTAGAGGAGATCTAGTCTCTAGTTTCGTACTACTTTAACCTACTTGGATACTTGATATTTGAGTCCGTATTCCTGGAATTGGACGGAAGGGAAAGGGGATATCTATGACGGGTGAAGCAAACAGAGAACACCTACAGCAACCCGCCATAACGAACTGATGAGGCACATGCATTACAGCCAGGCAGAGACATGGGAATATCTCCTATATGCATCTTATCTGTCGGATAGACCTTTCTGTTGATCCATGTCACATATCATTGATATGTGTTGCGAGACCTCCCTAACTATTTGCTTGCTTGCTTGCTCGCTCGCTCCCCTCGAGCGTCGGTCGAATCCTGTGCGAGACAGAGTCAGTTAGATTTGTTTCCATTGGACGGATAATATTTCCCGAATGGTCCTCGCCATGGTGTATGTTCCACGGTCAACATTTCACCCAGTAAAGGGTGGCTTTGAGGTGATTTTGGAGGAATCTTGTCAGACATCGAAACGGTCTTCTGTAGGTCGCACCACATGAGATAGATGCTACCAACCTAATAGTATGCAAAAGGGGTGTCACCAACGCGTTCGACAGATTTAGAAAGGAGCAGAGACAAACACTATATGGCTTCAAGGAAAGTAGAGACGTAGCCAGCCTAACTACGTGTGATGTGTGCCTATTGGCAACGACGGTTACCAGCCCCAGCCCAGAAGACTTGAATATGCATGCAGGCTTGGTTCAATTCATACGGCATAAGCCCACCCTAGCCGAGGTGCATATGTTGAGCAACGCAATTGCCATCTTGCATGGAGCTATGTCTAATTGTGTGGTATTATTTCGTAAACATCTATCGCGTATCAGAGCTCGTCATGTTTCCTCTCGGTACTATCCGTATCCTTGTCCTGCTGCTCCTTGGTCAACTTCCTGATCATCTCCTCAATCTCCTCCGCCGTGGGCGTCTTCCCATCTTCTGCGAACTTGATGAAGTTCTCCCCGTCCTTGAGGTCTATTGTCGGCTGAGAATCGCCCGACTCGGCCGTGCCGGTGGCGCTCTTCTTCTTCGTCTTGCTTGCCTTCTTCGAGCTCTTCTTCTTCTTGTCCTTGTCAAAATTCTTGACCGTCTTCATTGCCAGGTCCATTCCAGCCTTCTCAAGCTTCTTTGTCCTATCAATTATATCCTTAGAAAGCAAGACAGGGTCGGCCGTGTCGGGAAGTTTCTCCTGTTCCGCAAGCTTCTCCTCGAGCCACTCCAATGTAGACTTAGACAGATCTGTGATCTCTTTCAGATCATCCATGGTATATAGAGGCGGCACTGGCCCCCGATCTTCCACGGCATTTGTCGTACTTGTTGTCGACGTTGTAGTATCATCATCCTCCAGCCCATCAAAGTCTCCTGCTCCCTTAGAAGGAGCAGGTGTAACAGTGGAGCTAGTCTCGGAGGTAGAAGTGCTAGAACCGGCACTGGCCGAAGAAGAGAATGCCTGCGCTTCCGCAATCCTCTGCTTGATATGCTCAATGAAAGAGTTGGTTTGTTCAAGTGCTTGTTTCAAGCCCTTGACTAGATCGGGTCTCTTCTCCGCTTCTTCAATCCTCTTCTCCACGGGCGAAACCAGGTCCTTAAGTTCCTTCAGACGGTTCTTGAGCTCATCACGAGAGGCATCAGCACCGTCACCGTAGAGCCATTCGCTGGCATCGCTAGCCTTCCTCTCCAGTAGCTCGCGATCTTCTGTCGTTGTGGCTGCGATGAATGCATCACTCTCTAGCAGGTCCCTAACCCTGTAAGTGAAGCCCTCCAGCTGGTTGAGAGTCTCTTCTCGTAGACGTTGAGATCGATCCGACGCCTCAAACGCCTTCAGGCGATCCTTAGCCTTCGAGAGTTCTGCTTTTGACAGCGCCGGCACGCCAGTATTCTCCAAGGTATGGTCGATAGGAACCACGACTAGGGTCTTCTTCTTTGGTTTGGGGCTACTCTCAGCTGACTCCGTCGAGTCGGTAGACGAGGATGTTGAGGTGGTAAAGGCGATGCTGGACTCCTGGAAAGAGGTCGTGGCGGTGTCAGTAGAGACGGTGGTCGATTCCGTTTCGGCGCTTCCTGTGCTCTCCTCACCGTCTGCTAAGGGTTGCTGGTCCTTGTTCTTCCCGAAGCCGAAAAGGTTCTTGACGCCATCCATGATTCCCTCCTTCTCCGCCTCTTCAAACTCGCATTCGACGCTTGCCTTTGCGACTTCGACTTCGCCATCCACGGCGCTGAGTCGCAACTGAACCTTAAAATGGGCATCTTGCTTCACGCAGCCTTTCTCGACCAAGGATGCGACAGAGGCCGTTAGGTTCTTCGTGGTGAGAGCCTTGGTCTCCTTCTCAAGTACACCCTCACCGGACGGGACATGCTGGTAGAAGCGTACTTCAAAATCCTCGTGGTTCGCAAAGGTGATCTCCTTTGGGGCTGCACCAAGCAGAGACCGTTCGGTCCACAACCGCTGCTGTTGAGGTTTCTCTTGGTCCGTCTTCCATTTCATGTATACTGGGTATGAGGCTCCGTCAGAAACTCGGATCTCCTTAACCACCCTGAAACTGGGGCTGATATCAGCAGCCCTGAAGCCGGCTCCAAAGACAGCGGCTTCATCCGAGTTGACATTGCTGCGAAGCTTCTCGCTCCCCGCGATCTTCTCGAGCTGTTTCTGAACGAAAGGTGTCCGAGAAGAGCCTCCATGGAGAATGATGGACTCGAGCTGGCTGATATCAAGGTCTGCGGTCTTCAAGGCCTTTTGTACCACGGCCTCAACTCTCTCGGCATGGGACTCGGCCATCTTTTCGAAATCTACCCGGGTGATCTTGTACCTGAAGTCAACGTCCTCATACAGACCCTCGAAACTGGCTTGGGTGTCCTGGTTGGCACTCAAGATATGTCGGAGTCGCTCTGCCTCTCTCAACAGCTTCGCCATAGCACGTCCATGCGCTTGAACGTCCTCGGCGGTGACCGAGGTCTTTTTGGCAGCAGGCGTCTCAACGAACTTAGCGATCATGTCGCCCACGATCAGGTAGTTAAGCTCGTCACCACCGAGAGTGCGGTCCCAGCCACTTCCCTGTACCTGGACCTCCTGAACCGTCTTGTTGAACTTGCCAACGTCCTTAACCGTTCGGCTTTGGAACTTCATGATGGTCGCTTTGGCGGACCCAGCTCCCATGTCAAAGACCATGTGATATTCCGGCTTGCCCCCCTCGTTGATGTTGGGGAATGTCCGGCCCGTGGCATAGTTAAGTCCAACGGCCAGCCCGTCACTAATCAGAGACAGCACCTTCAGGCCTACAAGTTCAGCGGCCAACTCTACAGCGCGTTTCTCATCTACGGTGTAAAACGGCGGAACGGTAATGACCACGGAGCGAACGCTGAAGTCAGAGCCAGCCAATGCTTCGGCATTGCGCTGGATGCTCTGCAACTGCATAGCCAACAGTTCCTCGACCATCCATGCTTCTTCTTCCGCAGTAAATGCCTTGCTCTTGAATGCAGCCGTATGACGAGTCTTGTGGGCTTCCAGTTGGAGCACCGGGTGTCTGGCAAGATATTCCTGTACTATTGTGTCGTCTGCAGGGAGACCCAGGAGAGTCTTAAGATTCGGGTATACGTCGCTTGGGAACCGGGCAGCCAGAGCCATGGCATCGGAGCCATAGGCTCTCTCCGGGTATACGCCTGCAGCTGGTGCATTGCGGAAGGGCTTGAATGCAACGGCGGAGGTTTCTTTTCTTCGCGAGTCTTTGGTCAAGACGATCTCAAGGGGGATACCGGGTTTAACTAGAGCGGCTTTGATGTACTCAGTGCCGAGGTCAACACCAAGTACGGCTGATACTGCATGTACATTGGCAGAGAAGATAAAGACCACGCAAAGAAGTAGTGATCGTAGCGAAAGTAGTTGCGTCATGTTGGGCGAAGGCGCAAGGAGGAGATTGTTGGCGAAGGACTCGCCCAAATGTAATGTGTATGTACCAGCTGCTTTGAAGAATGGGAGGTCCCACGTACGTGTACGTATAGGTAATTTAGTGAAATCTGCGGACGGTTAAAAAAAGCAAACTCTGAAGAGATGTGCGAGCCCTTTTGAGGCCATGCAACCTCGTAAATCTTTGTGGCCTCAAGAAACTTGGCCTTGAGAATGTGTCCTTAATTGCAAAGCGAACAGCTGTTCCCAAGAAATCATTCGAGGTTGAAGCCTTGAAGTCCTTATGTAAGTTTTTATAAAAGGACAACTTTCACTGTCTGGCATCGCCAGCATCCCTGCTCATGGCTTAAGGTTTCTAGAAAACACTGATAAAGAGCTGATTGGCCCGATAACATTAGACATACCCAACTAGGCATATCTGAAAAGTGGCTAGTGCAGCTTTGGTGGGGGACATCAAGGATGAGGCGTGGGGAACTGTGGCTGTTATAGGCACCCAGTCCCCCGCCCAGGTAATGCCAGGCCACCCTAGCTCGGAGTTACCTCAATAAAATCAGGCCCTATTTTTGAGGTTGTAGCTGCGCCTGCGGCATAGCTGTGGCTAGGGTTTTTAAAAGCTGTAGCTCTAAGTGTCAGCTAGCAGGGGTTGCGCTAGCACTCCATATACGGAAAGGCTCCCTCTGATCGGACCATATATGTTCCGTGGGCAGATTATATTAAAGTGCAGTACGCGTTCTAGAGCGCCTGCAACTAATCATACAATACAACATAACTGATAACCCCTATATCTGATAATTAAAAATCTCATTCGTTTAATTTGTGTTATTATCAACTGATTAGCTGTTATTAAGACGATATAGGCTATGTATTAAAAACAATTATTTATATCCTTTATTAGCTATAATAATAACCGTACCGATAACGTCTGTAATTATTTATAATAATCTTAAAAACTGGAACAAATTTAAGAACAAATTTAAAACCAAAATTAAAAAATATAATTTATAAAAACATATTATTTATCCGTTTCGTTAAAGGGGTTTTTTAATTTAATATTTTAACCTCTTTAAAAAAAATATAAACGTGCCTTACATTTTTTATTTTTAAATCTAAACGTATTAACTCGCTTTTAAAACACCTACCAATTTATAAAACCCGAACGAAACTTAATAATACCTTTAAAAACCCTAGAATTCGGCAACCTTAAATTCCTGAAATTTTGGAAAGTTTGGCTAGCTGTCAACCTGGCTAATGAAATGGTGCAGGGTGCAGGACCAAGGATGTGGGTCCACTGATCAGTTAGTCAGCACCACTTATATATTTCTAGGAGCTCTTTTCGCCGGGCGCAACCCCGAGATATCCATAACATACACCTACTTATTATTATTAAACAAACTGGCCTTAACGCCAAATTAAGTATATTAATTTTAATTTTCTTTAAAACCCTGGGTTTATTCGTAACATTTTTTTCGATTTAATATTAATTAAGGCCGACTTTATCCCGCCCTATTTTATCTGGCTGTTAAGGAAAGGAAATTAGCTTTAATTAGCTACCGAAATAACTTTTAATCTTCCGATTATAAGGTGGAATAAATAAAGTTTTAATTAAAAACGTATGATAATAATTATATATAATTTCGATTACGATTATGGTTACGGTTACGATAATTTAAACGGCATATAATTAACGGCCGTAATTATAATAATAACGTAATCCTTTAAACGATTAATAAAAAAAAGTTATTAAATTAAAATCTTAAACGAAAATAGTTTAATTTAAATAACGGCAAAAAAATATAAACGTATATAAACGACCGGTTTCGAAATATGGATTAATTACTTAAGTTTTAAACCGATTATATAATTCGTATTATTATACGTATTAATAAAAAGATTACGTAATAAAATAAATTATATAACTTAATTAATAAGAGTTAAAAAAATTAAAATTACGTTACTAGTAACGTAATTATTAAAATTTAAATTAATTAAAATAAATAAAATAACGAATATAAACAAAAAAAGGAATAAGGTTATAAAATTATTTATTTTATATATAAAAAAATTTCGAAAAAAATAACGTTCTTTAACATAATATAAAAACCAGATATAAAACATTATAAAATATATTTTGAACATTTTTAATATTAATTAAATAATATTTTATTTAATTATTAATAAATAATACTATTTAAGATTTATTTCTTTTATTAAGCTTAAATATTATAACGCTTAAATTAATAATAAAAATATTAATTAATAAGTTAAAGAAGGCGCAGTTAAATAATTAACGACGTAATAACGATTAAAATAAAATTATTTAAACGGATAAAAAATTTTTTTTATTTACCTTTTAGGTTCGAAAAGAAATACCGAAAATAATTATTACGGATAATTATTTATCTTATACCTAAATATATTTATTTAAGGCAACATTTCGAAACTTAAATAATTTAAAGCCCGGTAATATTAATTAATCCAAAATAAACTTTAATAAATCTATTAAAAACTTATCGAAACTTTCCGAAATTATTACTTAATTTTAAATTTTATAACATAAATTATTATTAATATTTTACTTTTTTAATTTTTTAATTTTTTTTAAACATTATTACTTAATACCGATTATTTAAAAAATCTCTTATAATAATAAATCCAACGAAATTAAACCGTATAATAATAATAATTAAACCGGATTTTTAAAATTAACTAAAAATACGAATACTTAAATAAAACCCGGTATTATAATTAACGTACCTAAAAAATAAAATCTTATATTAACCTAAAAATCGTTAAAGTTATTTATAAGCCTTATGGTATTTATATTAAATATTTTACCTTTCGATACGATTAATTAATAAAAGCTTAAACTTTTTACGGATATTATAAATAAATTTTCGTCTTTATAATCCTTCCAGATTTTTCCGCCTTCCTTAATTTTCGCTTTTTAAATACCGGAATTATAAATTAATTTAAAAGGATTATTAAATTATTTAAAAAGTATGAGTTTTTTAAAACTAAAATAATTAATAAAATATCTTATTAAACCGATAACCTTATTATAAAGGGCCGAATTAAAACTGTCCTTAATAAAATTACCGATTAAAATAAAACTATTTAAACCATTTTAAAAACCTTTAAGTTATAAAATCTTAAGCAAATTCGGACGGCAAAAATTAATTAAAGATTCTAATAAAGCAAATTTAACGTAAAAAACTTAATTAAATATACAATTATTATTTAAAATACGTTATTAAGGTATGAAATATTATGAAAAAAATTTAAATTAAAAAAATAATAATTAATAAAAATAAGTATACCGAAAACCTATTAAAAAGTATATCCGTTAAATATTTCGAAAAATCCCTTAATAATTCGTCTATAAAGTTCGAAAATCTATATGTAATAATTTATAACTAAGCATAATTATTAATTAAAAATTAAATTATTAATAAAACTAAACTTTTTAAATATAAAAGCCGTAAATGACCCTTAATAAATATTTATTTTAATCTTAGGTAAAAAAAATAAAAACCGGTTTTATTTAACCTAACAAATTAAATAATTTTAATAAAAAAGCCCGTTATTATAATAAATAATACTTAATTAAACCAATTAAGTATTTAAAATTACCAACGTTTTTAGGACTTAAAAATTATATAAATATGATAAATTTAAAATTTCGAAACTTTTAAAAAGGAAATACGGAACTGAAAAATTATCCGGATTTTATAATATTACGCTTCGCTAAAATAAAAAGTACCTTAGGCCCAGATATATAGTATTAATCCGTCGATTAATATAATTAATTTCCAGCCGGACGAATATAATCGATATAACACTTACCGTAAATAAAATAAATATTAAAAACGAAAAGGTTACCGAAATAATTATTAAGGCCGAAATAAACGTTATAATAACTTTAATTAAAATATTTATTAATTTTGTTAAAAATTAAAATATAATATGTAAAAATGCCGTTTATTTATTAATATGGAAATTATAAGATTAATTTTATTTGTTAACGACGGATATATTATTTTTCTTAAAATCTTTAAACATAAAGTAACGTTAAGTATAATTTAATTCCTTTAAATCCTAAAAAATTAAGCTATCCAATAATAAATTCTAATTTAAAAAAGAATTTCCGAATAAATCCATAGTTTGCCAACTTTTCCTATTCGATATAAGAAAAAAATGTAATATTTTAATCGACGTGATAGTATTTTCCGGAACGTAAATAATTTCCCGATTAATTCCGATCCGGATATTAATAATTTAATTAAATTTTCGAAATATATTACGATTGTACAGCTAAATTATTAAAAACCCGATATTAATTAACTAAAAATAACCGAAATTAATATAACCCATTTCGTTAATTAAAACAGAAAACCATTTTATAAAAAAGTACTTTTACGTAATTAATTATAAAACGATTTTGTTAAAAATAAAAGTACCCGATATCTAAAAAAAGTTTAAATCTTAGAAATTAACAACTTTAATCAGCCGATTTTACTTATTAATATTATATTAACTAAATGTTTTAAAAAAAATTTAAAGGCGTAAAAAAAAAACCAAATACGAAATTAACGAAGATAACATAATATACGAAAAACCTTTTTTTATAATATAAAAATCGATACTTAAATAAATAATACCCTTTAAATACCTACTAATACCCTTAAATCAGACGATATTGCCCAGATTAATAATATTTTTACTTATAAAAACTTAATCGATAAGTATATAATTAAATTTTAGGAAAAGAAAATCCGAAAAAACGCCAAAAAATTTAAAATTCTTTGGTCGGAATTAATCGAAGTTTGTCCAAATTTCAGTAAAGCTTTTAAGAATTTTATAATTATTAAAACTTTAAAAGTATTTAGTCGTAAAAATTAAAAAACGATTAAAATAACTGAAGCCGAAATCTGAGAGTTAAATGTTTTAAACCCGAAAAGATCCGCTAAAATTTTTATTATAAATATCGGTTACAAAATAAAAAGCTAAAAAAAGTTAATATTTATCAGTCCAGTAATATAATCCAGCCGAATATATTATCCCGTTATTTAAGCTAATAGTCCAAATAAGCAATAAAAAAGGCGAAAATATAATTAATAAAATTATTAATATTAAAACCGAATTTAGTATTATTATCGCGTCGTACGTTAAACGATATAAATTAATTATACGATAAATCCGCATATTATTTATGGATTTTAATTCATAAAAAAGAACCCCGTTCGAAAATATAATCGAAATTTCCGTTTAATTAATTAATCGATTAATTATTATTCTTTTATTTATCGTTAATAATTATTACGTTACGTAACCATTAATCCTTAAATTTAACTTTGTGGCCAAATGGAAAATAATACTTAATATAGACCTTAAAATAATAAAAAAAACCTTAAAGTTCGGTTTAATAAAAATTATTATCCCGTTAATTTTAGCTGGAAAAGTTGTTCTTAATATCCGTACCGATAGAAAGCTAGAAAAAAAGTAGCCGGTAAATTTATAAGCCATTTTATTGGTAAAAGTAGGGCTAAGAGCGAAAAGGTAAATAAACGTTTTATAAGCCTTTATATTTTCTCGATTAATAATATTTATGTTAATTAAAATCCGGTAATTATTTAAAAAGTTATAAGTGACTAGCTGGAATCCGGAGGTACTATTTTAAATTAATTTAATAATAAGGAATTTATTTACGCCTTATACGGAATTTTATAAAATAAAATACGCGATATAATTAATAATAACTGATCGCTATAAATTAATACTATATATAAGCCGAAATAAAAAGGATAGTTTTTATTAATAACGTACCGCTTAATAGATTAATATTATCTAAAAACCCAGATTAAAAAATTAAAAAACTGAAAAATACGATAAATTATTAATTAATTCAGGAAAGAATTAAATAAATTAGATATTTTATTAATTATTTTATTTTTCAGATTCGTTAATATACAGTAAAATATTTAATTTACTGAAAAAAAATTCAGGTTATCTTTAATTAATTAAGTAATCAATTTATTTATACGGAAAAAACTTTAAAAAAAAATATTATACCGAAAAAGAATTACTTTAACTTAACATTAAAAAAAGGTGGTAAGATTAAATAATATATTATACTAAATTACGAAGTTCGGATAATTTTTTATAAGGTATAATAAACTAAAGGCATTATTATATCAGCTAATATAAAAAATAAGCTAATTAACGTATTACGAATCCGAATTTAAAAAAACATATTCGAATAATTTTATACGGTATATAAAAATATTTAATTCTTTTACAAAAAAATTACCAGCTTATAATTAATTAATTCCGTAATAAACCTTAGTATAATTATTTTATAAAATACGTTTATGCCCAAAAATTATAATAAATTTTCCGTAAATTTTATAATATACTTTTTAATAACTTTAGAAATCTTTTTTTCCAGTTACGATTAAGTTATTTTAATCCTAACTAACAAAAATTATACGACTTTTTCGATACCATTAGGATTTTTAAGAATAATTACCTTATTTTAAAAAGTTACCAACTTTATAATTTATTTTTATTACGTAATAAAGAAAATTTTAAACGATTTAATACCCGATATAATACGCCTATTCGTTAATAATATCGGAATTAAAGGTCCGAAAACTAAATATAATAACGAAATTCTTTTTCTAAAAATTCGAAAATTCGTTTATAAGTATATCGTTAATATAAACAAAACAATTTGTAATTACGAACTTATTAATACCTTAATTAATATAAAAAAATCTTAATGGTATTAAAATACTACCGTTATAATCGGTTTTCTTTATGGATTAACTAGTTGCCGACCTAATATTATTAAGGTAATTAAAGTTTTAGAAATTAAATTATATAAAAACGTTTCGGAAATTAAGGTTTTCTTAAATATTACCGTTTATTATCGAATCTTTATTATATATTATATTTTAAAGGTTAAACCTTTTATAAATTTATTTCAGAAAAATAAGTTTTTTATTTAAGAGTTTAATTAAAACCTGGCAATAAAAACTTTAAAAAAAGTTTTACGATAATTCCAACTTTAGTTACCTTAAATTATAATTCCGATATAAGAAAAATTATTATAAAAACCGACGTAAGTAAAATTAGTTATAAAAAATTTTTAGTTAATTAATTAATAAAGTTAAATATTCCGTACGTTATAAAAACGGTATTTTAAAAAATATTAAGTTAAATTACGATATTAATAAATTAAAATATCGGATTATTTTTAAAATTTTAAAGAAATTCCGAAATCATATTTATAACGTCCAATTTTTATTAAAAATTAAGGTTAAAATATTAACTAATTAAATTAATAATTTTTAAAGTTTTTTACTTAATATTATGGTTATTCGTTAAATTACCTAAATAAAAATTTTCGATTTTAAAATTAAATATATTTCCGGCAAAAAAATTTAACTACAAACGGTTTATTTCGAAAATTATTTAATACCTTTAACGCGTTAAATAATTAATAAAAAAAAGAAATCGACGACTTTATTAATATCTAATTAAACGTTATTCGGCTTAATTTTATTTTAACCGGAACGTTATTAACATCTTTTAAAAAAAATTTTTTTATTAAGAATTAATTTAAAAAGTTACGAAAATACGCGAAATCTTTAACAATATTAAAACTTCCCGATTACCTTTATAAAATCCCGAAAAAATAACCTTTAAAATAAAAGTTTTAAAATATTTTATCTAAAACGGAATTTTTTAACGTAAAATAAATAAACGGTACGGTAACTGTAAAATTATTAATTCCGAATAAAAATATCTTACAGTAATTAAGTAATATTACAAGGATTGCAGCCATATAAAGCAAGATTTAACTTATTATCGTATAATAGCTTTATATTGTTACTGCGGAATATTTGGCCATATCCGGAAGGTAATATCTACGTATATTAAATATTAAAAAGTAACCGATCGACATTTCGAAAAAACTTATAAATTTTCGTAACTTATTAATATAATTATTATTTAAATAATCGATATATAATTTATACTTACGGATAACGGATTATAAAATTCCGGTCGAAATTAAGTACAAATTATTTAATTATTTAAAGGCAAAAGTTTTACGTTTAATTACGTTAATAATAATTAAAATCTTTTTAAACGAATATGTTTTTTATCGGTACAGTATTCCGATTAAAATTAAAATTAATAAAGGTTTTAAAAATAAAAACGAAATAATTAAAATTTATAATATATTTAAAATTTAACGAAAAATTAAAACCGCGTACGTTACTTAATAATAAAAGTTAATCGAAAGAAAATATATCACGGTCGTTAAAAATTTAAAAAAAGTAACAAATAAAATTAATAAAAAATGGGCTAAATTTTTGCTTAAGATAGTTTTCGCCGATAATACCATTATAAAAAATTACGGCCTTAACCCTTATAAATTATTATACGGATAAAAAACATTTTTACTGATCGAAACGGTTTTGTTAACTTAAAAAATTATAAATTAAAGTTTTAATATTCCGAAAAAAAAGTTAATTACGTAACGGATTCGGTTTTTGGGAAAAAATTTAAAAACGTAATTAAGATTATTAAAATTATTATTAATTAACGTTATAAGGCTAGTAAATTTATAAACTAAACGGACAAAAATAAAATAAAAAATAAACTTTTAAAAATAAACAATTTAATATTATTATATAATACGTTACGATATATAAATGTATTTAGGAATATAAAGCTAAAATATCGTTAAAGTAACCCGTATTTAATTAATAATATTATTAATCGAAATATATATTATTTAAAAAAAGTTAATAAAACGAAATTATAAAATACTTACCTTATTAATAAATTAAAATAATTTATAAAAAATAAAAGAAATATTAAAAACCGGTTATTTTATAAAAAAACGATTAAATAAAATTATTTATTAATTAGCTTAATAACATAATATCAGGTACCTTAACCGTTACGAATATCGAATTATTTAATAATTAATAACTTAAAACCTTAAACTTATAAAAATAAATATTAAGATATATATATTTAATAGTTAATTCGAAAACTATATAATTATAAACGATAATAATATAATTAAAACAAATTAATCTAATAAACGAAAAAAATTAACGTAATTAATTTAAAAAAATTAAAATATAAAAAAAGTTTTTTTTTAAACCTTTTGGAATTATATTAATTATTATTATGGACAACGATTACTCTCCATTACCTATAATTAATCCGCCGAATAATAAACGTTAAATATTTAAATAAATAAACCGGTAATATATCGAAAGTTTTTAGTAAATAACGTTATAAATAAATTAATAAAACCGTTTATTTTTAGTTTAAAAAAACCTGATTATATCGGATTAAATATTTACGGCACCCTAAAAGTTTTCGTTTTTAATATACCAGCATATATACCGACCTTTAGTTATACTTCCGATAATAAAAATAAATATGGCTTTAAGCATTTGGTAACGATTAATATAAATTAGGTAATAAAAATAATAAAGATATATATTTTAATATATTTAAAAGTTACGAATTTTATATTATTATAATTATTCTAAAGTTTTATTACGTTCCGTAAATAATTAAAAATAATATAAAAAAACGTAATATTTTAATGTTAATATAAAGCTTTAGGATATAATTAATAATATGGTTACCCGTTTAAATAATTAAAGCCGTCGAAAAAGATTTTGCCGTAATATTACGGCACGGAAATATTTTAAAAAGAATAAATATTACGGATACTAATCGACGATTACTGGATAATTATTCGATAATACCGAAAATTAAGCTAGGCATAAAATTAGGACTTATTTTAATCGTTTAACGTACCTTCTGTTAAAAAAAATAAGGCCTAATAAATTACAGATTATTTATTATTAAAACATTAAGTAATATATAATATTAATCGTATTTAATATTACAGAACCGGTATTAAAAAAAAGGCGTTAAGTTATAAATAAGTTATTAACGGTATATAAAATTATTAAATTTACGGATATCGTTAAAATTAATAAAAAGTTTAAAGCGATAATTAATATCTAAAACTTAATTAATACGGTAAAATATAGCCAAAAAAATATTAAGATATTAAAAACCGCCAGTAATATTTAATATCGGATAAAAATAAAATGCAGATTTTATATATTTTATATAACTTTTTAACCAATCGGCACAAATTATTAAAAATTAAAAAAAAGATTAATAAAATTAGGTTATAATTTAAAGGATAACTTTTTTAAAAAGTTAATTAATTTATCCGGATTTATATTATTACGAAAACTATAAAGATTACGTAAGTTTAACGGTTAACAAAAACTTATAGTTACGTTACTTAATAAAATAAGGATAATTAAAAATAAACTTGGGTATATAAAAAGCTTAAAAAATAGTATAATCTGAAAAAAAAGTTGGTATAATTATTAAAAAAAAAGGTTATAAAAAAATGCGAATGTAAAAATTAAAAGATACGCGATTAATAAAAAAACGCTATAGCAACTACTTCCTTCCTTCCTTTACTTAATATCAGATAAAGTTTTCAGGAGTTTTTTAGGCATATAAAGTTTTTAAACAGAAAATCTATATACTAACCTTAAAAGTACCTAATTAATTACTTACATAACTCGCTATCACTTCCTAACGCATTCCTACTCTTATACAACTTCCAACCCTAACACCAAAACGCCTACAAGCACACCTACACCTACATACTTTAACACATACATATACATTTATATATTACGAATCATCTCCTACTCGCTATTAGTACCCCCAAGCCATCAAATACCGTCCCCATTTTATCCGTACCTTTTAATTAGTTTATAAATCGTTACCATATTATCATCCAAAAAACGTATTATATATAATAAAAAAAAGTTTTAAAAAATTAAATACTTTAAATTCTGGAAAACTTACCTAATTAATTAATATACCTATATAAGAAAAAATAACATAATACGTTTATTTCGAAAAATGCATAATAATAATATTATTTCCCATTTTATCAAGTCAACTATTTCCGAATACCGCTTTAATCGGGCTATTTCCATTAAATTTTACAATAAAAATGGTCGACGTTTATAAAAAAAATTTACCTTACCTTTATTTTAAATAATAAAAAATTAAAACGATATAATAATTACGCCGTTATAATATATCCTTATAATTATAAAAAATAATACCTTTTTTCGTTTTAAATATATTATTACCTTAATTAAGATAATTATTTATAAGGTACACCAGGAATATATAATTATTATTCCAAAGGCCAAACGAATAATCGGTAATAATAAAATTAAACTAATCCTTAATTAATTCGAAAAATAAATCCAATCGAAAAATCCGAAATATATTTAATTAATTACCTTTATAAAATTACGTACGGATAATATTTTTATCGGTTACTAGATTAACATATTATATACCCGATCGGAATATATACTTTTAATATTTAATACTTATTTAAATTTTAAACGTTTTCGATAATTATTCCGACGGTACCGGAAAACGTAAAATAAATTAAATCTTAACGACCTTTTTACCCGTATTACGATCGTTATAATATTTATCCAGGTTCGCTTTTATATTTATAACCTATAAGTTAATTATGCATTTTATATTATTATCCGTAGGTTTACGTAATAAGGAAATAATTTAATAAATAAAAAGATTAATTAAAGCGAAAGTTAAATAAAAATAGAAATAATCGATATAATTAAAAGGTACCTTAATTTAAAACCTGCATAATTCGACGTTAAAAAGGAATATAAAAAATTAATCCGGAAAATTTCTATTTTTATTAACCGAAATTAAAAATAATAAATCTGATATTAATTAACCCTTAAAATCTTTTATTATCGAACTTTAACTTATACGTTTTTAATTTATTAATAATACTAGAAAACCATTCCGTAAAATACGCGAAATATTTAAACCTTTATTAATTCTTTTCATTAATTAGCCTCGACGACGAATTATAAAACCTTTAAATATAACCATACCCTTTTTTCTGTCCATTTCGATTAAACCTTCGGCTTTTAAAGTTACCCGACCTAATCCGACGTTTAAAAAGCCGACCTTTAATATAAAGTATATAACTTAACTGGCCTTAAGTAATTAACGCGCAGAAATTATAATTCGTAATTAGTATATTATACCGTATAAATAAGTAAAAAATATTTTCGAAAATACGGAACAGAAATCCGAATTTTATTTTCTTTAAGAATAATTAGGTCGGTTTAAGTATAAGGTATTAATCGTTAAAAAATTATTAAAAAATAAGGTTTAAAAAAAGCGGAAAAAAGTTAAATAATAGAAAAATTTAACGAAACGTAAAAAACAAAATTTTAAGTTAAAAATATTAAAAAATAAGCCGCATAAACGTTAAATTAACTAATCGGTTAGATTTATATATATTTAATTCATTTAAGGCGTTCGGAATTATCGCGTTAAATTTTTTTTAATTTTTAAAACAAATCAAGAACGATTTTATCTTAAGAAAGGAGGGTTGAAATGGTGCAGGATATAGGGCCAAGGATATGGGTCCACTGGTCAGTTAGTTAGCACCACTTATGTATTTTTAGGAGCTCTTTTCGCCGGGCGCAACCCCGAAACACCTACGACATATACCTACTTATCATCATTAGATAGACTGGCCTTAATGCTAAATTAATTATATTAACTTTAATTTTCTTTAGAACCCTGGGCTCATTCGTAATACTCTTTTCGATTCAGTATTAATCAGGGCCGACTTTGTCCCGCCCCATTTCATTAACCGTTAGCTTGGCTAACCGTTAACTTATAAGCCTTATAAGCCCTGGAAGCTCTAGAAACTTTGGAAGTTTTAGGCCTTATTTGACCTTACCGTTAACTTAGCTACGCGTCGACCTGGACAAAAGGGGGGGGCTTTCCGCGTATTTCGGCTTATTCGGCCTATTAGCCGAAGCTGAATAACCTTAAGGCCTTTTTTATATATTAAACCTACCCAGTAACGATTAAATTATTAAAACGAAGGCTTATTATATTACCGTAACGGTTATAATAACCTTAAGTATTAATATATACTTATTAATTATTAAATAATCATTTTTAAATTTGATATTAAACTAATTATATAATATATAAAAAATAATATTAAAGGTATTTTAATTTTTGTTAATTTCTTTTATTTAACTTTTTAATATAATTATTAATAATCCGTTAACCTTATAACGGCTTTATAAAATTAATTAAAAATTTAACGTTTTTAAAAAGAATTAAATTATAATAACATATTTTATTTTTTATTAACGTAGTATAATTAATATTTTTTAAATAATAAAACTTTTTTTTAATAATAACGTTTTTCTTTTTTTAATCTTTAAACCTATTATAATTAAAAACGATTTTAAACGTATAATTATTTCCTTAAGTTCCGAATTATTTAATTCGGTAATAAATAATTAAAAAATAACGTACCGTTTATAATAATGTAATTCTAGAAATACATTAATAAATCTTAATATATTTAATCTTTTTAACCGTTATTTTAATTTATAAAGGAAATTAAACATTTCGAACTAACATTTAACAAATTTGAAAAATTTACGTCTTTAATATTATACGTGTCCGTAATTATAACGTACGAACCACGCGAGCATGCCACATACCTAGGCAAGTATCTCCAGGAGGCGCTCCTCTGCGTAGAGAAAGCACAAGATCAACCTGTTCCAGCCAACATAGTCAAGTTGATGATCCTAGGAATGATATCCTTAGTAAAGAAGACGCAGGATACGCCCGACGTCCGATCCATCCAGAATACCCTGAACACTATCCAAGTCGAATCCAGAGCCACGGCAGACGTTACGTCAATCACCTTTGAGGAAATGAGGGACGACATGGAGAATACCAACGCCAAACTACAGAAAGAACTACAAGAGAGCGTGAAAGTTGGGAAGGAGGCAACAGTAGCCGCAAACGAGGCGAAGAAGGCCGCGAGAGAAGCGACCGAAGTGGGCAGAACGGGTATAGCGATGATAAGGGAAATGAAGAACAATAGCATACAGATCCGCACAGTCGCCATGCCCTCATATGCCGCAATGGCATCCAGGGGCCGGACGGCAAGCATACACAATACACAGAACCTCGAAACTACCCCCATGCAGATGCAGAGGGAGATCATCGTGAATATCCGAGACCCAACCACCATTGGGAACCTGAGAGTCATGAACCCACGCAGCCTCAAAGGCCCACATAGACCGCTCCATTGAACAAGGTAGCAATGAACACATCAAGAACATCAAGGTAGTATCCTCTAACCAGCTCAAAAGCGGAGACCTCAGCATCAAGACGGCCACGGCTAAGGACATGGAAACCCTGAGGGAGTTTACGGAAGACTGGATTCCCAGGATCGGCGACGGCGCGTCTATGCGACGCCCAACATACGGAATAGTAGCACACGGGATACCTACCAGCTCGATGGACATGGATAAGCTCGAAGACATCCGAAACGAAATACTACTGGACAATAAACCCTTCATCCTGAACGCGGAAATCAGACACATAGGATGGCTTTCGAGAAAATCCTTTCAAAAGGCTATATCGTCTATCATCATCGAGTTCACCAAACCAGAGGACGCAAATAAGATCATCGACGAGGGACTCATCTGGCAAGGACAGGTCTTCCAGTACGATCTATACGAAAAGGGAAGCCGACTGAAGCAATGCTTTCGCTGCCAGAAATACGGCCACATAGGAACCCAGTGCGAGGCGACAAAAGCATGTGGCTATTGCGCAAAGGACCACAACTCACGAGACTTCCTTACCAGGACCAACGACTCCATACCCCGGAAATGCGCTGTATGCCAGGGAACACACGTAGCATGGAGCCACCAATGCCAGACCAGGAAAGAGGAAATAGCCAAGGTAAGGGCCGCATACGACACGCGCCCTACACACTATTCCGTCCGAGGAGAGCAGGACCCGAGGCCAGGAGAACCGAGAATCACCGCCAGAGACCCAGGCCGACCCCAGGAACCGCGGACAGCCAGGAGCCGATCCCCAGCCAAGAGAGGCCAGAAGAGAGCGAACACCGGAGACACATTGACGTCAGGCAACAAGGATAACGAACCCAGTACGGGATCCAACGCTCAGAGACCGATCAGGATAAGGACAGTGTCGAGAAGAGTGCTCGGCGACATAGCCAACAACTCACAGCCAAGACTGCTCAACAGCCAGCACATAGACCTTACTACAGACATGGACTCATAAACGTAAAACCCACACTGAGCATACTACAGTACAACGTCAGAAAGCAAGAGATACAGCAATGGCGACAATGTTGCGAGATCCACAAGTGCTGGACTTCGACGTCCTTGCCGTCCAAGAGCAGTGGAGAAATCCATTCCAGGCAACTACTCATCACCCAGCCAAGGCCCAATTCCACCTTTGTTATCCAGGAGATAACGAGAATGGGCCGGCGAGGGTCTGCCTATTTATCAACAAGAGACTAAATCACGTACGATGGCAATTCAAGGAACACACGAGAGACCTCTGTACGTGGATAGTAATACTAGCAAACGAAGAACGACTTGTCCTGCATAATATATACAACCCAGGCCAAACAACGCTAAACAGCCAGAGCGTCCTACCCTTATTACGTCAAATACTCGCGGAGTACAGCCACGAAGAACAGATCGTTCGCGGCGACTTTAACCTCCATCACGAGCTGTGGGGAGGTATAAACGTCAGAGGCGCCGAACAAGAGGCAGACGACCTGATCGAACTAATGGAAGACTATGGCCTTACGAATACTCTACTACCCGGAACGGTCGCCTACGAGGCAGGGGCACGTACGACGATCGATCTAAGCTTAGCCACAATAGGACTGGCAGACAGAGTTATAAGGAGCGAGATATATAGGGGAGTAGACCACGGTTCGGACCACCTCCCTGTCGTTACCATACTTGACATAAGAGTCAAGCAACTCACGAAAGAGCCGACAAGAAGGTAGAAAGAAATCGACGGAGACAAGTTTCAAACAACCCTCACACAAAAACTCCCGGAGCCACGAAGGCCAAGGACGGCAACAGCGCTAGAAGAGTACGTACGCGAAATAACCACGGCCATATGGGAAGCAGTAGATACGGCAGTCCCTAAAGACACTTCTGCAACAAGTCTAAAGAGGGATGGAACAAAGAATGTAAAAAGGTACTCACGGAGGCGAAGAGACTCCGGCACATGCGTAACCTGTACAACACAGAAGAAACATGGGAAGCATACTGCGCGGCAAGAAATCTTAAAACGAGGAATATCAGAAAAGCGTTACGACGGATACATAGAGACAAGGTGGGGGGGCGGCAGGGTCGCCGGAATTCCTCTGGAGGATGGCTAAGTGGGCAAGAAGCAGGGAAAACCAAGCACTAAACGTTACTCCTGAACTAAAACACCCTACCACCGGACAGAAAGCCGTCAAAGCGGAGGAAAAGGCACAGCTTCTGAGGGAGGCGTTCTTTCCCACTCCGCCAGACGCCAACTTGGAGGATATTAACAACGTCACGTACACAGACCAAATACCCATACCCCCGATTACCACGCAAAAGGTAGAAAACGCAATCCTAGCAACACCGTCCCTAAAGGCACCGGGCCAGGACGGAATACCGAATCTAATTTTACAGATAGCCCTCCCCTATATCAAGATGCATCTCACGAGAATCTTCAACTAAAATCTTGTTCTAGACACTGCCCGGAGCACTTCCAGAAATCCACCACAGTAGTTCTACGCAAGCCCGGAAAAGACAACTATACAGTCCCAAAGGCGTACCGCCTAATAGCGCTCCTAAACACTATAGACAAAATCATGGATGCGATTATAGCAAAATGGATAAGCTACCTAGCCGAAACCTATCAACTATTGCCGAACGCGCATATAAGAGGGAGGAGGATGAGATCTACTGAACACGCATTACATATCATTATCGAAAAGATATATAAAGCCTGGAATACCGGCAAAGGAAAGGTAGCGAGCCTTCCCCTCCTCGACTTATCAGGCGCATTTGACAACGTTTCGCACAAGAGGTTACTGCATAACTTGCGGAAACGGAGGATAGACGAAAAAGTCGTCCGATGGATCGTGAGCTTCCTTAAAGGAAGAAAGACGAACATCCTAATCAACGGATACAAGACTGTACAATACGAGGTCTCCACAGGCATCCCGCAGGGCTCACCACTGTCTCCTATCTTATACCTTTTCTCCAACGCCGAACTTATTGACGAACGCAACGGAGATACTTCCGCCACGGGAGATATAGACAACGCAGCTATCCTAGCAATAGGAGACACAACGGGAGAGACGTGGGATAAATTAAAAAAGCCCTAGAGAGAGCAGGACATTGGGCAACAACACACGCGTCCATCTTTGCGCCCGAGAAATTCCAACTCACGCACTTTACCAGGGCGAGGAAAAGAATCAACACAGAACAGGGACTCCAAACTCCGTGGGGCGAAATACCCCCGAAGCCAACATGCAAATACTTAGGGGTAACGATGGACACGAAGCTCACGTGGAAACCACACATCGAAGAAATACAGCACAAGGTCATGAAGACAATCGCAGCCATGAGCTGCCTTGGCAACTCAGCATGGGGCATAGGCCTCGATGGCATGAGGAAAATCTACCTAGGGGTAGCCATACCGCAGATGTTGTACGCATGCTCGATATGGTCCAACGCGGACATACGCGGCAAGGATTACACCAAAAAGACGCTAGAAACGCTGCAAACCACGCAGGCGAGAGCAGCCAGAACAATATCAGGAGCCTTCAAAGAGACATCAAGACCAGCCCTCAACGTCGAGACCTACCTCCTCCCAGTGGAACAACAGATCTGGAAACACAACGCGGAAGTAATAGGAAGGATCTTATCGAGCCAAGACATCCCCGAACTTGAGGAGTACAAGCCCGGAATATAAGGCAGACAGAAATACACGAGCCCGCTTAGGAGAATCTATCGGGAGGTGCAAAGAACGAGAGAACCCACCGGGTTCGCTCAAGAGACAATACCTCCGTACATTATACCCCATGGTGGCAAAGCCCAACAACACGCATAGCAGAAGCTACGGAACAGGACAGAATCTGAACACCAAAGAGAACTCGAAAGCGGGAGGAACTCCAACCTTATTTATACCGACGGAAGTGGCATCGACGGGCGCATTGGCGCAGCGGCCGTATGCCCCATGATAAAACAGACAAAAAGAGCGTATATGGGCAGAGACACCGTGTCGACCGTATACGCTGGAGAACTCCAAGGTATCAGCATGGCGCTACAAATAGCACGGGAAGACCGACAACAAGGACACAGGAGAGACAAGGTCGTGATATACACCGACAACCAGGCGGCTATCAGATCGTCGGCCAAACCGCTTGGAAAATCAGGAGCATGCCTCCTGAAAGTAATCGCACGACAGATCCAGGACCTACAGGAAGACGGCCTCCCGTGGAAATCCGATGGATCCCGGCCCATAGAGGCATCCCAGGAAACGAGGAGGCCGACCAAGCAGCCAAAGAAGCGACCGGATGGAGAGAAGATGATACCCAAGGCCAGAGGGCGGAACAACCGAAAGAACTGTTCTCATTGAAAGCCACCCTCAAGACGTGGAACCACAAGGAGGTCAAGAAGCACTGGGAAGCCAACTGGCGAACAGAAACCAAAGGCAGAGCTACATTCCGACACACACCTAAGCCAACACGAAAAATACTGGAACTCCACCAAGGTCTTAGCAAAAGGCACAGCGCAATTCTTGTCCAGCTTCGTACAGAGTAGATCAGCCTCAGAGACTTCCTCTTTAAACGGAAGGTTCCGGATATCACGGACCCCGAGTGCGGCTGTGGCGAAAGACGGCAAACCGTAGCTCACATCCTGTTCCAAAGTAGACGATTTAAGGACCTCTGGAACCGGGAACTAGGCCGTATACCAGGACGGGGAAACCTCCGGGCAGTCTTGAACAAGCGCAAAACAGCCATCAAGGCCATCAAATTCATAGAGCAGACGCAGATCCTAGGGCAATTCAGGATCGAGAGACAAGCAGACGAAGCCTAGCACTGGGTGGAGACTGAAGGTAAGCGGTATGCAGAATAAGAGGCGCAAGCCTCAAGAGACCTAGAACTACCTGTACATTAGTATAGAACCACTGTCTACGCAAGGCTGGCACCCAAGAGTAGATAGAGGTTAAGATTAGAAAGGTAGAGACTGGGGCCAGCTGGTTGTGTTTTGAATCTTCCAAAGACAGCGAAGTGGGGCGGCACGGATTAATTAACCGGCCGCGTCGGCGGGTTAACCGGTCATGCCGACCGGGCATAGCCACGGATGAAAGTCTGGCTGAAACCGAGTAGGAAGTAATCAATCAATCAATCAATTATTATTATATTGAATTATATTGTATTATGTTGGCGTGTGGTACGTTGCCATGCACCTGGCTGGTTGGCCCGTGCGAAGCTAACCCTAACGCGTCGCAGTAGGGCCACACATACCCCACCTGTAGGTAGTACTTTTAGATACATAACAGGGATCAATCTGTCAGCTAGCAGGGGTGCGCTAGCATTCCATATACGGAAAGGCTCCCTCTGATCGGACCATATATGTTCCGTGGACAGATTATCTAAAAGTGCAGTACGCGTTTTAAAGCGCCTGTAACTAATTATGCAATATAATATTATTAATAACCCCTATATTTAATAATTAAAAATCTTATTTGCTTAATTCGCGTTATTACTAATTAAATAATTATTATTAAAATAATATAAATTAAATATTAATAATAATTATTTATATTTTTTATTAATTATAATAATAACCGTACCGATAATGTCCGTAATTATTTATAATAATCTTAAAAATTAAAATAAATTTAAAACCGAAACTAAAACTAAAATTAAAAAATATAATTTATAAAAATATATTAATTTTAAATAAAATTTTTTATAACTTATTAAACTTATACCGTCCGATATAATTTTTTATTTAAAAACCTTTTTTATTAATTAATGCGAAAAATTAATTTATTTTCCGAAAAAATTAATTAAACGGATTATCTAATAAATATTTTTAAAATAATAACTAAAGGTAAATAAGTTTATAATTAAAATTTTACGATTTATATGTATTTAAATCGAAAACATAAAAGTTTTTAAAATTTTTTTAACGAATTTATAAAATAAATTTTGAATAATATTTTCTTATCGATTAAATAAACTTATTTAAATTTAAATAACGATTTTAAAGGTTAATATATTAATTTATAAAAAGCCGAAAAAATTTACGATAATTAATTATTTATAAATATTAAATACGAATACGAAAAACGATTAAAATAAATTTTAAAAATTACGAAAAAGTTTAATAAATAAATAATAAAATAATAAAAAATTATAACTTAAAGTTAACGTTATAAAGTTTCTAAAATAATTATACCGGTTATTTGGATAAATTAATTATATATAATAATAATACCGATTATACCTAATTAATCGAATTTATTTATATTTTTAAAACGGAATAAAATTAAAATTAACTTTTTATATTATTAAATTATAACGAATTTATAATAATTAATAAAAAACGTTAAAATAATATTTTTAACTTTTTACAAAACTTTTATAAATTTTTCGAATTAAAACGATTTTAATTAAAAAAAAATCCAAAAATATTAATAATTAATTACGTAATAAAACTTTTAAAAAAAATTAAAACGAAATAATCGTAAAAAATCCTAAACGGACCGAAATAATAATAATAATAAACGGAAACGTTAAAATTAAACTTATAAAAGATTTAATATAAAACGTACTTAAACTTTAAACATAAATTACCTTAATATTATTACGCATTTTTTAATAAAATTTTAAAAAAATTTAAGCTTAAAAAAAAAATTTCGGTATTAATTTAAAACCGGATTATTTCCGATTAATCCTTAAAAAAATTTTAACCGTTTATTAAAAATTATAAAAAAATTAATTATTTAAAAAACGGATTAATTTTTAAAAGGAATAAAATAAATTTTATTATAATTTTTAATTTTTAATTAACGTAATATTATAAACGTTATATTTTACTTTTTAAAAAATTTATTTATTTTGCATTTAAAATTTATAATATATATTTTTAACTTTATTAATAAGTTTTTAAATTATAAAATAACAATTTAAAATAACGAAATATACGTAAAAAAAAACTTCGTTCCGATTAATAAATACGGTAACATAAACGTATTAATTTAAAGTTTTATAAAACCCGAAAACGTTACGTTTATATAACGTAACTTACTATAAAAATTTTGCGTATAATTTAATATCCTTTCGATAATTTCGGAAAGAAAATATTAATAAAATAATTTAAAAAAAATTAATTTTATACGAAATAAATTTAATTAATTCGTTATCGAAAATATTAACGTAATATTATCTTAAGTAACCTTAACGGTTTATAAACGAAACGTTAACTAATATATAACGAAACTACTATAAACCGGTAACGGTACGATATAATATTTAAAACTAAAATATCTAAGGCCCGAAATAATTATTTAATTATAATTCCATACAAAAAAAGTCCGCCTAAAAATTTAATAACAGTCGAATATTAAATATATAATAAAACGAAAATTAAAAAATAAATACGTCGAAAACCGACAAAAAAAAAACGTTGCGATTAAAATAATAAATCGTTATTAATTTTACAAATTTCGAAAAAAGCCTTAAAGGATATAAATACGTTATATTTGCAACCGATAAATACTTAAACTTTATTTAAAATATTTACCTTAAAAATTAAAAGTAAAATATATAAATTACGGTATTCTGATATTTCCTAAAAGTTTTAAAAAATTAAAATAAAATTTTTCTGCAAATATTCGAATACGGTAACGAAATTTTAAAAAATTATTAATTTCGAAATATATTTTAATCGTTTCCTTTTAGTATTAAACTTAAACCATTAATACCATACATCCAGGCCCAGAACGGAAATATAAAACGCTTAAAAAATATAATTAAAAAAAAAGCGATTATAATACGAAATAATATTAAATTATTTTCGTTTTTAATTATATATATTCTTAAAATAATAATATATTTATATAACCGTATCCTTAAATACGTTTTTTTAATAAAACCTATATAAAATTTATTATATTTACTTAATATATAAAAACGACGTTATAATATTTAATTAAAAACTTTAATAAACTTATTTACGAATATATGGCTATATAATTTACGTTATAATTATTATTACTATAAAAAAAAGTTTTAAAAATTAAATTTTAAAATATAAATTAACTTTTTCGTTAATTATTAATTTACGAGTATTTACGAAATCTGGAACCCGTTAATTAATAAAGTTATTATTATTTAAAACGTATAATTTAACGAAAAAGTTATTTTTTTAGGTAATATTAAAAACTTAAAGGACGATTTTTTTTACGTTAAAGAAAACAAATTACGCAAATTATTCCGATAAATAAAATTATTTAATTAAACTTATACCTATTTTATATAAACATAAAAAGAAAATAAAAGCTTAAATAAAACAATTTAATTACCGGTTAAACAAAAAAAATGGTTCTAAAATAATATAAACGTACGAAACGTACGAAATAAGAAAAAATAAATTTATTCGTATAGAATTAATTATTTTTATATAACGGTTATATTCGAATTATTTCCGTTCCTTAACTTATTACTTCTATTAACGTTTACTTTAATAATTATTACGATTAATATATTAACGGAAAAAATAAAGGTAACCTTAAATTCTTATCGTTTTATTCAACCTAAAATAACGGTAAAAAAAGAAAATATTTTATAAATTATAAACGTAAACTTTCCGTACGTTCCGCGTTAAAAAAATAATTATCGGTACGATTATAAAATATAAAAAGCCGCGTTTAATATAAAACGATGAACTTATTTTATTAATACGATTAATAACCGGCCGGTAAGTTACGGAAATTTTAGGAAAATAATTATCCGAAATAAGTATTATTTTAATCTGAAAAATTTTAATATAAAAAAATATAATATAATTTTTAAATTATAAAACAGAATATATAAACGTAACTTATTATTATTATCACAAAATTATAAAAAGTTATTCCGTAAAGCCGAAAAAGTTTATTTATAAAGTTATAAAAAATATAATTTTAAAAAGCCGTTAATTAATTTTTTATTAAAGGAAAATAAGTTTTAAAATATATATAAATATATATTTATAAATCTAATAAATAAAGCTGGTTATAAAAATATAAAACGCGTTTCGTTATACGAAACGATTAATAGCTTAAAAATTTTTATAATAATATATACGTATTTATTTTAATTAAAAGGTTATTTCGAATTTTAATTATTATTACGGTTAAATTTAACTTAAAATTTAAGCAATATAACGGTATAAAAGTTTTCGTTAATGCGAATTTATTTTATTAAATAGTTATAAAAATATTTTTAAATTATTTATAACGTATTAAAATTTTTTTAATTAGAAAAATATTATATAAATTAAGGAAATTATTTTTATTATAACAAAAAAATTTTATTAAAATATTTAAGAAATTAAAATTTCGTTAATTAATTAATTTAATAAATACGGTAACGGTATATTTTTATAAAAAATAAAAATTTATAATAATTCTTTAATATAGAAATAATTAAGAATAAATTTTAAAAAAATTTGGTTATTTTAATCCGATTTTATAAATAAGTTAATTAATTTAATTTTAAAAAAAAGTTTAAATAATTTTTTAAATACGTTAATAATAAACGTTAAATTATTACCGAATTTTGATTTAACTTATTTAAATTCCGTTAATAAATATTAAAAAAAAATCGGTTTTATTTTATACGTAACGTTTAATACGTAATTTAATATAACTTTTACGGTATTTTAATTTGCCCGATTTAATTTAAATTCTAATAACGTATATTATAAAATTATTAATCAAATTATTTAATACCTGATCGAAATTAAAACATTAATATTATAATTTAAGGGTAAAGATTCGTTAAATATTTAAAGTAATATTTTTTTTACGGATAATACGATCGATTAAAAAACTTTTTAAATTTATGTTATAAAATTAATAAAAAAAATAATAAAATAACGGACGAATAAATAAGATATAATAATTATTTTTGTAACCGAAACGGAATTATTTTATTTTCGATTAATTAAAAAAATAAAAATCGGTATAAATATAAAACTTTTAAATATATAATGCGATAATTAATAAATTATACGGTTTATTAATATTAACGTTATTTTTTTATAAATAAAATTACGGTACGTAAATATATATAATTATTAATTTCGAAAAATTATAAAAAAAAATATAATTAAAATAAAATATATACTTACGGGCGATATATTGGCTGATAGATTAATAAAAACCTTATTTCGTAAACTTTTTAAATATTTTAAAAAGTAATTAAAATTAATAAATATTATAAAAGTTTTAAATTTACAGAAATAATTTTTAAAAATTATTTTAGATAAAAAATTAGTTAATTAAAAGGATTTAATTACCGGAAAAAAGGTAAAATAGATAGTTACGGTTTTAAGAAATAATAAAGGGTGATAATTAACGCTGTAATTACGTTAAGGCGTTAAGGGGGTATGTTAGCTAGCAGGGGTGCGCTAGCATTTTATATACGAAAAGGTTCCCTTTGATCGGACCATATATGTTCCGTGGACAGATTACTTAAAAGTGCAGTACGCGTTTTAGAGCGCCTGCAACTAGTTATGCAATACAACATTACTAATAACCCTTATATCTGATATAATCTGATCCTTTTTAACACAAGTTAATAATATATATATTACGATACTAATAATAATTAGATAAATTACGCGTATTTTTATATAATAACATTTTTTTAGTTTTTTTAAAGAAAAATCGTAATATAAATTTTATTATTTTTTATTATTCGTAATATATTATTACGAAATTATAATTAACATATTACGAAATTAATTAACCGGCCTAAAATTATTATAATCGGTAAAATTACGAAAATAAATCCGTTCAGTTAATATATTATAATAATCAATTTTTTTAAAAAATAATAAAAATCCTTAAACGATAAAATTATTTAATAAAATAATATTAACAAAATATTATAACCTTATAACGTTTTTACTTAATTAAAAAAATTTATTTTAAAATAAAAACGTTTTTACGTTAGAATAAATTATTTATATAAAACCGTTAAAATTTTTACCGTAAAAGTTACCAAAAGAAAATAATAAAAATTAACCGAATAAAATTAATAAGGAATAAAAAAATTCCATAAAATTAACGTTATAAACGATTTATATAAATAATATTTTAAACGATTTAAAATATTATTAACGAATAAATTTTATTCGAATTAAAATAACGATTTATTACCGAAAACGGGACCGTCGAATTTATTAAAATAATCGAAATCGAAATTACCAAATATATTATTATTACTTAAAATACTTAAAAAATACCAAACCGTTATCGTTAATTTAAAAAGATATAATTATATACCTTTAGCCGTAAACGTATTAAAGTTCCCTTTTACTAAAAACCCTTTTTTACTCGAAAAGAAAAAAAAAGGAAAAAAAAAAAGAATTCGACTTTCCCTCCAACCGACCCCATGGATAATTAACGTAACTTAGCCGGTAACGGTCCACGAATAAAAACCCTATCAACAACATCATTATATTCGGCACCCCCCTCGCCCTTATTTTCAGACAGCGATAGTAACGGTGGCCACGGCGGTAACGGCGGAGGTGGCGAAAAAAGCAGCGATAGCTCCTTTTCATCATCCAGCTCCTTATCGTCGTCCGATTCAAATTCGGATTCGGACTCGGACTCGGAAAATAACTCGAATAATTCGAATTATAACGACCAAAGAAAACGTTATTAAAATTGTAATAAAAAAAAGGAAAAAAAAGTAAGGAAAGATTTAAAAAAAAAATACCTTCCGTTAAAAACGTTTTAACTTCGCCCTTAATAAAAAAAGTTATTTAAAGGGTTTCGAAAAGTGGAAACTTTAAAAAAATACCTTAAATTTCGTATTCGAAAAAATAAGTAATAAGGAAAAAATAAAGCTTTTTATTCTTAATAAATTACGTCTAGCAAAAGTAATTACTAAAATAACCCGTCAGATATCCTTAAAACTTATTACCAGAATTAAAAAAGGTATGAAAATATTAAAAACCTTCCGTAAAATTTATATAACGATTAAAAAAATACGTTAACGTTCCTTTTTTAAAAAAAATTAAACCAGTTACGTTATAACGGCAAAAACCCGGTCGCCTTTATTATTAAGTTTTAAAAAATAATCCGCGATATCAAAAAATGCGGCATAAAATTAAGCAAAAATTAATAAGTTACGATATTTTTAACCGTTATTAAAAATAAAACAAACGATTAATATCGTATAATTAACTCCGTATTCCGAAAGACGGATTACACCCTTTATTACCTTATTAACGATTTTAACAGCGAATTTTACCATCGCGTTAAAAAGGCTAAAGGTAACGTAAATAGTAACGATAAGCTTAAAGGCCAAAACCATAACACGAAAGGCCGTAATAATAATAATAACAATAATAACAAGGGAAAAAATAACAGTAACAAACCTTTATAGAACGCTAAAAGCAAGCCCCTTTATTAGAACTATAAAAAGTACAAATACCTATCGAAAAACTGCCGAAAACTTAAAAAAGATAATAATAACTAACAAAACGGCTAACATAATAACAGACGAAATAGCAACAACAGCAGGTTTAATAACGGTAATAATAATAATACGAATAATTAATAACGTTAATCGGAAACGTATTATATCTTAAACAAACTTAAGGATTTATATAATTAGCTTTTGAAAAAATATTAAACTGGTTATATTATAAAAATTAACTAACTTAAAATGGCTAAAATCATAAAATTATTTAACTAGATTATATTATAACGGAACGTTTCGGTAAAAGGTATATCCATTTTAAAAAGTATTATTACCTTAAAAAGCGGTCCCGGTTTTATTACGTAAGGAAACAGTACCAAAAAAAAACTTATAAAAAGAAATCCGATAACAAAATTAAATACGAAGCAAAATATATTCGAAAAAAACCTTAAACCATAATCCTTTAATTATATAACGTAAAAAAAAAACCGTAACGAAATTTTATAAAATTCAGAAATTAACGTATTTATTACGAATGATACCAAAAATTATTTTCCAAAATAATTATTAAATATCTGAAATAAAAAGTTTATAATAATTACCGAAAAAAACCTATTTAAGTTAAAACAATCGATATAATTAATTAGAACTTAAAAAGATTTAAAAATAAATATAATTTTATAACCTTAAAATATACGTTATATATACCGTCGTTTCTGTTACGTATATTTTCCGGCAAAATCTTTTATAAATATAAAAAATATCTTTATAAAAGTTATTAAATTAATAATAATGGAACGAAATTAATAATAATCGATATACCAAAACGAAACTTTCTTTTTTAAACGTACGGCCGTAAAAGATTATTTATAAAAGGATTAATTAATAAATATTAATAAAAATATGCGCTAAATATAGCTTAAAATAAAATAAACGATATATTAAAAGTTTTTTAAACCTTTATAATTAAAAAAAAAATTATAATAATTAAAATTATTATAAAAACATCTTTTTTAATATAGCCGTTTATACCATCTTAATAATAAACGATTAAAGTAAATTATTAAAATAAACTTAAAAAAATAAATATCGAACCGTTCGTTTATAAATCTTATAACAAAATTAAAATAACCAAAATACTTTTAAAAAATCCCTAAAAACAAAAAATATACGTTAAAAAATTATTTTAGTATAACGTAAAATAAATTAAGCCCGTTATTATCGAAAATAACGGTTATTATAACCTTATAATAAACGATATTAACCGTTACCGTATTTTTAAAACGTATAAAAATAAAAATAAAATATAATATTATTTTTATATTTATATAACGAACGTAAAAACTAAATTAACCCTAAATAACAAAATTATCAAAACCTTCCGTATTAATAAAAGCAGAAAATTCAAAATAAACTTATTCGAAATATTTTATAATACGGAAAAAATTAACTTAATTAACTTTAATCCTTATAATTAATACCGAAACGATATTCCAGAAAAGAATATTTATATTATTTAAAATAACGTCCGTATTATTATTACTTAAATATATATCTTAATTTATTTTTAAAATTACGTTATAAAAATAACAGTTTATATATTTAATCGTATAAAATAATTTATAATTAAAAATATTATATTATAAACATATTATAACCGAACGTTAAAACTTAAAAATAAAACGAACAAATTAAATACCGTATATTTATAAATTATTAATAGTCGTTATATAATCCTAATCGACGAAAATTATCGAATTAAGGCCGAAAAATTAAAAGTACATAACGTTAAAAACCTTTTCTTAAAGTATCAAAACGAACATAATTATAAAATCTAGCTATTAAAAAACGGTTACTTTTTAATTATACCATATATATAAATTTACAAAAAAATAAGTACGTTAAAAAAAAGAATAAACCGTCCGACCTAAGGATTATTATAAAATTTTTACCTTTTTATATATAATGCAAATTACGTTACCGATCCTGAAAGAAAGACGTAAACGTCCATAACCGTAATAATAGCGTTATATTAAACGATTAAATAAATAATGAAATAAAAACCGTAAAATGAAAACGAAATAAACCGAAAAATATTAAGTTAAAATTAAACGAATATAAAGCTTTTAACGAAAACCTTAAAATTATAAAAGCTTTAATTTAAAAAGACGTTAATTTTTATTTAGATATTTATAATTTTAATTTTTTTAACGCATCGGAAAACGATTTTTACGAAATTTTAAATAATTATATCGTTATTTAATAAACGTAAAAATAAATGCAAATATAAAATAAATATAATAATAAGTTAATTATATTTAATATCGATAATAACGGATTTAATTTTAAGAAAGTTATAAAAAGTTTTAAATAAAATATATAATTTAAAATTATTAATAAAAAAATTAATAAGAATTTATAATAAAAAGCTTTTACCTTTAAGCCGGTAACCGAAGCCGTTAAAGGCTACTTAATAAATATTAAATAAGTTTAGAAAAATATTTTTACGAACAAATTGGAAAAATATAAGGCCCGTATTTATACGTAAAGTTCTATTTAATAAAAAGATATAAATTATAACGAAATAAATACGAATATTATCCGCGTAATATATTAATGCATATTTATAACTTTCGTAATATTTATAAATAATATATATAATAAATCGATTTTATTATTACGTATTTTAACAGTAACGTAAATAAAAAGATTTTTATAAAACGTTTTTTTATATTTTAAAAATATTTCGATATTTATTTAAATAAAAAATAACGTTTTAATTTTATACCGGAAAAAATTATTAAATTAATAAACTTTTTTTATAAACTAAAATAAATAAATACCGGAAAAGAAAACCTTAATCGATATTCGAAAAATATAATTTTTAGTTATTAATATATAATAATATAATATGTATTAATCCGAAAACTTAAAATATTATTACTTTATACATTAACGATTTTTTATTTTTCGATTCCGATAAAAAACGTTTACGATACGTAATAAACGTTATTATAAATAACGTACTTATAAATAATTTCGGAACGATAAATTAATACCTTAAAATACGTATTATCTGGTCGTCCGAAACGGATAACGTTTACTTTAACAAAAAATAATATATCGATAAAATATTAATAAACTTAAAAATGAATCATATAAAAACGGAATTAATTTTTTTAATAAAGAAATATTTAAATTATATATTTCGTTATAAGGATATAATTAATAAAGAAAATATTTTCGATTACGTAAATTTCGTTAATAAATTTAATTTCTTTAATTATATAACGTAATTTAATACTGTATATATTACGTTTACTTAAATACGTTTTATAAGCAACCCGTTTCCGAAATATCAAAAATATATTAAATATTTTCTGAAATATTTAAAAAATATTTCGAAATTATTTATCCGGTATCGAAAATTAAATAAAACCTATTTTTATTATATATATAATAAATTAAGATTATTTATAATAATTAACGTAAATTTTACGGATAATTTTAATATAATTAAATTTTTTATTAATTACGTTTTATTTATAACGAAAATTCCAATTATATAAACGTTAAAGCGATAATAAATTATTACGAAATATATTTCGAAAGTTAAATACGTAATATTAAATATAATAATTATTAAAATAATAAACGTACGATTTCTTTTTAAAAAATTAAGATTTATATTTAAAGGTTTTATTACCGGTTTTAAAAATAATAACGGTACGAAAAAATAAATTAAAAAAACGTTATATTACGGAAAAAGCGTTATATACGCGTTAAATATTATTATATCTGCTAAAAAATTTAAAAAAGCTGAATAAAAATTAAATATATTAAAAACGTGAAATATTTTGTTAATAAATTTATTAAATTTTTAAATAAAATAATATACGAAAAATAATATACCAAAAATTTATTATTAACTTAAACTTTAAAATATTTAAAAGTATATATAAAAATATAACTTTAAATAATAAAAAAATAATTCCGTTAAATTTCTTTTATACGGAAAAAAAGGTATTTTTTTAAAACTTATTTTTTGTCCGAAAACGATAATTACGATATTTTTTTAACGATTATCCGAAAATATTCGCTTATTTATTAATTTTAAGGTTTTAATTTTTTATAAAATTATTTATATATATTTTATTTTTTCGATTTTTACGTATTAAATTAAGGCTTAGTAATTCGGTAATTATTAATTACGATATATAATTTATAACGAATAAACATTTTTAAATTTACCGGATTATAATTTTTATTTTGTAATTACCGAAAAATGAAAAAGTTTTAAAAATAATAACCTTAATTATTTATGTATAATTATAAAATTTTTAAAGTAATAAATTAACGTAATATAATCATTTCCGTATATTAACGATTAGGTAATTATAAAACGTTTCGGAAAAAATAAAATTAATTATCCGAAATAACCGTAATAATACGGAAATATAAAAAGGCCGGTTATTTAATATAACGGTTAAAATATTAATATTATTAATTCGAAAAATAAAAATTTAATTTTAAATTAAATAATAAATTATTTTTTATTAGTTTTCTTACGTTTTTTATTAATTTTTATTACCTTTTTTATATAAAAGTTAAAATTCGGCCTTTAAAACGTATTAAATAAATAGTTTTTTTTTAAGTTTCTGGTATACGTATAACGCAAAAAGGCGTATTAACGTATGGTACCTGGCTCGTTGGCCCGTACGAAGCTAACCTTAACGGGTCGCAGTAGGGCCATACATACCCCACCTCTAGGTAGTACTTTTAGATATACAACAAAGATCAATCTGATCCTTCCTGACACAAGTTAATAATACACACATCACGATACCAATAACAGCCAGATAAGCTGCGCGTATCTTCACATATTGTATTATTTAACACCGGTGGCGACCAAAGTGTCCTAAAATGGATACGCAGTAGTCCGCAAGCCTCCTTAATGGCATATGGGGCGTATTAGGCAAGGTAGATTTTACGTACATATTATCATAGTTAAAAATTGACCATAAATAACGCTATTGCTAGCAAAGCAGTAGCGGCGTTGCTAGTTAGCAAATCATAGCTGCAACTTATCCGGGAGTTCGCAAATAATGTATATTATTACTACATCTCCCCTGTCGGTCCACAAAGCTGTAGTAGTTCTCGTATACGTTCCAGCGGCCGATTGTTGATAGCATACCTCCTTCCTTACATATTACTCTTAGTAGTTCGTTCAGTACTATCCTCCTTCCCGCTGGGGCTAAGCCCGTCATAGCTCGAATCAAATCCCGTAGCCGCCGACCCGACCGAATGTACCGCCACAATCGACGACTTGAACGGGTCGCACATTTTTGCACCCCTACCGGGCAGCTTACATAAGTGCCAAGTCGTCGCCACCAATATGTTGAATATTGGAGAACGACTTGACTACAGGAGGAGCCTTTTAACCACTTGCTCAGGTGGAATCAATCAATCATGATTATTCCCAAACATTCATATTCCATTCAAACCAACCTACGCCCTCTCGCTCGTCAGACGCCCTGACCTTAGCCCAGGCCGTGTCAAACGTAGATGCCCGACCATCATCATTGACTAGCTTCAGGGGTGCATGGGCTTGGGGCTCAATCCGAACCCGAATCTCCTCTTTCCCATGCGCAAGGACTTTCATTTTCATCCCCGTGACCATTTGTGTCTTTACCTCGCTATTAGGGGTATGTTTTGTGACTACGTCCTCCTCGCACTCTAAACCTTCAATTTCCTGGATGTCATCGCCTGTCTGAACATAGCCCATCGACATGCTTGGGCGGCCGGGCCAGCGGAGCTGTAACGCATGAATCCTCGTCTCGGTCGTGCTGCCATGCTTTGCCGGAAGGTAAAACGCTGACCATATCCAGTCCGAAGCCCACCAATCTCTGGCTCCCCAGCTGTGGTCCCTTTGACCATACGCTGAATTAAGCGCAATGCTTGTCCCATTGATAACCAACAACCCAGTCACAGTGCACGGAACCTCGTAGCGTGTTAAGATCCTGTACTGATAGGGAATCCCTGTCGTATTGTACGACAGGCTGAGGCTGAGGCTTTCGCTTGTCGAAGGTGGCGAAGTGCCTAGGAGGATATCGTTAGCATCGTGGTAGTGGGCGGCGGCGTCGCTGGACATCTTGATTCGGTAAGTTTCGAGTTCTTCTCCGGTGTTTACCTCATGAACAATATCGTATGCACCTGGCTTAGCCAATCGCAGACTATGCTCGTCTAAAACTACACCGGGCGCCGCATAATCCGCAATCTGGTAGACACCTTTTCCCTTTTGTGTAATCGTGGCCGTGTACCAGTTTCCCTTCATGCGCGGTGTTAGGGCCAACCGTATCCAGCCTGCTATGCCCTGCGCCTCATCGACAAAGTCAAAGTACCAACTTTCGCTCCAGTACTTGCCCATCCAGGCAGGATGCGGATACTCGTTCTCAATAAGCGGGCGAAGTGGCGTTGGATCCTGTGGCGGCAACTCAGGAAGAAGCTCAAGGGCATTTGTATCCTTGATAAGTTCGCACTCTCGTGCTATTAGGGCCATGAACATGTCATCACCACGACCCGCACAGTCGATCAACTGGCTGCTCATGATATGCGTGGCCAAGGTGCCAAGCGTGTGAAGGCGCAGGTCGTGAGTGACTTGTTCGAAGGTCAGCGTTGGCCCGAATCCAGGAGGCAGTGCCTGGGCAAGCGCGTCGCAATAAGCTCTCAGCAGATCATCCTGCCAGGCCCGTCTGTCCTCTACCTTCAGACTGCAGGCGAGGAAGTAGGCAATGTCGCCAACTAGTGGCCCAGCCATAATGCATTGCCAGTCAATTACCTTCAGGCCCCCGGCTGCCGTGAATAGGAGGTTATCCAGCCGGTAGTCGCTGTGTTTGACTCCGATCTTCTCCGGGCTTGCCGTAAGCTGCTGTTCGATCCACCAACCAAGCGCCGGAACCCACCTCTCGCAAATCTCGAGGTGCTCTGGTGCCATTTGGCTTTCATAACGGGCTTTGAAGCTCAGGAACATTTCATGAAAGAAGGCCTGGTTGGCATTAGGCTCCCGAATCAGCCAGGAAGCTTTCTTCAGCCAGGAAGCCTTCTCCGCGTCCATCAGGACCGGCCGCAGCGCGCCATGCATGAGACCGAGGGTCCGCATGGCCAACAAGGCCTGCTCACGGGTCGCCCCGCGGAGGTCATCACCGACGAGGGCATCCGTGCCGGCGTCCTCAAGCAGCAGCGAAGAAAGTGCCGTCTCTGGGTTGAAGCCAGCGTGAAAGCATCTGGGCAGGGCCTCGCGAGCCGTTTCAGGGAGTAGAGGCGCTATTTCGGCGTAGAACCGAGCCTCGTACTCGTAGAGGTTGATGGACACGGCCGTCGCACGACTTTGAGGGTTTGGCGAGGGAATTTTGAGGATTATGGTGTCAGGGCGTTCGAGGTTTAAGCCGGAAGGGGTAGCCCCATAGTTCAGGGATAGGCGATAGACTTCACCGACTTGTCCCGTGCCGATTTTCGTCGCCACAAACGAGATGATACCCGAAATAGATAGTGCCTCAGCAAGGAACTCGACGGTAACTTGGTCGACTTTCTCGATGGCTTGGGCGCTGAGAGTGGGCTTGGTTGTCATGGTGCTGATTGTCACGGTGCTGATTTTTTAATTCTCAACGCAACTGAACAATTTCTTTGTTTCGATAATAAAAATAGGCAAGTTAGTAACGGGAGAAGTCTTGCTGGGCAGCCTACATGCGCGGTGAAAGTGTGTGTAAGTTTGGATTCTAATGTCCCTTTCTGCAGTGCCTTGTGCCCTCAATTTATGTGCCATAATGACCCCTCTTGAGCTCAGCTCCATGTAGCGCTAGAAATCCGTAGATACGACTGGCCAGCCACCTACATAATCCTACGACAAAGTCGTATTCATACAACACGTGAGGCCGACACCTGTGCCTATCACAGGTCGCGCGCTTAAACCTTCCCGGACGCTCATGCGGCGGGATTTGGAGATTCGCCGAGATTGCCCATTCCCATCAACATGACGCTAAGGTTATAGTGAAGGTGGCACGAAAGCACCGTACGGCAGTCCATAGAGACTGGAGGGACAAAAGTTAGGCTGATAGGTGTAAGTTCAATGCTAAAAAGTATAGCGCATATTGATCTGTCAGATAAGTAGCAAGCTAAAATCTTGCACTTAACAAATAGATAAGCTATCGAAGATGATATTTTGGCGCAGTGGCTGACAGGATCCCAGTATAGATTAATATAAAAACTGATTATATAAAGAAAGTACTTTTATAAATTTATTAATATATAATTAAACTTTTTTAATTAATAATATAATATATATTATTTATATATAAACTTTATATATTTATTTAATTATTAGTAACTTAAAAATTTTAATTATATCTTTTTTATATAATGTAAAAATTAAATTAATAAGTTTTAATAACTAACTTTTATTTAATAAAAGTTTTTTTAAATAATAATATATAAGCTTAAATAATGTTTAACTTTTTAAATACGTTCATTTATATTATTAGAAGCTAAATTGTTACGAATTATTTAAAAGAGTAACCAGTTAAAAAAGCTTAATGTTATAATCTGACAGGCTTAGCAGGGCCAGGCACGGTCGGAGGTTTAAAAGGGCAGAACCAGGTAGGTCCTCGGTTACGTAACCTGCTCGATGGGCTCGATTACGGCAATTAACTTATAAGCATCGAGCCGGTTAAGCTGGCGTTAATACTTAACGGATTCGAAACGGTTCGATAAGTAAAAAATTATCGAACCGGTCGAACGTATTAAACTAAAAATAATATATATACGTTTATTATTTTCTTATAATTAAAATAATATTAATTTATAATATAATTTAATTATTTAAATCATTTTTAATATTTATTATTATTAAATATAATTATATATTTAATTTATTATTTAAATTTTTATAATATTATTATTAATATAAATTATATAATTTAGATTTTATAATTAATTAAGTTAATTAATTATTATACGTTATAAAATGTTATTTAATAATACCGTTAAATTTTAAATAATACGTTATACCGTTAATATATCGATTAATATTTAAAAACTTATTACGTAATAAAATTCAAATAAGATTATAAAATTTAAAAAAGTTATTTAATGCATTAAAATTTAGGTTAATATTATTTAATATATTTAAATTAACAAAACCAAAATTATATTTAAAAGATCCGAATTATATAAGAAGAAAAATAACGTATAAAGTTTCCGTCTTTAGGTATATATTAATCTTTATTTTAAAGGGATTATTAATAAAACCGATAAAATTCTTACGGTTATAACATTTTTAAAAGAAATGTTTTGGATTAATTGGAACTTATTTTACGAAATTATGTAAAAAATAAAAAATCGGATTAATAATAAGTTACCAAAATTTTTGCAAATATTATATTAATTTCGGAAATCTTAACGAAAAAAAACCGTAACGTAAAAAATTTTAGACTTAAAAAAAAAAAAAAAAGTAACGTCCAAGTACGGAATAACGCTTAAAAACCTTATAGCTAGAATAAGATAAGGAGATAAAAAAGACGATAACTTAATCGATGTGTTTTATAAAAGCTTAAAAAACGACGTTAAAATTAAAATTATTAAAATAACGTACCTTATTACCCTAGATAAATATATCGTCAAAGCCGTAAAAATTAATAATCGATAATATAAGCAATAATAAAAACGAAAGAAATAATTTATTTTTAAACTCAGGTTTATAAGAACTAATTAAATTAAGAAACGTAATATACCTTTTACTGCCTACGGGACGGTATTAAGATTTATGGAACTAAAAATAACCCGATAAAAAAACGAATCCCAGGTTAAGTACTATAATTACGGCAAAATAGGTTACTCTAAAAGCCAGTATAAGGTTACTTAGGAAATAACGTTAAAGTTGGACCCCAGTACTTAAAAGACAACTAAAAAACAAAAACAAGAAACTCGTTACTTTCGGCATAATTAGGAAAAAGAAAATCCTAATTTACCCCTAAAAATGCGAAAAGGATTACAGGAAACTAAAACATTCTCCCAGGCCGCAATTATACGATAATATACCTTTACGGCCGGTTTAATAATTACTTAGTAACACCAGGAACATAAAAGATGGAAGGAATTAATATCGGAAAAATTAATGTTTCGTATATAACAGAAAAAGTAGCAACGATAAAAATAATGGAAATTAAATAAGTAGATTAAAAAATACTAAAGTTGAAACGAAACCTTATATCCAAAAAAACCCGACCGATATAGGAAATTGTACGCTATCTATTATACAAAAGCCTATTACCCCCGATATCAAAAATAATAAAAGTACATCTAATAACTAATTATCCGGATGTATTAATAAGGTTTTAATTTCGAAAACCAGACTGGAAAAGATATTAAAAACTAAAAATGGTACCGATACTTACGCATTATAGTTACGTATAATACCATCGACATCCTTATAGTTAAAAGAAATTAACCAAAAGGAAAAAGTTACCCCGAATAAGATTTTATATACTATTACGAATAATATAATTATAAAATATAAAAAGATTAAATATATTAGACGCTTATAAAAGCCTTACGAAAAATTATTTATAACTTACGTTTTAAATTAGTATTTATGTTATAACCAGCAGGCTTAGCTCTCAAAAGGACGGTCGGAAATTATAGAAGATACCTCCGATATGGACCTGGAGTTACGTAACGTAGATCCGGATGGATCCAACGGATCCAAACGGATCCCAGTTTAGATATATACGCTTATTATTTCCATAATTTAAATAATATAAACTTTTAATATAATTCAATTGCTTAAATTACTGTTAATATTTATTATTATTAAAAATAATTATATATTTAATTTATTATTTATATTTTTATCATATTATTATTAAGATAAACCGTACGATTAAGGTTTAATAGTGAATTAAGCTAGTTAGCCATTATAGGTTACAAATTTCTATTTAGTAATATTATCAAGCTTTAAATAATATTTCCGATATTATATCGACCAGTTAATAACTTACAAATTTTTATTTAGTATTATTAACAAGCTTTAAATAATATTTCCGATATTATATCTACTAGTTAATAACTTACTAACCTTACTTATGTAATTTCGGACGATATCATGGCCTTAAATAATGAAAAAGCTTTATAAGAACTAAGTCTTATTTAAAAAATATTTTAATAATTAAATATAATAAACGGACGTATCGTTTAACTTAAAAAAATAACGCCAGCTTTACCACTTTACTTAAAATAGCCTAAAAAAAAGCTTAAAAAAAAAGAAATAAAAGCCTTATAGTTACAGGACCTTTAAAAAAATAAGCTTATCGAGTTAATATCTACTAAAAAACCTAAAAAGGTATTAAAGTTACCTAAACCCGAACTATTCGATAAAACTTCCGCCAAATTATAATTATTCCTTACCCAATATCGAACTTATTTTGGCTATTTCCCTATCCGACTTACGACCTTTATATAAAAAGTCGAATTCGTAATTAATTACCTTAAGGGAAATATAACTACATAATTCGAACTAACATTAAGGAAATATATTACGCTTCCGCCAAAATTACGATTATCTAAAGTACGAATAGTATATAACAATTATAAAAAATTCGAAAAGATATTACGAAAGGCTTTGAATATAATAAATAAAAAAATAAAGGCCGAAATATAATTTAAAAACTTAATTTAAAAAAGATGTATATCTAATTACGGTATTACGTTTATTTAACAAGCTTCGAAAATAAATTAAGGATAAAAAACGTTAATAGCTAAGTTTTTTAAAAACTTAAAAAAAAAATACAAAAGGAACGTTTTAAAAGAAATCGATTAAAATTTTTTACCGATTATATCGTAATAATAATTAAAATTAACAAGCCATAATACGTATAAAAAACTAAAAATACAAATTTCATAATAAAACTAAACACTTTACCTACTCTAATACCTCGCGAAAAAATAATACGTTTTATAGTATATATTTAGGACTCATAAAGCTGAAAGCTGCATAAAAAAAGGATTAAAGCCAAGTTAAATACTATATTTACGATAAGGTGGATTACGTTAGAAGCTCATATAAGGCCCTTAAAAAATAACGTAACGGTTGGACCCCGGTACCCGAAAAATAACCAAAAAACAATAATAATAAAGCCGTTACTTTCGGCATAATTAAAAGGAAAAAAGCTTTAACCTACCCCCAAAAATACGAAAAGGACTACGAAAAATTAAAGTATTTTCCCAAGCCGTAATTATACGATAACGCACTGTTACAGCCGGACTAACAGTTACTTATTGGCTACAAAAATACGAAAAATAAAAAAAGTAAACGCCGGAAAAATTAATATTTCGTACGTAACAAAAAAAATAATAACGATAAAAATAATAGGAATTAAGTAAATAAATTAAAAAATATTAAGGTGAAAACGAAGCCCTATATTCAGAAGAATCCGACCGGTATGGGAAGTTATACGCCATCCATTACACAAAAACCCATTACCCCTGACATCAAAAATAACAAAAATATATCCAGTAACGGATTATACGTATATACCAGTAAGGGTTCGATTTCAAAAACCAGACTGGAAAAGATATTAAAAACTAAAAATAATATCGATATCTACGTACCATGGCCATATAAAACATTATCGATATCCTTATGGTAAAAACAAATTAGTTAAAAGGAAAAGGTTGTCCCGAATAAAACCTTATATACCATTACGAATAATATAATTATAAAATATAAAAAGAATAAATATACCAGACTGTTATAAAGGCCTTACGGGAAGTTATCTATAACCTACGCTTTAGGCTATTATTTACTAAAAAATCTAACAAAAAACGTGATTTAAAAGAAAAAATCCAGGAACGCGAAAAAGATATGGTATAATACGACGTTTAATAATAATAAAAATATTACCCAAAAATTCGATTTATATCCGACGAAAGGAATTTTATATATAGTTCCTTAAATTTAAAATTTAATTACAACGTTAAAAAGGATAACTAAAAAAAATTTAAAAAGTTAACCGAAAAAACAAAAAACGTATTAAGAAATTAAAAATAGGTCCAAAAAATGAACGCCAGTTTTGAAAAAGCTATAAGCTGGTAAAAGTAAAAAGAATTAATTTATACCTTTTAGAAAGTTTTATATATAATAATAAAAAGGATAAATTCTTTTTTATTATAATCAAAATACGAATTAAGAAAAAATGGTATACTATTATAGTAAATTACGGAACCGACCAAATTATATCAAACCAGAGGCGATTAGCAAATTACGTTTATTAAAAAAAATAAAGCCGAACCTTATAAAGTGGAAAATATAAAAGGTACTAAATTTACCTATAATAACGGATAGGTTAATTACGAAATTAATTACTTCGAAGCCTCTATTTAAGAACGAAAATAAATAACTAATTTCGATATTATCTTAATATAAAATTACGATATAATCCTCGGCAGAAAATAGCTATATTAATATAACCTTTTAATCGATTAAAGGATTAATTAAGTAAAGTTCGTTTCATTTTTTATCGGTAAAAACGATTTAAAAAAAGATCTTATTACTTAACCGATAATAACGACGGCGAATATAAGCATAAGAGCATGATAAAAACTTTGCTACTTGAAGGAATATAATATATATAAAAAAAAGAGACAGAATAAACATATACGATACGTTATTATTATAATTAAAATATAACTGTAAGAAATAAACGACAATTTATAGCATTAATTATTAAAGCCAGAAGGAATAGTTAAAATATTACCATAATATTACCAATATAAACGACTTTTTAAAAAACAAATCGAAATAAATTTACCAGAATATAATAAATAAAATTACGAAATAATCCTGAAAGATAACAAAACGATTACCTTTTATTTTATATATAACCTAAATTAACAAAAACTGTAGGTATTACGAAAGTACCTCGGAAATAAGTTACGAAAAGGATATATTAAACGTTCCAAATTATTAACGGATTACCTTATATTCTTCGTATTAAAAAAGAACTAAAAATTACAGCTAATAATTAACTACCGATAATTATACGATATTACGGCTAAAGACCTTATATCCCTAGCCTTAATTATTAAAATAAAAAATCGTTTTTATGGAACCGGATAGTTTATTATTTTAAACCTACGAAACGGGTATAATTTAATTCGTATTAAGCTAGGAAAAAAAAATAACCTTTAAAACTAAATACGGATTGTACGAATATCTAATAATACCGTTTAAGTTTATTAACGTACCTGTAACGTTTTAAAAAATGGTTAATGACGTATTATACCAATATCTTAATATTTCTATTATCTATTATTTCGATAATATTTTTATTTATTTAAATTCGGAAAAGAAATATAAAAAATACGTTTATAAGAATTTTTAAATTTTACAAAATATTAATTTTTTAGTTAATACCGAACAAAACGAATTTTAAAAGCAAGAAATATCTTACTTAAAATATAGTATTACCTTTAAATATATTAAAATAAATTTTAAAAAAATAATAACAGTTTAGAAAAAATACTTATTATAATTACCGAAATTTAAGCGTTTTTTAGATTCGTTAATTATGACCGGAAATTTATTTGTAACTTTAGCAAAATCGCGATACCCTTATTTAACCTAATTAAAAAAAAACCGAATTCCAGTAAATAACCGATATAAAAAAAGGTTTTTAAAGGATTAAAAATATAATTACTAACGAGCCAATATTAATTATATACGACCCGAATCGTTCCGTAAAGTTAAAAACCGATATTTTGAATTTTACGTTAAACGTAATAATCAGATATAAAAATAATTAAGGTAATTTATATTTTATTACGTTTTATATTTATAAATTAAAAAAGCCGAATTAAATTACGTTATATTAAATAAAGAATTTTTAACTATTGTGAACGTTTTTAAAAGATTTAAGTATTACCTTTAAAAAATTATATAAAGTTAAGATATATATAAATCATGAAAACTTTACCCGGTTTATTATTATCCGAAAATTAACAGGACGATAATTCCATTACGTAAAATACTTTTCGGAATTTAATTTCGTTATTATTTATAAAAAAAGATTAAAAAATAATAAAGTAAACGTTTTTAGTAAATAATTAAACCTAAAAAAAAAGTTTTCAAAGTACAATACTAAATATTCGATTTAACAAAAAAATGATATATGAAATTACGATAAATTGCAACTATTAAAAATAATATCTAATCTATACCAAGAAATCCAATAATATAACGATTAGCTACTAAAAAAAAGAAAAAAAAACCGGTAAAACCCGAATATTAAAGAAATATCTAAAAAACTGATACGCGAAATATACGAACAATAATTATCCGGATATCTTAAAATCCATAAAACCATCAAACGGTTATAGCGCATATATTATTTTTCCTGATTAAAGTTAATAATAAAAACTGTTTTACGAAATTATAACTTATATAACAAAATTAAAATACGACATTATAAACCATAGGGAAAGTTATAACCGTTACCAGTAGTAAAGCGATTATAAGATTTAAATACTCTTAATTTTATTATTAAGTTACTATTATCGGAAAATCTAATAACGGGCATATAATATAATAGCATTTTTGTAACCGTAAACTGATTCATGATTTCTTTTTATTTCTTATTATTTAACGAAAACATATACGTAAAATAATTAACGACCATTTTTTTTAAATACTTTGTTAATATATATAAACTTTTAATAAAAATCGTATTCGATAAAGGTATTATATTTGCTTTAAAATTCTGGTAAAAGCTTAGAATATAGTTAGGCCTAAATTATAAGTTTTTAAATACCTTTAAACTATAAACGGATAACTAAACAGAAAAAGTTAATTAAATATTCGAAACTTATTTACGGTATTATATTAACTATAAACAAAATAATTAGGTTAAAAAATTACTAATAACTTAATTAACTTATAATTTAAATTATTATGAAAATATTAAAAGAATACTAACTAACGCTAATTTTGGTTTTATAGCAGAAATTTACCGAAACTTCTAAAAAAAAGGACCGATTAATATTAAAACAATCTTGATTTTAAAACTTTTTAAATAGTTATACATAAAAATGAAAATAAAATTTAAATTCGTACGTATTTAAATACGAAAATATTATAACCAAGAAAGGTTAAAAAGACCAACTTTCTAGAAAAGCAAAATGGTTTACTTAATTACCAAAAATATCCAGATTAAATAATTTAACAAAAAATTCGATTTTAAGTATATTAAATTATATAAAGTTGTAAAAGAAATTTGAAAATTAATTCTTAATTAGAGTTATGCTTTAAGGTTAAATTTTATCCCGTTTTTTACGCTTCCTTATTAGAATTTATAACGAATATAATTTAAATCTATATAGAAAAAAAAAGAAATAACGAAGGACGGATTAATAAAAGAAATCGAAAAGGTTTTTAATACCAGAAAAAAGGCCGGCAAATAGTAATACCTGGTTAAGTAAAAAGAATACCTAAAATTAGAAAGTATATAAAAGCTTACGGAAAATCTTACAAGAATTTAACGCCTCCTAAAAAACTTTTATTAATAGCGTTAGAAGTATCCGGATTAAAAGTATTTTAATTTCCATCGTTTAATAACGCCTAAGTAATATTTTCGATTCTAAACCAGTTAATAAAGGTTACGGTTTACGCGGCCCGGACGGTTATTTCGTTATCTAAATTCTTTATTCCTTTAATTTATTTAACGATTAAAACTTACGATTTATTACTTTTATATCTTTCGAATGAAAAAATTCCTTTTATTAACGTAATCGTTAAAAACGAATTATAATTTTATTTATACGTTTGAAAAATTCGTTTATTTCTTTTTAATTAAAAAAGCCGTTTTTTAATAGAAAGTTCTTTACGTTATAATCTTTTTTTTTTCGAAATATTATATAAAGAATTAATAAGGATATTTAACTTATTATAATTTCGATTTTTAAAAATATAATTTCGATAACGGATTATATTTCCGTTATAATATATTTTTCCTTATACTTAAAACAAATAAAATAAGGCATAACGTCGAAACCAAAATTTTGAATCTTAAACGTAAAATTTTTACGTTTTTTTTAACCGGAACGTTTACGGGATTTTAATTTTTTAATACCGTTTGGTATAATAAATAAAACCATACAAAAATAAAATAAAAGGGAAAATTACTTAATAAATAAATATAATAAACAAATTATTTTTAAGGGCAAAAATCTTAAAAAAGAAAGATCATATTATAATTAGAAGGTTTAATTTTTAAAAAAAGGTCGGAAGTTATGGAAGATATTTCCCATATAGACCTGGAATTACGTAACGTAGATCCGGATAGATTTTACGGATCTAGAAGAAGCCATGTACTTAAAAGGTATGGATCCGAAAAGATTTTCCGGATCCATACGAATCTAATTTACTTATACGATACGGATCCGGATAGATCCAACAGATGCAAACGGATCCTAGTTTAGATATATATCCTTATTATTTCCATAGATTAAATAGTACCAGCTTATAATATAACTTGGTTACCCAGATTACTTTTAATATTTATTATTACCAGATGTAATTATACCTTTAATTTATTATTCAGACTTTTATAGTACTACTGCTAATATAAACCGTACGATTAGGGCTTAATAGTTGGTTAAGCCAGTCAGCTGTCATAATTTATCAAAAATCTTAACAAAAGACGTAAACTGCAAAAGAAATCTAAAAGAGAAAAAGAAATATAGCGCAATATAACTCCTAATAACAACAAAAACATTACTTAAAATAATTAATATATATTCGACGAAAGGAATTTTACGTATAGTTCCTTAAACTTGAAACTTAATTTCGACGTTAAAAAAAGCAACTAAAAAGATCTAGAAAATTAACCAAAAAAACCAACAACGTATTAAAAGGTTAGAAATAGGCCTAAAAAATAAACGCCACCTATAAAAAAGCTACAAACTGGCAAAAATAAAGGAAGTTAATATACATCCCTTAAAAAAGCTTTATATACGATAATAATAATAAAAACCTTTTTCTATTATAATTAAAATTCGAATCAGGAAAAAATAATATCCCGTTATAATAAATTACGGAACCGACCCGAACTATATCAAACTGGAAGTAATTAACCAGTTACGCTTACCATGGAAAAATAAAGCCGAATTCTACGAAATTAAAAATACAGAAAAAACCAAATTTACCTATAATAACGGGTAAGTTAACCGCGAAATTAATTACTTTAACATTTATATTTAAAGGCGAAAATAAACCATTAATTTCGACATTATTTTAATTCGAAATTACGATATAATCCTTAGTAGAAAAAACTATATTAATATAACCCTTTAATTAATTAAAAACCTGGCTAAATAAAACTCGTTTCACCCTTTATTAATAAAGACAACTTAAAATTTTTTTTTTCTTAACCAGCAACGACAATAGCAAATACAGGCATAAAGATACGACAGAAACCTTACTACCTAAGAAAATATAACATATACGAAAAAAAAAGAAATAAATATATACGACATGTTATTACCATAATCAAAACATAATTATACGAAATAAATAACGATTTATAATACAAGCCTTAAAAGCCAGAAAAGATAATTACAGTATTATTATAATATTACAAATACGAACAGCTTTTTAAAAAATAAATTAAAACAAAATTACCAAACTATAATAAATAAAATTACGAAATAATTCTAAAGAATAATAAAACGATTACCTTTTTTTCCATATACAACTTAAATTAATAAAGATTAAACGTATTACGAAAACACTTCGAAAATAAGTTACGTAAAAAATATATCTGATATTTTAAGTTATTAACGAATTACCCTATATTTTTCGTACTAAAAAAGAATAAAAAATTATAACTAATAACCGATTACCGATAGCTAAATAATATTACGGTTAAAAATTATATATTTTTACCCTTAATTACCGAAATAAAAGATTGTTTTTACGGAACTAAATAATTCATTACTTTAAACCTACGAAACGGATATAATTTAATTCGCATCAAGCTAGGAAACGAATACAAAATAACCTTTAGGATTAAGTACGAATTATACGAATACCTGGTAATACCTTTTAAGCTTATTAATATACCCGTAACGTTTTAAAGAATAATTAATTACGTATTATGTAAATACTTTAAGATATTTGTTATCTATTACCTCGATAACATTCTTATTAACTTAACTTTGGAAAAAAAACATATAAAATATATCTATAAGGGGTTTTAAGCTTTACAAAATACTAATCTTTTAATTAACGCCCAAAAAAACGAATTTTATAAGCAAAAAATACCGTACCTAAAATGCATTATTATCCCCGGATTTATTAAAATAAATTTAAAAAAATAATAATAATTCAAAAATGGAAAATACTTACCATAATTACCGAAATCCAGGTTTTGTTTAAATTCGTTAATTATTACCGAAAATTTATTCGTAATTTTAACAAAATCGCGATACCTTTATCTAACCTAACGAAAAAAAGTCGAATTTTAATAAATAACCGAAATTAAAAAAAGGGCTTTTAAAGGAATAAAAATGCAACTATTAACGAGCTAGTATTAATTATATACGATCCGAATCGTTCCATAAAAATAAAAACCGATATTTCGGATTATATATTAAACGTAATAATGGGATATAATAATAATTAAAGTAACCTATAGCTTATTACGTCTTATTCCTACAAATTAAGAAAAATTAAATTAAATTACGCTATCTTAAATAAAAAATTGTTAATTATCGTTAACGTGTTTAAGAAATTTAAATATTACTTTAAAAAATCCTTATATTAAATTAAAATGTATATAAACTATAAAAACTTTATCCGGTTTATTATTATCCGAAAATTAACAAAACAATATTTCCGTTACGTAAAATACCTTTCGGAATTTAATTTTATTATTATTTGTTAGCGTGTGGTATGTTGCTATATACCTGGTTGGTTGGCCCGTGCGAAGCTAACCCTAACGCGTCGCAGTAGGGCCATACGCGCCCCACCTATACGTAATACTTTTAGATACATAACAGGGATCAATTTAATCCTTTTGATATAAGTTAATAATACAAATATTACGATATTAATAATAATCAGATAAATTACGTATATCTTTATATAATAACATCTTTTAATTTTTAAAAAATAAAAATAAAATACTAACTTTTATATTTTTTATTATTCGTAATATATTATTACGAAATTATAATTAACCTATTCCGAAATTAATTAGCCGGCCTAAAGTTATTATAATCGGTAAGGTTACGAAAACGAATCCGTTCGGTTAATATATTATAATAATAAATTCCTAAAAGAATAAATAAAGTTTTTAAATATCGAAATCGTTTAATAAAATAATATTAACAAATTATTATAATTTTATAACTTTTTTACTTAATTAAAAAAATTAATTTTAAAATAAAAACGTTTTCGTATTAAAATAAACCGTTTCCGCAAAACCGTTAAAACCTTCGTTACGAAAATTACCGCCAAAAAACGACGAAAATTAACCGAATAAAATTAATAAGTAATAAAAAAAGAATTCCATAGAATTAACGTTATAAACGATTTATATAAATAATATTTTAAACAATTTAAAAAATTATTAACGAATAAATTTTATTCGAATTAAAATAATGATCTATTACCAAAAACGGGACCGTCGAATTCGTTAAAATAATCGGAATCGAAATTATTAAATATATTATTATTACTTAAAATACTTAAAAAATACCAGACTGTTATCGTTAGCCCAAAAAGATATAACCATATACCTTTAGCCGCAAACGTATTAAAGTTCCTTTTTAGTAAAAACCTTTTTTTACCTAAAAAAAAGAAAAGGAAAAAAAAATAAATTCGATTTCCTTTCCAGCCGACCCTATGGATAATTGGCGTAATTTGGCCGGTAACGGTTTACTAATAAAAACCTTATTAATAACGTTATTATATTCGGCACCCTTTTCGCCTTTATCTTCAAATAGTAATAATAGCGGTGGTTATAGCAGTAGCGGCGGAGGTAGCAGAAAAAGCAGCGATAGCTCCTTTTCATTATCCAGCTCCTTACCGTCGTCCGATTCAGACTCGGATTCGGATTCGGAAAATAATTCGAGTAACTTGAATAATAACGACCGAAAAAAGTGTTACAAAAATTGCAACAAGAAAAAGGAAAAGAAAAAGAGTACAGAAAAATTTAAGAAGAAAAAGAAAAAGGATACCTTCCATTAAAAAAGCTTTAATTTCGCCTTTAATAAGGAAAATTATTTCAAGGGCTTCGAAAATTAAAAATTTAAAAAAATATTTTAAATTTCGTACTTAAAAAGGTAGGTTATAAAAAGAAAATAAAACTTTTTACTCTTAATAAGTTACGTCTAACGAAGGTAATCATTAAAACTATCCGTCGGATACCCTTAAAACTTATTACCGAAATCCAAAAAAATATAAAAATATTAAAAATATTCCGTAAAGTTTATATAACGATTAAAAAAGTACGTTAACGTTTTTTAAAAAAGAATTAAGTTAATTACGCTATAACGGCAAAAACCCGGTTACCTTTACCATTAAGTTTCAGAAAATAATCTACCACGTTGAAAAATATAATATAAAATTAAGTAAGGATTAATAAGTTACGATATTTTTAATTATTATTAAAAATAAAATAAGTAATTAATATCGTATAATTAATTTCGTATTCCAAAAAACGGGTTATATCTTTTATTATCTTATTAACGATTTTAGTAACGAATTCTATTATCGTATTAAAAAGATTAAAGGTAACGGAAATAATAACGATAAACTTAAAGGTTAAAACCATAATACGAAAGGTTATAACAATAATAATAATAATAAAAGGAAAAATAATAATAATAAGCCTTTATAAAATGCTAAAAGCAAGCCCTTTTATTGGAATTATGGAAAATACGGATACCTATCAAAAAACTGCCGAAAACCTAAAAAGGATAATAATAGTTAATAAAACGGCTAACGTAATAACGGACAAAATGGTAATAACGGCAGGTCCAATAACGATAATAATAATAATACGAATAATTAATAACGTTAGTTAAAAGCGTATTATATTCCAAACGGATTTGAGGATTTATATAATTAACTTCCGAAAAAATATTAAGCTGGTTATATTACAAAAATTAATCTAATTAAAATAACTAAAGTTATAAAATTATTTAACCAGGTTATGTTATAACGGAACGTTTTATTAAAAGGCGAATTTATTTTAAAAGACGTTATTATTCTAAAAGGCGGTCCCGGTTTTGTTACGTAAGGAAACGGTATTAAGGAAAAGCTTATAAAAGGAAAGCCCGATAACGAAATTAAATACGAAATAAAATATATTCGAAAAAAATCCCGAACCATAATTTTTTAATCGTATAACGTATAAAAACAAACCGTAACGAAATTTTATAAAATTCAGAAATTAACGTATTTATTATAAATAATACCAAAAATTATCTTTTAAAATAATTATTAAATATCCGAAATAAGAAATTTATAATAATTTTCGGAAAAGGGTTTATTTAAATTAAGATAATGGGTATAATTAATTAAAACTTAAAAAGGTTTAAAGGCGAATATAACTTTATAACCTTACGGTATACGTTATATATATTATCGTTTCCGTTACGTATATTTTCCGGCAATATCTTTTATAAACGTAAAAAATATTTTAATAAAAATTATTTAATTAATATTAACGGAACGAAATTAACAATAATCGATATATTAGTACAAAACCTTTTCTTTAAATATACGGTCATAAAAAACTTTTTATAAACAAATTAACTAACGAATATTAATAAAAAAACGCATTAAATATAACTTAAAATACAATAAACGATATGTTAAAAACTTTTTACATTTTTATAATTAATAAAAAATTATAATAATAAAAATTATTATAAAAAAGTTTATTTTTTAATACCGTTATTTATGCCACCCTATTAATAAACGATTAAAATAAATTATTAAAATAATTATAAAAATAAATTTAAAACAGGTAAACGTTAAACTATTCGTTTATAAAATTTATAATAAAACTAAAATAATTAAAATATTTTCGAAAAATTCTTAAAAACGAAAAATATACATTAAAAAGTTATTTTAATATAACGTAAGATAAATTAAGCCCGTTATTATTAAAGGTAATATTTATTATAATCTTATTATAAACGATATTAACCGTTATTACGTTTTTAAAACATATAAAATTAAGGACAAAATATAATAATATTTTTATTTTTATAAAACGAATATAGAAATTAGGTTAATTCTAAATAATAAAATTGTTAAAACTTTTTATATTAATAAAAGTAAGAAATTTAAAATAAGCTTATTTAAAATATTTTATAATACCGAAAAAATTAATTTTATTAATTTTAATTCTTATAATTAATATTAAAACGGTATCTTAAAAAAAGAATATTCGTATCGTTCAAAATAAGGTTTATGCCATAATTATCCAAATAATATTTCGATTTATTTTCAAAATTATGTTATAAAAATAACGGTTTATATAATTAATCGTACGGAAGAATTTATAATCGAAAATATTAAACCGTAAAAATATTATAACCAAACATTAAAAGTTAAAAACAAAATAAATAAGCCGGATAACGTATATTTACGAATTATTAATAATCGTTATACGTTCTTAATTATCGAAAGTTATCGAATTAAAACTAAGAAATTAAAAATATATAATATTAAAAGTATTTTTTTAAAGTATTAAGGCGAATATAATTACAAATTTAGTTATTAAAAAGCGATCGTTTTTTAATTATACCACATATACGAATTTACGAAAAAATAAATACGTTAAAAAAAACGAACTATCTGACTTAGAAGATATTATAAAGTTTTTACCTTTTTATATATAACGTAAATTACGTAATCGACCCCGAAAAAAAGGTATAAACGTTTATAATTACGATAATAACGTTATATTAAACGATTAAATAAACGACAAAACGAAAACCGTAAAATAAAAATAAAATTAACTGACAAAAATTAAACTAAAATTATATAAAAACGAAACTTTTAACGAAAATCTTAAAATTATAAAAACGTTAATTTAAAAAGCTATTAATCTTTATCTAGGCGTTTATAACTTTAAATTTTTTAATAAATCGGAAAATAACTTTTATAAAATTTTAAATAATTATATCGTTATTAAATAAACGTACGAATAAATATAAATATAAAACGTATATTATAATAAGTTAATTATATTTAATATCGGTAATAAAAAACCTAATTTTAAAGAGGTTATAAAAAGTTTTAAATAAAATATATAACTTAAAATTATTAATAGAAATATTTATAAAAGGTTATAAGAAAAACTTTCCCCTTTAAACCGGTAACCGAAATTATTAAAGGTTATTTAATAAATATTAAATAAGTTCTAAAAAAAAAGAATTTTTACGGATAAGTTAGAAAAATATAAAGCCAGTATTTATATATAAAACTTTATTTAACGTAAAAATATAAATTATAACAAAATAAATACGAATATTATTTATATAATATATTAACGCATATTTTTAATGTTTGTAACATTTATAAAATCATATATATATCAAATCGATTATATCGTTACGTATTTTAACGGTAATTTAAATAAAATTCTTTTTATAAAACGTTTCCTTATATTTTAAAAATATTTTAATATTTATTTAAACGAAAAATAACGTTTTAATTTTATACCGGAAAAGATTATTAAATTAATAAACCCTTTTTATAAATTAAAATAAATAAATACCGCATAATAAAAGAAGTTTAATTAATATTCGAAAAATACGATTTTCGTTTATTAATATATGATAATACGATATATATTAATTAAAAAACCCGAAATATTATTGCCTTATATGTCGATAACTTTTTATTATTCGGTTTTAATAAAAAACGTTTATAATACGTAACAAACATTATTATAAGTAACGTACCTATAAACGATTTCGGAACGGAAAATTAATATTTTGAAATATATATTATCCGGTTATCCGAAACGGATAACTTTTGCTTTAAGTAAAAATAATATATCGATAAAACGTTAACAAATTTAAAAATGGATAATATAAAAATTAAATCGATTTTTTTTATTAAGGAATATTTAAATTATATGTTTCGTTATAAAAATATAATTAATAAATAAAATATTTTTAATTACGTAAATTTCGTTAATAACTTTAATTTTCCCAGTTATATAATAGGATCCGATACGGCATACATTACGTTTACTTAAGTACGTTTTATAAATAACCCGTTTTCGAAATATTTAAAAAATATTTCTGAATTATTTATCCGCTATTAAAAGTTAAATAAAACGTATCTTTATTATATATAAAACAAACTAAAGTTATTTATAATAATTAACGCAAATTTTACGAACGACCTTAATATAATTAAATTAATTATTAATTGAATTTTATTTAGAATAAAAGTTTCGGTTACGTAAATATTAAAATAATAAAAAATTATTACGAAATATACTTCGGAAATTAAATAAGTAATATTAAATATAATAATTACCAAAATAATAAGCGTATAATTTTTTTAGAAAAATTCAGATTTATATTTAAAAACCTTATTATTATTTTAAAACATAATAACGGTACGAAGAAATAAGTTAAAAAAACGTTATATTATAAAAAAAACGTTATATACACATTAAATATTATTATGGTTGCCAAAAAATTTAAAAAAGCCGAATTAAAATTAAATATATTAAAAATATAATGAACATTATTACCGGATTTATAAATTTTTTAGATAAAATAAGATACGAAAGGTTTATTATTAATTTAAATCTTAAAAATATTTAAAAATATATATAAAAATTAGTTTTAAATAACAAAAAAATAATTCCGTTAAATTTCTTTTATACGGAAAATAAGGCGATTTTTAGAACCTATTTTTTATCCGAAAACGACGACCGCGGAATGTTTTTTACGATTATCAGAAAATATCCGCTTACTTATTAATTTCAAAAATGTAATATTTTATATGATTATTTATATATATTTTATTTCCTGAATTTATATATACCAAATTAAGGCTTAATAATCTGATAATAATTAATAAACGTTTTTGAACTTACCGGATTAAATCTTTTATTTTTTAACCGCTAAAAAAATAAAAAAAAGTTTACAAAGTAATAATTTTAATTACTTATTAATTTATTAATTAAAAATAAATTATTTATTTATAATTATAAAATTTCTAAAATAACGAATTAACATGATATAATTATTTCTGTATATTAACGGCTAGGGAGTTACGAAACGTTTCGGAAAGATTAAAATTAATTATCTAAAACAACTGTAATAATACGATAATATATAAAAGCGGGTTATTTAATATAACGGTTAAAATATTAATATTATTAACCCGGAAAATAAAATTTTAATTTTAGCTTATATAATAAATTACTTTTTATTAATTTTTTTACGTTTTTATTAATTTTTATTACCTTTTTTATATAGAAGTTAAAATTCGACCCCCAAAATATATTAAATAAATTTTTTTTTTAAAGTTTTAAGGTATACGTATAACGTAAAAGGGCGTATTAGCGTATGGTACGTTACAATGTACCTGGTTGGTTGGCCCGTGCGAAGCTAACTCTAACGCGTCGTAGTAGGGCCATACGCGCCCCACCTGTAGGTAGTACTTTTAGATACATAACAGGGATCAATTTGATCCTTCCTGATACAAGTTAGTAATACACACATTAGGATACTAATAACAGTCAGATAAGCAGGGCGTATCTTCATATTATTTATAAAAAAAGGCCGAAAAATAGCAAAGCGGACATCTTTAATAAACGACCAAACCTAAAGGAAAAAATCCTTAAAATCCCATACCAAGTATTCGATTTGACGAAAAAAAAACTATAAGAAATCGTAATAATTAAAAAAATTATATCCGACCTATACCAGAAAATCTAACAATATAACGATCAGCTACCAGAAAAAAAGAAAACAAATAAAACCCAAGTATTAAAAAAATCTCAAAAAAAGCTAACGCGTGAAATATATAAACATCAGCTATACAGACTCCCTGGAATCCATAAAACCGTAAAACAATTATAATATATATATTACTTCCTTAAAATAAAACTAATAATAAAAAAGGTTTTATAAGAATATGACCCATATAACAAAACGAAAATACGACGTTATAAACTATACGAAAAACTACAACCATTATTAGTTACAAAACGATTATAAAATTTAATTACTTTTAATTTTATTACTAAATACCATTATCGGAAAACCGAATAACGGATATATATTACGATAGCATTTTTATAATCGTAAATTAATTTTTATAATTTTCTTAATTTTTACTTTTTAATAATAATACGGTCGTAAAATAATTAATGTATATTTTTTAAAATACTTTATTAACGTATATAAACTTTTAATAAAAATTATATCCGACAAAAGTATTATATTGATTTTAAAATTTTAGGAAACCTTTATAACTTAATAAGGCTTGAATTATAAGCTTTTAAGCGCTTTTAAACTATAAACGGATAATTAAATGAAAAAAACCAATTAAACCCTTAAAACCTATTTATAATATTATATTAATTATAAACAAAATAATTAAGTTAAAAAGTTATTAATAACCTAGTTAACTTATAATACGAATTATTAGGAAAGTATTAAAATAATATTAATAAACGTTAATTTTGGGTTTATATTAAAAATCTACCACAATATACCAAAAAGAACTAATTAATATTTAAAGAAATTTTACTTTAAAATAACATAAATATTTATATATAAAAATAAAAATAAAATTTAAATTTATACGTATCTTAATGCAAAAATATTATAATTAAAAACGGTTAAAAGAATTAGTTTTCTAAAAGATAAAAAATGGTTTATTCAGCTTCAAAGAATATCCAAATTAAACGCCCTAATAAAGGATTTAATTTCAAATATACTGAACTATATAAAGTCGTAAGAAAAATTTCGAAAAATAATTATCAGTTCAAATTACGCCTTAAAGTTAACCTTTACCCTATTTTTTATATTTCCTTATTAAAATTAACAACGGACATAATTTAAATCCATAAGGAGCGGAAAAAAACGGTAGCCAAAAACGTATTAATATAAAAAGAAAAAAAAACTTTTCGGTTCCGGAAAAAAGGACGGAAAAAGGTAATACCTAGTTAAATAAAAAAAACTATCCAAAGTTAAAAAATATATAAGAACCTGTAAAAAACCTGATAAAAGCTTAACGCCTATTAAAAAAACATTTACTAAGAATACCGGAAACGTTAGGGTTAAAAAAAATTCCAATTTATGTTATCTAAATCGGACCAATCGATTATATTTACTGTCTGAAAACACGAAATTATTTCGCTTTTTAACTTACGTTATTTTTCTTTTAAACGTTTTATTTTTTCTATTACCTTCGTAGCTTAAATCTTACAACGAAATACTTTAATATTATAACGACGCAAAAGGTTTTTTTAATTACGCAACCGGATAAAACGTTTAAAGAATTCAGTAAATTACTATTAAATTCGGAATTATTCCTTTTCGGCATAAGTTTTAAACGGTTCTTTTTATCTAATACTTTTTAATATTTAAATTCGGGAAAATTAAAAAAGTTATAAAAATTAATATATTTAATATAACAAAAACTTTTTTTAAAATTAAAATAAGCCTTATAAATTTTACGTTTAACCTTATAACGAAAATAAAAATATCGTTCGATATAACAAATCCAAAACGGTTAATTCGTTTCGAAAAAAACAAAACGTTTTTACGTTAACGAAATTTTTATGTTATAATATAACTAAATATAATATTAACATAAAAATTATAATAAAAAAAGTTTATTTACCAAATAACGTAATAAACAAATTAACTTTTAAAAATAAATTTTTTAAAAGAAAAGATTATATTATAACCCGATAAACTTCGCAGGATTAAATATGGTCGAAAGTTTAAAGAGGCAGAACTAAATAAATTCTCGGTTACGTAACCTGCTCGATAAGCTTAATTCCGGCAATTAACTTATAAACACCGAACCGGTTAAGCTAGCCTTAGTACTTAACGGACTCGAAACGGCTCGATAAATAAAAAATTATCGAACCGGTTAAACGTATCGAACCGGAAATAACATATATACGTTCCTTATTTTCCTATAATCTAAATAATACCAACTTATAATATAACTTAATTACCTAGATTACCTTTAACATCTGCTATTACCAAACGTAACTACAACTTTAGTTTATTACTCAGATTCTTATAGTATTACTGCTAACATAAACCGTACGACTTAGGTTTAATAATTAATTAAGCCAGTCAGCCGTTACACCTAACGTCTGTATGTAAAAGAGCGACTAATAAAAAAGCGGCTAAATACATATATAAAAGGATATGTACGACAATGGACAAATAGAAGTTACGTAATGAATTACCACGCGAAAAGTAATGATTAAAGAATCACTCCAGGTGATTCAGTAATTAAGCAATCACTATAAGTGATTCTTATCCAAATAGGAAGGAAAGAGTTACTATAAAGCCACTGTTATTTCCTCTATATCTAGCTCTAATCACTCGTGGTTCACTATTTAATCTAAGTAAATATCCACTGATATATAGGAGACATCTCCTAGCGATAATAACCTCGCCATTCGCTCTTTAAAACGCCCTAGCTATTGCTACTTTTTATAGCAGCTGGCGGCCTAACTAACTATTTGTCACGAACTTATCATACATCCACCTGGAGGTAAAAACAGTATCCGAAATAAGGGCTTGATTTATAGGTAATGACAAGACGAGGGATGATCTAATAATTTATTCGTTAAAAAAATGTACGGACTTATCCCTTAGTTAAAAAATAATACCATTAATCGAAAGCTTAGATGAATAATTAAGGAACGAAATTAAATAGGTATTATTTATATAACAAACTATTCGTTATATATTTATTTTTATTAAGTAAGTATCCCGTAGATGTATATAATTTACGCAATCTGATCTAAATTATTTATATTATTTAAAATATAAATCTTAACGGAAAAGGCTAAATTTCATTTACTTTAAAATTTAACAGTATAGGGCCCCTACCAGGCCCTAAAGGCCGGTTCTTTAAAATAAGAACCTTTATTTTTATAAAATGATTTCTCTTTTTTAAAGATCTTTATTTCAAAAATATGAACCGTATATAACCTTTTTAAATATTAAAAGGGTTTTTAAAACTTTTTAATTAACTTTATTATAGTAAGTCGGATTCGAAAAAAGAAATTACGTTTAAATTAAAACGATTCTTATAATATTCGTAATAACTTAATTTAACATTTTAAAATTAAGACCTTTTTATATTTTTATTATATTTAATTCGGTAATGTTAATTATTTTTACGTTTTGAAATATTTAAGTTATAATTATTATATTCGTTAGCAACGTTTTTTATAACGTTTTAATTATAAACTTTATTAAAAAAAGTAAAGGAAACATAAAAACGTTTATAAAAGAATTAAAGCCAACTTATAACGAATTCTTTATATACTAAAAGACAGCGAAAATAAGACGAAAAAGTTTATAAATTAATTAAGACGGTTACTATTACAGTAGGTCCTTTTTTGGAAAAAAAACGGTAGAAATATTAAACAGAATACTTTAAATGTATTATAAATATTATAATCTTTAATTATTTAAATTTTTATTTAGCGAAGCGTAAAAAAGATATATTTTTTCTAAAGTCGTTTGGTAATTATATACATTTTTGAATATTTATGTCAGGGGTTTTATAAAACTTCTTAATGAATTTCTTTTATTACTAGGGGAAGATATAAATCTTACTGCGAAATAATAATTGGTTCTTATTTTCTCTTTTAATTATTTAATTTCTTTTATTTTTCTAGATTATATATATTTCTAAATTACGTTAATCTTTTTAAAGTAAGTTATATTAAAGTTTTATATAGCTATACCGGTTTTCTTTTACGCGACAGCATTTATATAAAACATTTGAAAATTTTCGCGTCATAATTTCGTTTTCGATTTAAAACATCCGCCTATATATCTTTTTTATCCTTAATATAATACTTTTTAATTTTTTAAAAGTTTCTTAATTTTTATTTAATTGTTAAGTTGTTATAAATCCAATAGGGTTTTTATATTATAAATAAGTATTAAAAGGGTTTTTTGTTTCATTAAAAACGGATTCCTATTTATTTTAACTATTTAAATAATTATTAATAACCTTTTATCGTAAATAATATATTTAAATATTACTTTTTTAAATGCCTTACAAAGTAAGTTATAAAGTATTATTTTCTGTTACTTTCTTATTATTTTAAAACTGTTTTAAAAGTATAATCTAACGCGTTTATCTTAGGTCGTCTTGTTATGGTAGTTAGGCAGCTTTATTACTAGGATACTGATAATCTTGACCTAATTTTTGCAAAACGTTTATTTTTTAGTGTTTTCCGAAAATCTAAATTTCTTTTCGACGTTTTTCATAATAATGATCAGCTTGGTTAAAATATTAACTAGTTTTATATAATCCTTACTTAGGTGGCCTATATAACTAATAAATCTTAAAAATGAACAGATATTAATAACGGTAGTTTTATTAAAAATTATCCAGTTTTTAATTACTTTCAACTTAAAATTTAAGATTTAAATTTATTTAAAGATAATAATAAAGTTTAGGAACTCTAAGCTTTAAGTTTACTAAACGTTCTTCTAACCCTTTATTAACAGGTTAACATTTTTCAACGTTTTTTATATTTATAAGTTATATTTTATATTTCTTTTTAATATTTTAGATAATAAAGATGTTATTTAAATAAACAAATATAAATTAATTTCAAAGTTTTCGTACGGTAATAATAAACATATCCTACCAGCTGGATGGAACATTAGTTAACTCTTATAGTATTACCTTTTACTTATAATATCTATAAGTAATTTTAAATGTATTCTTTTCTATTTTGCCTCCAATTAACCGATTTAAGTAATAACCATCTGGAAGATTAAATACTATAAATTATTAGTCCTTATTAATACTTTCCCTGATAGAATTTATTAACGATAAAACATATCCGTGTTTTTATATTAATATTGTTTAATTATCGATAATTAAAAATTCGTTAATATATTAAGTCTTTTTTTAATATTTTCGGTTTTGCCCTCTTTGATCTTTAATTCCCTTATAACGGGATATTTTTCTGATAAACTTAATTTTTAAATATAATTTATTCAAGGTTTTGTTAAGAACTTTCTAAAAGAAATTATTTCTTTAAGATTTATACAATAAATCTGGTAAAACTTTAAGTAATATCCTTTCTTAAAATAAGTTTTATGATTTTATTAATTATAATCAAGTAGTTCCTTTCGGATTCGTTTTTTAAAGAATGTTTTAAACCGTTGATATTTAAAAGGTATTATTATTAGCTAATTTAAAATTCTCTTTTTTTTTAATGATGCAATAAACTTTATAAGAATTCTTTTAAGTAAACTTATAAAGTCACTTTACGAAAACATTTAGTTTTTTTAATTAATACGTATATTACTGGAACGAAAATAAGGTAATCCTAGACTAACGTCGTATTTTAAGATGTCAGTTATGTTAAAGGTAATCTCTTCCGGGCTACCGTATATTTACATTAACAATGCTTTAATTTCCTTAAGGATCTGATTGATATCGTAAATAAATAAGCTTTAATCGGTTATTCATAATTTATATAATCGCAATTTGTACCTATACGAAGCTTGATTCTTTTATTATTTTGAAGAAAATGAAATTACCTTTTATTCCGGAATCGATCATAATATTAAATATTTCTTTTTTATAATAAATAAAGAATTTAATTTAACTCCGTAATTCCCTTGATTTCGCAAAAGGGTTTGTACCTGTAAGTTTTTCGATATATTATTTTCCAAAGCTTTCGTAATTTCTAACCGAGGTACTTTGTTAATTAAATGGCATCTTTATTTACCGGCCTTCTTAATAATATGTTTAATAAAATAATCGTTATATATCTAAATTATTCTCAGCTACTAAATTAATATTTTTAAGGCACTTGTTCTCCCTTAACGTAACTTTTATTTTATATCTTTAATTTTAAGGTTAAAAGATTATTAAATTTATAAAAGACGTAAACTTTTAAGAGATTTACTTTTACGGGTAAAACTTGATATTAAATGCAAAATGATAACATATAACAAAAATACTTTCGGGGTATAATTCTTTTATTTTATTTAGATTTTGGATATAAGAATACAATTTAAGACACTTTAACAATCGGGAAGTTTTTATATATTAGTATTTATAATTTAGTTCTATAAGTACTTTGCTATCCGATTTTACTTAAAAGGCGTTATTTTTTTTAGTTTGTTAATAAATTAAGTAATTATAATTATAGTAAGCGGTATAATATAAAGGCTTATAGTTATCTGCTTAAGGTTATCCTTAAGATTAGTTTTAGGGCATATTATATATTTTGGAAGCTTGTAAAGCTCCGGGGATAATTATTCATGGTTACTAAAATCTTGTCATAGCTAACCATTTCGGTCGTATATTCCATATACCTAGATGTTCAAGTAATAAATATATCCTAGCCTTATAGCTATCTTAAAGGCTACTCGTCCTAGGTAATATTTATAAGCTTTAATTATAAAGCTCTGGCAAATGGGGTAAATCTTTCATTTTGGATCGTTATTCTAAAGCTTATTAATTTTAGCAATAATAAATCTTTATTTAATAAAGATATAAATAATTTCCTTTTCGCCCTTTTCATTATTATTTATTTCTTATTCAGCCGTTCGGACCTTTTTATACGGTTAAGATATCCTTTTTTCTTAAAGGATCCTTTGTGTTAAAAAATAAGATTCGTTTCTGTAATAATCCTTTTTATAATAATTAAATTATTTTATATTAAATTTATCATTTTTAAACTTTTTTAAAATTGCGTTAACTTCTTTTCGGGTATAATTCTTTTTATAAAATATTTGTTATTACTTCGTTTCTTAAATCTCTTTTTTACGCATTATCGATTAAAGGTACGCCGATTAATAATAATAACCTTATCGGTATAATTTCTGGAAGTATTTAATTTTAAGTTTTTTAAATATTTTATTATTAACTTTTATTTATAGGTTATCATAAAAGGAGTAAAATAACGCGTTTTTTAGCAGGTTAGAATTTCTTATCAAACAGTTATACGTAATCGTATACTTAGTTATTAACTTAATTTATTAAACGAAATAAAATTATTTAATAATTTAATAATTTTTATTAGATTTTTAAATAAAACTATAACTTTTTTAAACGTTCGTAATTATTAAAAGTATAATTAATAACGTGCGAAAACTCGTAAAGGTAATTTTTAAGTAATCATTTATAATAAGTTCGACTTATAAAAGCATTCTTTAAATAAGTAGTTTGAAAATAACCAGTACTTTTTACTAATCTTGCGTTAAAAACTGCTTATAAAACTTAAAGTAAAACCTGGCTTAAATTAAAAATCCTTTGATATTCATAATCTCGTTATAAGGCTTAAGGGAAGTTAATTTATAACCTTTAACGCCGGGTATTTTATAATAAGCCGAGAAAGGCATTTTTATTTTCAGATTTAGTTAAACCTAAATAAAAGGGATATTAAGGTTTTTAAGGAAGGTATTTAAATTTTTATTTATCGGATAAATTTAGCGTTTCTTTCTTTTATTTTCATATTTTTCTTAACTGAAAGGTTTAATTTTCTTTAATCGCAAGCTTTCCTTTTTCCTTTTTAAGCTTATATTTTATAATATTTTTAAGTTTTTTCTTCCCGGATTTTTCGGCTTAAATTTAATAGTATCATTTAAAATAAGAGTAACTTATTATTATGGTTAAGAAAAACGATCTTTTATAGTTCCAATAATTAAAGGTATTAGGTTATCGATTAACTAAAACATTATTTTGTTACAGAAAGTCGTTTAATTTAATTATTAATCTCCTATTAGTTAATAACGGAAATTAGATATGTTATTTATTTTTCATATATTATTTTATAATATCGATTTTATTAAAATTTAAAAAACTTATACCTAATTAGGCTGTAATTATTCGGCGGTTATTAATTTAAAAACTATTTAAATATAACGATCTTATTATATATTTACCTGGAAATATAACTAATATCCGAAATAGGATTTAATTTTATAAATAATAATAAAACGAAAAATAATCTTTTAATTTGTTCATTAAAAACATTTGGAAAACTTTCCTTTAATGAAAAAAGATGTATTTAACGGCAAGGTTAAATTTATAATTAAGCAACGTAATTAAACAACTATTATTTATAATAGGTTTTATTCATTATCTATCCATCTTTATTAAGTAAGTATATCGTAGATCTGTATTATATACGTAATGTAGCCCAGATTATTTAAATTACTTAAATTAGCTAGATCTTTGCGGCGAAGGCTAAACTTTCCTGATCCGAAGTTTAGCCGTATAATTCCTGTACCAGGCCTTAAAGGCGGGTTATTTAAAATAAGGACCCCTGTTCTTATAACACTATTAAACCCAAGTCGTACGGGTTATACTGGCAGGGATATTATAGAAATCTGAATAATAAGTTGTAGGTTTAATTCCCTGTAATAATAATAAATACTAAGGATAATTGAAGTAATTAAACTATATTATAAGCTGGTATTATTTAAATTAAAGAAAAACGAACATATAATGTTTTATATAAGCAAGCGAATATTGTAAATAAGCGAGTTAAAACTTTCATCGCCAATAATATAAAATCTTTTATAAAAGAAGTTTAGATAAATTTAAATAATAGGCTAAAAAAACCCGAAATTTGCTTTTATAAATTTATAGTATAAATATAAGGTTTTCGAATTTATTTTAAAACCCCGATATTACGGTCGATACGCTCGAACCGATGATATTTCCAATATATGAAAATTAAAGCCGATCAAAAAATAATTTACTATTTAAATCTGTTTAAATTTAAATACGTTAAATTTTTTTCCGTTTAATACGTTAAGAATATGGCTAATATATTACTAAATTAATACGTTATACTAGACGTTAAGGTTAGCTTGGCGTCGAATTTTATTAAGCGGTAAATAAAACTTTAAATACGTTTAAATTGAAAAATTACTTGTTAACGGGTTTTATATAAAAGTTTAAAAAGATTTCAGAAATAATTTAAAACTTATTCAGATTATTGTTAAAAAATACGATATTATAAAGGTGTTTTTAGGATTCTAATGAAATTAAATTTTTACTAAGCCTTGGTATAATTATAACTATAAAATTTACTAAGATTAAAAAGGAAAAAGGCTTAAATAAACGTATAAAAGAAAATTATAAATATTTACATTATAAGTTTTTAAAGTTAGGTTACAACATTATTTATTATGACAATGAAAAAGATTACCTTAAATTTTAATACCGTAATAATTTATCATTATTAACCGATTTAAAAATCGTTTTAAATAATAATAACTGGATATTAAATAAATTAACTTTTAAACAGATCTTATATTTTACTAGTTATATCCGAAGGTATACGAAAGGTTTAAAATATCTTCTTATTTTTAATAATTACGAATATTATTATTCGATAAAACTAGAAAAGTATTATATTAGCTATAACATTATTACGCTTTTTATATCCACGCATTCTTCCCATAACTTTTAACCTTTTAATATTTAATTTCTATTTTATTCTAAAACGGAACTATTTATTATTTATCGAAAACTTACTGTAACGTTTATACTTATATTACTAAAAAGGCTTTTTTACCAGCTTTTATAACGCGTTTAAAGTTATTATATTGTCTAATAACATTAATTTAAATTTACGAAAGCTGGCCTTAGTCCATTCGATCTTAATAACGTTTTTTTAAGTTGAAAATATTTTTATTTATACTTAGACGAACCCTTCTCCCGTTAACTTCAGCCGGTTTTATTTTTCTGTCTGTAAAAACTTTTAGAAATATCAGTAAAATAGGAATATAAAGGTAGTTTTCATAAAAAGAAATTTAGTAAAGTAATTCGCTAATAAGAATTCTTAATCGGTTAATTTCATAATAAAAAGTTACATATTACATTTATATAATGCCGTTTTTTGGAAAGAAAATACCCAATTACGTAAAACGAACCGTTTTTTAAGCAAACGACGAGGGACTAGAATTAAAAGGGTTTTAAAAAAAGGAAATATCTATTATATAAAAAGCATAAAATTACTGAGTCAAAAAAGGGTAATAAAGAAATGTATTTAATAATAAAAAAAGATAATTATTATAAAAGGTTCAAAAGTATGCAACGGTAGTATAACGTTTACGATATATCCAGATATAATATACGTACTTATAAAGAAGTTATAAATACATTTAACGAAAGTAAAACAGATTAATTTTAATTAATGCGATATGTTAAAATTAAGTTTTTTAAATTATTTATTATAAGATGCTAAAACTTAGCTCGTTTGCTTTTAAAGCTTACTTGCTTATGTAAAACGTTATATTCTTTTTAATTTAATAGAGTTAAGCCGGTTTTAATTTAATTTTAAATTTTTATATTCAGTGAGTATTTCTAAGCTGTTATGTTAATTTAACCGATTTGAAATATGAAACCTATATTAACTTAATTAAATATATTAAATTATTTGGAACTAATTAAGTACTGCGACATTTACGACGGAGATATAGTTTACATATTCCGGCGGTTAATTAATAAGTTAAGGGTTTTAACTATAATGTAAATTATCTTTTTTAAAGTCTTTCCTTTTAATATTTAACATATTTATTATCGTTTTTTTAATAAATAATTTTTTTATACATTAATATTTGTTATTTACTCAGTATATCCGGTCGCAATAAAAAATAAAAATTCAGTTTAAATAAAACGTTTTAATCTTATTAAAGCGAATTAATTATTTTAATTTTATTATATCGTTACATTTGTTTTATTATTATTATAAGTTTAAAAATTAAATTTGTAAAATCTACTTTCATTTTAAAGGTTACGCGTATTATATTAACATATTTAAATTCTTATAATATTTCGGTTTTTTAAAACGTAATATAAGAATTTAATAAACGAAAAAACAGGTTGAAATTTTAAAATTATTTTATTAAAAACGTACTTTCGATTTAATAACGTTTTAAAAAATTAATAAATTATTTATTTCATTTAAAGAGTTAAAGAAGTTATTAGAAGACTATAAAATTAAAATATTACGTAAAAAGATTTACGATACGGAAATAATAAAAAAGTTTGAATTATGAAAGGCTTGACCTATACGGGCTGCAAAAAGTGGCCTAGAAGAGTTTTTATCTTCTATATAAAAAGGAAAGAAAAGGTAAAGTAAAAATCCAAGTTATATACGAAAATATATAACGCTACGCTTTATTATGCGTTCCTAGTGCCTTGGCACCGGCAAAGGTTCGGTACTATAATAAGGGCTTAACTGTAACGAACCTGTCATATATGTACCTAGAGGTATGAGCAGTATCCGAACTAGGGGTTTTGATTTACAGGTAATAATAGTACAATAAATAGGGTATTCGTTAAAGAGGTTTGCCAACTTTTTTCTTAACCGGAAAACGATACCTTTAATTAAAGATTTAGATTAATAGTTAAGGAGCGAAATTAAAAAGATAATATTTATATAGGAAATTATTTGGTATATGTATCTTTTTTGTTTCTTTTAATTTTTAGAAATTTCTGAAAATTTTTAGAAACGAAAAAAAACGGTTTTCTTTTCTTTCTGAAAATAAATAAAGATAAGCCGAAAGTTAAGATTTAGCCGGCAGGGTAAAAACTTTAACCGTCTTAGTTTACCTGGTTCTTTTTTAGGATTTAATAGAATCCTTATAAATGTAATATTATCTTTCCTTTTTAAAAATATTTATTTTAAAAATTAAAAGGTAAGTTTTTTTTCCTTGATTATTATAATATGTTTTGATTATATTAGGCAGGCTTTTAAAACGTTTTAAAACTTTAACCGAAAATTATTGCGAACTTATAAAATCGATATTTTAATTCGGCTTTAAAGTTATGCTTTATCTATATATTTCGAAAAGGGTATTTTTTGCGAGATGTTAGAAAACCGGAAAAATTATTAAAATTATTTACCGGTTAACATTTGAATTTATAATGGAATTTACGTTTCGCTATTATCTTTTAAAAATATTCGGATTAAAAAACTTCGAATAAATAAAGAAAAACGTTAAATGATTTAATAATTTTAGAATTTCGATTAAATCGTTAATTTAAATGGTTATATTTTAAAAGAATATTATTTATTTAAAGAAAGTTTTAAAATATGAAAAAGTTAAAAAAATAAAAATATTTAAATACGGAAAAAGATTACGAAGAAAGAAAAGGAATATAATTCGCTTTAAAATTTAACGTATTGGTAAAGGTATTTATCTCTTTCGACTGGAATGCGGCGGATTTAGATTTGGGCGGGAGACCGTTATTATTTACGACCTTGGCCGCGTTAGGGACGGTTGGTTAGGATTTTGCCAGTAGAAATCTTTAACCAGGTTTATCGTATTCCTTAAGTGTTTAAATAATTTTTATATGTTGTTTTCAGGTAGGCCATTTATCTATTTAATTAAGTACTAAATTCTATTTTTAAGCATTTTAAAATTTAATATTTTTCGACTTCGTATTTGTTATTATCTTTTTCGATTTCGAGGTTTTTTTTAAACGGAATATTTTTTGGGGGTTAATTTTAATAAGGAAATATGGAACATAAGATATATTTTTATAGTTTTGGGTAATAATAATTTATAATTAATTTTTAAAATAACTTTTTAATTTTAAATAAATTAAGGTTTTTAAAATTAACTTTATTATTAGACCTTTTTGTTTTAATCTGGGAAAGGTTTAACGTTACGTTTCTTTTTGACGTAATAAGTACATTTTGTTTCTTTTCGTTAAATATATTTTTTTAATTTTTTTAATTATAATAATACGTTAACTTTTACTATAAAAATTACAATTCTATTTAAAGTTTGGCTTATATTATTTTAATCTTTATTACTCTGATTTTTATTCGAAAGGTTATCGTTATAATGACCGATATTTTACGCATTAATTGCTTAAGTCGTTAGGTTATTATGTTATATTTATATATAGTTATATAAGGTAATATGTTTCTGTTTCCGTTAATAAACGTACTATAAATAATTTATATAAAGCGTAAAAATCTAATTTAATTATTCGGTTAATAATTAACGTAACTTTGAAGATATTATTTTCAGGTTTAATTTTATCGTTTTTTTTAATTATTTATTTAAAAATAATCAATTGTTAAAAACTTAAGTTTCATATTAATTTGCTTAAAAAAGCTGGTATTAACCTTAGTATAAAAAATTTATTTTAATTAAAAATAATCATTTTTAATATTTTATAGTTGTCGAAATAATATCGGATGAAAACATAAGTTAATTATTTCGTTATCGTAATATTCTAAAAGGTAAAAAAATCCATATTTAGTAAATCTGTTAATAATTATCTATATTATATCGTATTCGATTTTAATAATTGGTTTTTTTAATTTAAAATGATTAATAACAACATCTTAAATTATGGCGTTTTATATTTTATTAAATATATTTATAACTTATAATAATCCATATAGCTTATAGCAGGCTTCCTTATCTTTGTTACAAATATAGCAATTTTTAATTAATTATTTAATTATCAGGTAAAGTCTTAGAAAGTTATATTTTTCTTAAAATTACTTTGTAGTTTTAAACATCTTTTAATATCTATATTAAAAGTTTTTGTAAGACTTTTTCACAATTTCTTTTCGCTATTAATAAGGGATATAAATCTTGCCGTAAAATAATAATTAGTTTTTATTATTCCCTTTTAATTATTTAATTTCTTTTTATTTTTTTAGGTTATAAAAGCTTTTGAACTGGGTTAATTTTTTTAAGGTTAGTTGTTTTAAGGTTACGTATAATTATATTGTCCTATTATCCATACGATGTAATATTTATATGTAACGTTTGGAAATTTTTAAATGGTAATCTTTTTTTCGATTTAAAATATTTGTTTGGATGTTTTTTTTACTTTTAATATAATAAATTTTGAAATTAATTTTGGATAAATATATTTAATTTTTATGTCGTTTATTTAGTTTTTGGGTCGTTATAAATCGAATAAGACTTTTATGGTTTGAATAAATATTAAATAATTCCTTAGTTTCGTTAAAGAAAGGTTTTTATTCCTTAAGTGTTAAAATAATCGTTAGTAATTCCTTATTATAAATAGGGTATCTAAGTTTTATATCCTTAAAAGTTTTAAAGGAATAGGTTATTAGGTATCATTTTCCGTTACTTTTTAATTATTTTAAAACTGTTTTAAAAGCGTAATTTATCGCGTTCATTTTAAGTTACTTTTTTTGTTATGGTTTGGTAATTCAATTACCGGGGCGTTAACGATTTTGTTTTTAATTTTTCAGAAATCTTCTATTTTGTTTTTTTTTTTAAAAAAAAAAAAAAAACCCCCCGAATTCTTTTCCAATATATTTTTTGGTGCTACGTTTGGTTAAGGGGCTAGCAAGTTTGTTATAATCCTTAATTAAAGGTCGTATATAACCGGTAAATCCTAAAAATTAACGGATATTAATGATAATAACTTTATCCGAAATTGGCCAGTTTTTGATAGCTTTTAATTTAGAATTCTAGATTTAAATTTGTCCGAAAATAATAATAAAGCCGAGGAAGTTTAGTTTTTAGGTATGCTAAACGTTCTTTTTTTAGCGTTTACTAGCAAGTTAGCTTTTCCGAAAGCCTTTAGTACCTAGGCGACGTATTTCTTATATTCCTTTAAAGTTTTTAAAAAAATAAGGATATCATTTAAGTAAATGAATATAAATCGGGTTAAGAACTTCCGTAAAATGGTAATAAGTATATGTTAAAAGTTAACTGAAGTATTAGTTAGTGTTACAGTACAGGAACAGGGGTTCCTGTCTTGGAGAAGACTGCCCACGGAGGTCTCTGAGGGAGACTCCGATCGGGTAAACCTCGGGCTAGGAGAAGCTTGGCTTCCCCGCGCCAAGGTTAGGTGATCTAAGTGATCTAAGTGATCTAAGTGATCTGGGACTAGATCCCATAGATCACATAGATCAGATAGATCCACGACACACTCACTTGTTAGAATCGGATATATAACGAGTAAATTCCTCTGTAGATAGCACCTATTTAGTTTCGCTCTTTAGCTATCAATCTAAGTCTTCAATCAGAGACAACTGCACCGTTCTCCGGTTGAGGGAAGAGTCTTTAAATCTCTTTAACGAACACCCCATTCATTGGTTATTGTTACCTGCAAATCAAGAACCCCCATTTCGGATACTGCTCATACTTCCGGGTGGATGTATGACAGGTTCGTTACAGTTAGCCCTTATAGCATAACCTTATATTCGTAATATTTATAAATAATCTTAAAGGCAGTTTTTTACTTTTCGTCTTTAATTATACGAATTAAATAATAACCGTTTTATAAGTTTCAGGCTATAAATTATTTAACTTTGTTAATATTTTCCTTTATAGTATTTATTAACGTTACAAAATATTTATTTTTAACGGTAATATCGTTTAATTATCGATAGTTATAAATTCGCCGGTATATTAAATCTTTTAATCCTAATTTTATTATCCTTTATTTATAGTATTATTATTACTAGATACTTTAGAAATAATTCGGATTTTTCAATGTAATCTTTTTAAAAAGCCTTAATTTTTTTAACGTTTATGTAATAAATTTGGTAAGACTTTAAATAATATCTTTCCTTCATAAAAGTTTTATAATCTTATTAATTATAATTAGGCACTTTTTTACGGATTCGTTCCTTAAATAAATTTTTAAACCGTCGATATTTAAAAGGTACTATCGCTGTTAGGTTTAAAATCCTGGTTTTTTTTAATTATGTAATAGATTTTAGAAATCTTTTTTTTAAAAGTATTTTAAAAAAGGTTTAGTTTCTTTAGTTAATCCGTAAATTACTGGAACGGAATTATGATATTCTTAAAATGGTATCGTATTTTAAAATATTGGTAATATGGGAAATAACCCATTTCCGATATTCTTATATTTAAATTACGGATTTTTCCGTTTTCTAGAAAACTTAATTATTATCGTAAATGGATAGGTTTCTATTTACCGTTCGTAATTTATATAACTACTACTTATACTTTTAAAGGATCTAGTATTTTTTAGTTGCCTTGAAGAATATAAAGTTTCTTCTTTATTCCGGAATTAATTATAACGTTAAATATTTTATTTTCATAATAAATTAAAACCTTAATCTAATTCCGTATTCCTTTCTTTATTTCGTATAAGGTCTTATATATATGGGTTCCTTAATGCTCTACTTTCGAAAGTTTTTATAATTTTTTAATTAATATATTTTAGGGGTTAAAAGGCGTTTTTATTTGCATACCTTCCTAGTTGCATACTTGGTAAAATAATCATCCATATACTTGAACTACTTTGTGTTGCCGAATTAGTATTTAATGGTAATTATCTTTTTCTGGCTTTTTTTTAGATCCTATTCCTTGCGAATCAGGAAATCGGAAAGGTAAACTTCTGAAAAGGATATTCCTATAATTAAAAGTTCGTATTTAATGCAAAATATCGGTAAACAGCATAAATATCCTTATATAATAACTTTTCGGCTTTATTTTAATTCTGGATATAAATAATAAAACCTGAGGTATTTTGATCATTAAAGTGTTGTAATACATTTGTATTTATTATTTAATTTTATAAGCGTTTTTTCGGTATATCTTAGCCAAAAGTCGTTATTTTCTTAACGTGCAAATATATAAAGTAATTATAATTATAGTAAATAATAATATATAAAAGCTTATAATTATCTGGCAAAGGTTTTAAGTATACCGTATATTTTAGAAAACTATAATATTTTAAAAATAATTATTTATAGTTACCGAAACTTTTTCATAACTAATCCTCCTAATCGTATATTTTATATTCTTATATATTAAGGTAATAAATATATCTTAACGTAATAGTTACCTTAAAAGCTGCTTATCCGGAGTAATATTTATAAACTTTAACTATAATATTTTTATAAATCATATAATTTTTATATTTTAGATCGTTATTTTTAATCTTATTAGTCGTAATACTAATAAATTCCTGATCGGCGGAAATAAGACTTACTTTCTTTTTATCCTTTTTCTTATTAGTTATATTTCGTTCGGTCGCGCGGAATTTTTTGGGAGGGGTAAAGAATTTTTTTAAACGTTCCTTTTTTTCGGTAAGGAATAATATTCGTTTTGTAAATGGCCCTTTTTGCCATAGTTAAAATATTTAACCTGGGATTTATTTTTTTTGACCTTTTTTGAAGTGGTATTAGTTTCCTTTTAAAATTTGTCTTTTTTCTTATTACTACTAGAACGTTTATCATTATTTCGTTTACCAGTACTTTTCCTTTTAAGATACCGATTAAAAATAAGGCGGTCAGTAATAATAATTTTGTTAATATAATTTCCTAAGGGTCCGATTTCAAGTAGCTTAAATATTTTATTTTTAATTTCAAACTTTAGGCCGTTATAAAAAGGGAAAAATAATACATTTTATGGTAGCTTAAAGATAAATATTAAACGGTTAAATTAAGTCGTATATTTAATTACCGACGTAACTTTCTTAAAGTTATATTTATTCAATTATATATTATTACTTATTTACATTTCCGCCGAAAGCTTATATTCGTTTTTGAAATATTCGTAATCATTAAAGACATAGTTAATAATATCCAACTAATAGTTAAAATAATTTATGAAGTGATCCTTAAAAATAAGTTCGAATTAAGTAAATATTTTTCCGGTAAATAATTACAAAATAGCAATTATTCTTTGGTAATTTTTCGTTAAAAAACTTTCATACCATTCAAGGTAAAATCTGGCTATAATTAGGAAGTTCTTTCTATCAATAAATCTATTATAAGGTTTAAGGAGAATTAGTTCATAACCTTTAATATTAAAGATTCTATATGAATAAGAAAAATTATAATTCTTTTCGGTCGTAACCGAATAAGGGAGGAGCCGGGGTTTTTGAAGGGGAAAAAATTTTTAAGGAAGGTATAAAAGCTTTTTTTTATTTATCGAACAAATTAGGCATATTTTCATTTTAAGTTCATAACTTTTTTAGCTATAAACTTTAATCGTTCGTTAGTTGTAACCTTTTTTTTTCCCGTACCGTACTTTTTCTTAACTTTTTTTCTTTTGGTCTAATTCCTTAAGCTGGACCTTAATAGATTTATTAAGGGTAGGAGTAAGTTATTGTGAGGAAAAAGAAGGTTTTTTTAAACCTTTAGCTCTGGTAATTATAAGTTCTATATTATTAATTAACCGAAAACCATTTTTAATAAAAAGTAAATTATTTAATTTAATTATTCTTTTAACTAGTAACGGGAATTAAGTATATTATTTATTTATTAGACGTCGTTTTTTAATATCGTTTTTATTAAATTTAAGAAAGTTTATATTTAATTAGGCCCTTAATTATTTCTTAATTATTAGTTAAAAAAATTATTAAAATATAATAAACTTATTATATATTTATCTAAAGGTATAAATAATATCCGAAATAAAGGTTTTAATTTATAAGTAATAATAATCTAATAAATAAAATATTCGTTAAAAAAGGTTTATTAACTTTTCCTTTAATCGCAAAACGATATTCTTAATTAAAAAGCGAAATTAAAAAGATATTATTTACATAAAAAATCGTATAATATATATATCCTTTTTGTTTCCTTTAATGTCCAAAGATCTTTAAAAATCTTTATAAAGGGACAGAGACGGTTTCCCTTTATCTCTGGAGATATATAAAGATAAGCCGAAAGCCGAGATTTAGCCGGCGGGGTGGAGGCCTTAGCCGCCTTAGCTTACCTGGCTCCTTCTCTGGGTTTAATGAAATCCCTAAAGATGTAACATTAACGTAGCCTTATTACATAACCCCTTAATTTCTTTTAAAAGGAAATAATATATTAGTTAGGTTAATTCTTGCTTAATTATATTTAATATGCTTATAAATTATTAATTATAAACACTTTTAATTTTTAATTAATTTAAATTCGTTAAATATAACAATTTTCGAAATAAGCTTAATTTAGGTACTTAATTATAATCTTATGATATATATATAAATAAATGTTCTTTTTTTTTACTATAACGTTTTTTATAATAATTACTTAAATCGGGAAGTTGATCCTTAATAATATAATATAATTAGGTTTTATACGTTATTAAATAATAGTTTATAAATAATATATTATATTATAAATTATTTATTATTTTTATTTTTAAAAATAAGAGGAAGATTTAACTCTTTATTTAACGAAAGCCTATTACTGAAAGGAAAGCCGGGGAAGTTATTCGTACATATAATATATGCATTATTTTTAACGATTACTTTAAACGATGTTAAGATATTCCTTATTTTATTTTCGGAACCCGTTTTATAACAAACCTTAATACTTTTTATATAAATTAACGTAATATTAACGTACTTTATACGCGATTCTTTTAATTTTGTTTTAATTTTTAATAATTCTAGGTAAAAGGTTTTTATAATATTAAGCTTATAGGCGTTATAAGTATTAATATCTTGAAATTTATTATCTTAATGTTATATTACCTTATTTAATCCACGTTTTTAACGTTATTTCCGTATAATTTAGAAATATATTCGAAATCGGCCATAATATAAATAAACTTTATAAAATTATTTTTATATATAATTATAATAGCTTAAGAAACTTGCATTTTTTATACCTGCCTTTAACGTAATTCTTTTACCGTTAATGTTTTATTTTAATTATTATCCGTATTTAAATAAAATTTAATATAAAGGTTTTACGATTTCGTATCAAAACTTTATATATCATATATAATAAAGTAAGTCCGTATTTTTTATCTTGTTTTTATAAGTTATTTACTTAATTCGTTAAATTTTCGTTTAAATTATTACTTTAACTTCTTTGAAAAAAAAAGTCTTATTTATAAAAATAAAAGATTTTAATATTTAAAATATTTTTATAAAACATTTATATTAATCTTTGATTATTTATTGATTACTGGCTGTAAGCAACTTATAAATATTATTTAAGTAACCTGAAAGAAATCCAGGTTTTATAAATTAATAATAAAAATAAATATATAATGTATGTTTTCGATATATGCTTTATATACTTTTTATACGTATTTTTAAAATTGTACAGTGAAATGGGGCGGGACAGAGTCCGTTCTAATCAGTACGAAATCGAAGAGAGTGTTACGAGTGAGCCCAGGGTTCTGGAGAAAATTGAAGTCAATGCAATTGAAATCGTGTTGAGACCAGTCTGTCTATTGATGATCACTGGTGAGTGTCTCCGGGGTAGCGCCCGGCGAAAAGAGCTCTTAGAAATACATGAGTGGTGCTGACTAACTGATCAGTGGGGCCACGTCCTCGGCCCTGCACGCTGCACCATTTCAACAGTTTTAAGATATTTATTATATTATAACCGATGTATCACTTATATTCTTTATTTTCATATTCCCTTTATTTATATGTTTTAATAACTTATATGTACGTAACTTATCAACTAATTTATTTGTAATTCCTGAACGGGTTTTCCGGAATTCCGGTATCGTTTAAGGGCCGTTTTAAAATTATTCGAAAGTAACTTTTCGGACCGGTTTCTTCCGTATAATACGTTATATTTAAAGGCTATTATTAATAAAGGAATTTTTATTTTTTATTCCATACTTTTACCGGCCTTTATTGCCGCAAATATTTTCAACATGTTTTAAATAAATTCCGCATAAATTTTTATTTTACCAAAACTTCGCCTTTAAATCCTTTTTTTATGTTTTTAATACGGATCTATATAATACGTTTTATTATATACTTTAAACTTTCTTTTCTGTTATTATTAAAAAAAATTAAATATTTGCATGATTTTACGAAGATAAAATATTTAAATTTATGCGTGTTAATAAATTTATATAAAAATAATTATAAATTCTTTATGAAAATGTTTAATTTAATTATGTACGAACTTGTTACTTTAATTATTTAATGTTTTACTTGGAATTATTTTAATATTATCGTTAAAAATAAAATAGTAATATTTACAAAAGAATCTTTATTTCCTATTTCCTGTTATATCTAATAAACTAGTATTATAATAATTTATACGAATTCCCTTTTTTTTTCGAAACCTTTTAACAAAATTTTTTTTTTACGCTCGCAATCTTTTAGTAACTATTAAATTTTGTTTTATTTTCTATTTATAAAACGGGTTTAAATTTATTAAGATTGTATTTTAGTTATTTATCGTAAATATCGTAGCCAGAAAAAAACTTATTCTATTCTTATTATATATACGTTACGAAAACTCGCAAAGAAGTTTGAATCTTTCAATTAACCCTTTCGGAAATACAGTTAATTTTTCATAAAACGCGGTAAATAAAGGTACTTTATTTTAACTAATTCACAAAACCTTTCTTAAAACCTTTTCATTTAATTATTTCCTTTATTTTTTTTAATATTTCGAAAAAAACATAAAACCATTTATTTATCTTAACGAGGTTTTGGTATAAACTTTTATATTTATTATAATTATTAAAAAACGCGAATTGTATTTAAAGATCTTTAATAAATTATTTATAACATCGTTAGGAAACCGGTAATAACTTTTATAACATCTTGTTTTAATCTATTTATATATTTCTATAACCGGATGCTTCATAACTCTTATAAATTACTAATTATACAATATATTCCCGGTGAAAGGAAACTTTTCAGAAGTATTATTATAGTAAGTATTTTATTTAAATGTTTTATTATATAAAAACTATACCTATTTTAAATTAAAACCATCTTAAACGGTTATAAAATTATTTAAAATCTGTTAATATTTAACGAATATTTTATGGTAAATATTACTAACATTAATTCGGTAAAAGAATTGCGTTTTTCTTATAATAATAACCTTAATAATAAGGCCGCATATCTTATCGTATTTTAACGTTCCGTTTCAAAGTTTTTGAGCCTTTTTATAATATTAAACTATTTACGTTTCCGGGGGAAACGTTTTATTTTCGGTTTTTTCGATTTTTTTATTTTTTGTAAGGAATAAGAAATTATTTCTTTTTTAATAATTAACATTTACGTTTGGCTTTTTTATTATTCGTATTTTTTAAGCATATTATGTTTCTTGCGTAAAAGACTATTAGTTTAAATATTGAAACGGTTAATATAAAACTTTATATAAAGGTTAAACCGTAAAAGCTTTGTAAATCCTTTTATTAAATATTCGTTTAGTTTTTTAATAAGTATAAAATCTTTCAAATTTATATTATTAATAATTATTTTAAACGGTATTATTACGTTATATTATGGAAACTATTAATCAGTTATCGTGCTCAAATATACTGAGTATAGTATCTATCGTATGGATTATATATGTAATAATTATCTGTGTACTAGGCTCAGACTGGAAAATAAGGCTTGAACTTAGATCAACCTTACATTACGTTATATTATTTTATATCTTAAAGATTTAAAAATTAATTATTATTACAACATTTTTATTATAAACTTTATAGTTATATTTTATAATCTTTGCTTTCTTTAAATAGTAAATAATTAAATTTAATATTTTTCACTTCTTAATTTAAATTAAATCCCTTTTTATACGTAATCCGAATTATCCCTCTTTATTATTATAAGTATTTCGGAATTTTATTAGATAAAAACCGGTTCGGATATAAACACGTTTTTAAGTTATTTAAACCTTTTTTTTTCGTAGGACGCAATTTCTTTTAGGATTAAAGTGATTAAAAAGGCCGTAAGTACCGTATAACGCGTTATAAAATTACGCTAAAAGTTAACGAATCTTAAGAAGCTTCGTACATTTTCAAACGTTTTAAAAACCTTTTAATTCCGATTTATACGTAAATCTTGAAAGTTTATCCCGATTTTCGAGTTTGCTTTTATAATAAATAATAAAAATTTTATTATTTTAATAACGAACTTATATTAAAATATATCGCAATTAAAGTTAACCCTTTTAATCGGTTTAAAACGGCGTTTTTCCTGTTATTAATTTCAAGTTTAATTAATCAATATTATAAGTACCGTTAAACGTATTTTCGTTTTAATTAATTACATTTAATAAAATCGAACAGTACTTATTATACGATATACGTTTTAATTTCAAAAACCTTCAAATCTTTATTTATTTCGGTTATAAAACGTATTAATAAAATTAAAAAACAAAATCCGGATAATAGTAATTACGAACTAATAGAAAATATTAAATAATATTAAATATTATTATAACGTTTCCTAAATTTATTCAACTTTATAATCTTAATTAACACGGAATATAAATTATTTTAATCCCTTTTTAAAAATATTTTTTTAACGACGGAATAAGGTAATAATAAGGTTCCGTATAATAAAACCGTATCGAAACGGTATATTACGAACATAATTTTAAACGATAAAATTATTATACCAAAATACGATTTCGTTTTATTATACCTAGTCGTAAAATATAATTTATTTTAATTAGAACTTTAATATTATAAATAAAAGATATAAGTATTTTAATTACTTTTAATAACCGGATTATATTTTTATTTAATATATGATAACTTTTATAAATCCTTAATCTTTTTTATATATCGATCTTATTTCGTAATATACCCGCAAATAATATAAAGCTACCTAATAATTAAGGGAAATAATTACCGTTAATTTTAAAAACGACGTTAATTATAATAATTAAAACTATAAAGAAAATGCGTAAAAATATCCGCATCGGTATTACGATAAAACTGTTTCGCTTTTTATTTCGTATGATATAATTTATTAAATTTTTTTTAATATATAATTACTAAATTTAAAAATTAAACTAATTAAAAACTAACGTTTTTAAAAATTATTAACTTTCGTTTATAATAATATAAATTACTTTAACTTCGCATAATAGTTTTTCCGCCGGATAATAAAATTTAAACCCTTTTATAAAAGTTATAAATTTCCTATACAACGTATTATAATATTTATAATAAGGTTTTAACTAATAAAAATAATAAATTCTTATTAATTTGCGTATGCTAAGAACTTATTACGTATTCGTTGTTTTTAATACGTTAATTAATCGGTTAATCCGAACAGTCGAATTAATAATTCGGCTATCGTCGCAAAAAACCTAATTACGGAGAAAAATTTTAAACGTTATATAAGTTTTTCGATATTATTAGCAAAAATTAATTATGTGCGTACGTATATTTTATTTTAAGGACATAATTCGATAAAACTGAAAAAATTCAAATTCGTCGTATACTAAAAAAAAGATAATAATTTAACGTATTTAAACTAATTAATAATCGCGTTAAAAATTAAAAGTGGCAAAAAGGTCTTAATTAAAACTAGCATAATATTAATAATAAAATTTAATAAAATAAATCGTATAAATATATATATGTTAATAAAAAACAGTTTCTTATTAAATTATTATAAATTCTTTATTTTTTAAAAGAGTAAACTTATAAAACGGACCTCTTTTTCGCATAACTACAACTTAAGTCTCGCTGGGTCGTTACGGGAATTTAGGATTTGATTGGTTAATTTTTAACGTTATAAAGTGAAACTTAAGTAACTTTGAAGAAAATGGAAAACGAGCCAGCGGGGCCTGAGCTAGCTGAGGTAAGTGGAATGATCGCAATTGTGATGATCATTCTGTTGCTAACAGCTGCATATGTACTCCAGGACAGTACAGATTAAAGAGAATGCTACTACGGGAGGACCAGGCCGTAAGACGCTACTCCCCCTCCAATGGCTTGGCCCTCCAAGCCACTGGTCTGGGTGCCGCGACAAGGTGACAAGGCTTATCGGGCCGCATCTGCCCAACCCCGAAGCTGCTACCCCGCACGGCCCCACTGTGCGTTCTGGGCAGACCTTATAAGCAAGTTCCAGTCCGGGGATCGAACCTGTCAGATATAAGGGTCATCAGTTATGTTGCATTGCATGACTAGTTGCAGGCGCTGTAGAACGCGTACCCCATTTTAATGTAATCTGTTTACGGAATATATATATGCCCATTAAAGGGAACCTTTTTATATAAGGGGCGCTAACGTACCTTGTACTAGTTAACATACTCTCTTAACGCCTTATTATAATTACGGCGTTAAATATTATATTTATTATTTCTTAAAGCCGTAATTTTAGATTAAATTTTTATTCCCGGTAACCTAATTGTTTTATATGGTATTTAAAAAAAACTTTTTTTACCGATTATAAATTTTCAGAATATTTATTAATCTTAATTATTTTTTAAAACTTTAATAATTAAAATATTATTTATAAATATATAATATATTTTAATTATATGTTTTTTTATATCGTATTTATATTTATAAAGAAGTAAGATTAATATTATTCCGTTATATAATATATTAATTATTATATCTTATTTTTAAAAGCTTTAATTTTTAATTAAGTTTCGATTTTCTTAATTTAAATCTTTTTAAACGTTTATATAGAAATAATAATTCCGCCTCTCTTAAAAGAATAATAAGTTTATAAAGTAAATTAAAACTATTTTCGCTTTATTATTTTATTTCGAACTAAAACAATTTAAGGATTTAATAAATAATTCTTTCCCTATTATAATGTTAATATTTAATTACAATTAAAGATAGAAATAATTAAACTGAAAAAACTTTTTTAATATAGGTTATTAAAATTTAGGTTACATTAGAAAAATCGGGATATCGTAGAGATTCTATTAAATTACGTTTAATTATTACGTATAAAATAAAACTAATTTCTTTTAAGTATTTTTAAAAGGAACTTAAATAACCCAGATTAAAATTTAGTAATAATTTATTATTTATTATTAAGGTAATTATGAAGAAACGTTTTTAAAAAAACCTTTTATTAATTAATTCATTTATATAATCCTTATAAGATAATTAAATTCTTTACCTTTATTTTTAATTATTACGATATTAAAATACTATTTTAAATTTTTAATTTTTAAAAAAGTATATCGTTATCGTATTTATTAAATAAATGAATTAATAAAACTTTAATTTCTTTTCAGTAAACTGTAATCATATCGTTTATAAACAAAATATATTTCTATGTTTTAACGAATAAAATTATAAGGTTCGTAGAAAATAAGCTTAAATGTTAATTCTTTAAATATTTGTATAAAATTCTTTTATTATAATAAAATTAATTCCCTTAATTTATATAATACCTTTTTAAATTTAAAATTTTCTAACGTTATAATTCTTTTTAAACGTTGTTTTATAAATATTATAAAGAATAAATTCGCGTTAATTAAAACGTTTATAACGTTATATTACTTCAGGTTTAAATCTATTTAAATTATAATAACAATTAAAATTCACAACAAACTTTTAATTTAAATATATAGGCATGTATTATTATAAAATTCTTCAAAGTTATTAATCGTTCCGACTTATATAAGATATTCTAGCTTTTTATAACTAATAATATTTATATATCTTTTAATCTTTACTCATTTTTAATAAAAGTTGCTTAATAATCTTTTAAAATTACAATTTTATATAATGCTAAAAATAAACCTTTTCAGCTTTTCGAAAAACTTTTTAACGGATATATTTTCAGCCTTTTTTAACCTTATTATAATAACGATTCTCTTTCGAGGAGACGCGACCTTGTAGATAAAATTGGATAAAATGATAGATTGCTACCTCAATTCGTATGCGTTATTAAAACCCATCCCTCTCGCAGGAGTCTCACTCCATAGCGACTTCTGACTGCCTAGCCCCGCCCCTATCCGTGTCGATATCAGGGTCGAGGCTTATCGGCAACCGCGCATCAATCTGCTTCAGAGTGAGCTTCTGCTTCAGAGTGAGGCTCTATTTGAGAGCGAGGTTCTATAGAACTGAGGTATATAATTTATCTTCATCGTAAAAAACATTAATCATTTATCGTATTCGAAGATACTGAATATAATATCTATCGTATGGATTATATATGTCATGATTTTCTGTATATTTGCCTCAGCCTGGAAAATAAGGCTTGAACCTAGATCAACCTTGCATTATAATAAGGATGAATTGCGTTTATATAGCCGGCCTTATAACTTAAAGATTTTATTATAATTCTGAGCGAAATCTTTTCGATTAAAATAATACGTATTTTGCATTATTACTTTCCTTAAACTTCCGTAACTAATAGGCTGGTTATTAATTAAATTTATAAATACATTAATCGTTTAACGTTAAATATAATGTTAATTACACTATATAATACAAAATATATAAAAAGCTTACATTTTCAGCCCGGAAAATACTTTCGTTTTTTTACCGCTATTTTAAAATATTTAATATAATAGAAACTTAAAATTATATTTTTTAATATTTGTCGGTATAATAATCGTACTAAGTTATTTTATAGACGCTAGTAAAGGTGAAGGTTTAAATAATAAAAATAATTTAAATATGACGGTTATATAAATATAATAAATCTTATACCAATAGGGTTAAATTTTATTATTTTTAAGTTTTATTAAAAGTTTATATTGTTCGAAACCCTTTAATTTATTTAACCAAAAGTTAAATTATATTATTTAAAAGTTTAATCTCCGATTAGCCATGTATATTTAAGTAAATATAAGTTTAATTAGGTTATTATATGTATCGAACTAAGTTACGTAATTTATATTTCGCCAGGTAAAAACGGTATTTTTTAAACTTTTAATATTACTTAAAAAATGAACTTTTTCGTATTAAATTATCAGTTATAAATCATAATAAGCTTATTAATTAACGGATTTTCAGTTTTGTAATTATTTATAAATTAATCGTTAACGAAAAAGTTAATATATATTTTAATTTTTAATTTTTAAAACTTTTACTCTTTTATAATAGTAATTATCTTATTATAAACTACATAACTTTATATTTATATATAAGTTTTTTAAGCTTTTATATTAAATATTATAACGTGGTTTTTATATATTAGGTAGATATAATAAACGTTATATAAATGCTGTTAGAAATAAGTTTAATTAAAAGTATAATTTTTTAAATTTCTTACTGCTTTTAATAATGTATACGATTAAAAACGAAAATTACTTAATATTATATTATATCGTAATCCTGTTTTTTTGATTATATCTCTTAAACGCTTTATACCTCCTTTTTAAGTTTAAATATACGGTATTAAAAGTTTAAGTTAGATATTAAAAGAAGGTAATTAAAATATTTACAGATTTCGTTTTATTATTTAAATATCTATAAAAAAACTTTATTTTAATTTTTTTAAAAGCTTTAAAATTTTTCGAAATGTTATAATTAATATATTTTACTTTTCATTTTTAATGTAAATATTCCATATAACGCTTAAGTATCTGTTATTTATAAAGATAACGTATTTATAATCTTTAAGGCTTTTTTCGAATCTAGACAAATAAATAACGATATATTATTTTAATTATAACGTTCTTTATTTATGTTTTAACCTATTTACTTTTAATTTCCGTTTTATTATATATTTAATGTTTAACCGTTATAAGATCTTTTAAACGGATTGCCTTTATATGAGATCATAATTAGGCGATTATTCTGGGTCCTGGGGATTTTAGCTTTAAATGTTATATAATAGCTTTACTAGTCCGTAATAGATTCGTTATATATAAGATCTTAGTGTTACGGCTAGCACCATTACCGTTATACCACCGGGGCATTAACAAAAGATTGGTGGAATGATCGCAATTATGGCAATCATTCTGGTGCGTACAGCTGCTTATATATTGGAGCCATAGCTGTCACGGACCCCGACCGTAACACTTAGTATATTGGTATCTTTTATAATAAATTAATTAAATTCATTTATTAATATGACAATTATTTACTTAAATTTATTTTAATTAAAACAAGTAATATTCCAGTTATTTTATTAACAGTTTTTCTTATAGAATTACCGGTAAGATAGGAAATTATATACGAGATCTTCTTTATAAAGTTCTTTATATAAATATAATACTTTCGGCCCCGGAAGGCTTTAAAATAATCCGTTTATTTTTCCGGATTTATTAATAGTAACGAACCTTTTTAAACCATATATTATTATTTTAAATCGTTATTTAATAATTTAAAAAGTTATTTATTAAATTAAAGCGATGTACGGCAAATCCTGGTTTTAATATAAACGAAGTCTTTAAAAGATAAAACGCGACATTTATTATATTACGTTAATGAAAAATTAACAGGTATATTAGAATTAGTTTTCTTTTGTTTTAAATAGTAGTTTATTTTCAAATAGTTATTTTTTTATAACTTTTAATAAACGGTTAACTTTGTCTTTTAAGGATTAACTAATAGCGATCCATTTTTAAGCCATTATTTTTATCGCTTAAATGAAGCGGAAGGTTTTAAAAGCTTTTTTAAAGAAATATATAAGTATTACGGTAATTTATAATAAATACTAAAGTAAGCTTTATAATATATACCTTTTATATCCGATTTCTAACGGTTTTGCTTATTATTATTTTAATTCGTTTAGGAACTTCTACTGTTATCTTTTCGTTTCGATTTAAGGCCTAAGGTTTTTGCTTCCAGTTAAAGCTTAATATCTTTAATCCTTTTCGCAATAGGAGTGTTTTAACCAAAGAGGCTTCAAACGGTTCCTCGGAATATTGGAAACGTTACCTTAATTACTTATAATATAAATATGAAATGGTTAATATATACTGGTTTCAAAGGTTAGTGGGTATTCTTTAGTAGTTAATCGCACCATTATCGATTTCGGCTTTTTTTAATAGTTAAAAGATAAGTATCCACGTCTTTATAATTAAAGTTAAGATTATATAGAAGTTATTAACTTATATAATGTTTTTTAGTTTTTAAAACGTTATAACGTTATTTTTAGGCCCTTAGTGTTTGTTATTTTATAATTTATTTATTTAATTCTTTCTTTATTTGCTAAGTTTGTTTAAACTTTATGCGGTATTTTTGTTAGCTGTTATTTATAAACCTGCTGTTATATATCTTATCCGGGTCGGCTAAAATGGCATATTATTTACCTAGGTTTTTTCTTAAGAGAAAATTCGTTTTTTTTAATCGCTAAAAATACTGATTCCAGGAGTTATTTTACAAAATTGTTAATTTTTTTATAAAAGTGTTCGTATTTTCAATTATCGGAAGTCTACGTCGCGAAATTCTAGATATAAGTTTATTTACTTTTTGTCGTTATTTTAAGGATATTTATCACATAGCTCGTTCGATTAAGCTTTTCGACTTATACGGTTCTTTCGGAAGATAAATTAGTTATTTACGTCGACTAGCAAAGTCGTTTTTGGGAGTTATATCAGGTTCCATAAGATCGACAGGCTATATATTATCCTAATTAGTATTAATATAATGCCAAATACTAAGTACGTAAGTTTTACATTAAAGTTTACTTTTGAAGCGGGTTTAATTCTTAGGCCTCTTATAAATAACGGAGGACGTTAACAGAACGGTTGATATTATAGATAATGAAAAATAAAGATAATTATTACTGATGCATAACTTATATCGTTCTATTAATAACTGATTAATTAATAAGGACCCGATTTAAGCGAATAAGACTTTTAATTATCAGATATAACGGTTATCAGTTATGTACATTATATAACTAGTTAGAGGCAATTTAAAACGCGGACAGTATTATAATATAATTTATCTACGGAACATAAATGTTCCGATTTATATAAGAAAATTAATTCTACTTTTAAAAACTTTATCCAGAATTAGATTTTTCTTAAAATAACCGAATTATAACTTAACCGTTCGGATTATCGGATTAATTAACGTATTAAAAAAAACTTTTACGTAACCGGCTTTAACTATTTACAAACTTGTAAAAATCTTTAACTTTTAATAATTAAGTTTTCTTTATTCGTAAATGTAATAATCTATTATATAAAATGTTTATAACTTTAATAAAAAAGCTTAAATTAAACCGTTTATTAAAAGGCTTTAAGGTCGCAAATAAAAGAATGTATCTTTCTTTAAATAGATCGTAATAATCTTTCAAAATATAAGCTTTTATTTAATTAAAGTTTTTAAATTAAATAGATATATATTTAAAGAAAAAATATAAGAATTATATTATACAAATAGAAAACGACCAGGTTTTATCCTAGAACTGAAGCGGCTACTTTGGCGTGTTTTTAATATGTTTTAAATTCTTAGAATTAAGATTAGTTTTAAAATTAGTAGTAATTATTTACTTAATTTAATATTTATTTATTATTTCAAGATGTATTACGGTATAAACTCGATATATTAAAAAGATTCACTATTTATAAAAACTTAATATATTTTATAAAAGAAATATAATCCTGTTAGTAAGAATAATTAAGGTAATAGTATTGTTTTCTATATTTAATAAGCTTTAAATTAAAATAAAGGCTTTTTTATGACTAAATATAGTATAATGAAAATATCTTTTAATACAATCATTTTTATCCTTAAATTTATAACCGTAATTAACCGCTTTATTAAGATTTCATTATATGGAATTTTTATCTTATTTCTAGCCGTTATTATATCAGTATCCTTTAAAAATGATTTAAAATAACTTATATTCCGTTTTAATTAATGTTATAAAAGGAAATAATATAACGAGATGTTAAAGTGATATTTAATATTACTTAATACGCTTTATTAATTAATAATTAATATTATTCGCATTATATTTTATTTTTAATATTAACAAGTTTTATACATTAAATGAGTACAAAACTTAAATCGATTTTAAATTACAACGTATACCGCATAGCAAGTACAGTCCAAACCCTGAAATACAACTAAGTAAAACAGAAGTACGATCACCAATATTAATAATAGTTATTGAAGTAAAAATTAAAAACTATACGGTTTTAACATTCTTCTTTATATTAAGATTTGAAATAATATTGTTTTATTCGTAAGGATTAAAGGATAATAAGTTATATCCGTACAAAACGAGCTATAAATTTAAATAAACCGATTTATATAGCAAAAGATTAGTTTCTTTACCTATTTTAAAAGTTATGAAAGGTTTTACAAATATTTAAACGTATTTATAAATTTAATAGTACTAAGGGGGTATATATAACGTAAATAGGGTCAAAAGCGGATCATTAATCTTTAGAATAAAGAACGTAATTCTAATAAAAGTTTTTAAATTTTAATTTATATAACATTTTATTATTTATTTATATAAGATTCGTATATTTACGTCATGTTTTTAAATATTACGGAACTGATATAAACATTTAATATAAAAAACATTTAATAAATTTTTTAAGAAGTTTAATTTACGGAGTGTATAAAAAGAAAGTTTAGTTAACCATGGCCGAATTGAAAATTATCGCATTTATTATAATTCTTAAATATTTTAAGGGCGTTAATTATCGAAGAAAAAGTTTATAAAGTTTTTAAAAAAACCTATAAATAAATAAAGTTTATTTAGAAAAAATCAATTTTAATAAAGTGTTATTTCGTAATATAAATAATTTAATTAATAATTCGTAAATTTTAAACTTTTATTTTAACAATATAACTTAAATATATGATATTTATTACCAAATTTTAATTAAAATAAATTAAAGCTAATTCTTCATCGGTTTAGTATAAAACTGGTTTTACTTTTAATATTAATAACCTTTTAAGAGGTAATAATTCTTTTATTTAATGGGAAATAACAATTAATTTTTAAATAATACCGTGTGTATTTATTAGAATCTCCGAAATTATTATTAACTTCCTTAAAAACTTTAAATTTAATAATATTTTCCGTATATTATATACTATAATAACGTTAACTATATATAACATTTAATACTGAAATTGTTATTATTTTTATATTAAGCCGGTTAAAATAAATAGGGTAAAAAACAATTAATTTTAATTAAGTATTAGGTTTATAAGACTAAATTGAATAATTTAATAATTACTTTAGATTTAATATTTTTAAAATTTAAAAAGAGACTTTAAAAATTTAATTAAAAGGTAAATAATTTAACTTGTAATTATAAACGAATTTTATCAGTTAAATTTTAATATGTATATTATTAATTTTATTATTTATTAAACTCTATTTTTTATTAAGCATTATAAATTTTAAAACGCAGATCATAAATCAGTTAAATATGTTCCCAAAATAAACAGTGCGTTCCTTGAAACTTTCGGATTTAAATGTTTAAATACGTTTATTTTTTCTTTCGTTATTTGTTTTTCTGAAAAACGTTTTTATTTCGAATTTAAAATTTATATAAAATAAAATTATACTTTATTTATAGTTTATAAAATGGTTGAAATTAGATTTATTTATATTAATAATACCGCATTTATTATTAACGATAAACGTAATTTTAATTAATTATATTTAAAGAAAATAAAGTTAGATTTATAAATAATATTTATATAATAATTTAAAAAGCTTTTAATAATAATGTCGTTAACGAAAATTTACTTTCGATAATTATAGTATTTTATAAACAGAAAAATGTTATTTTTTTAAAATGTAAATTATAAATAATGCGGTAAATAAGTTTAATCCTACCGGTCCGAAGTTTCTTTCCGTTTTTTAATATAAATATATATATATTTTCTTAGTAAAAAAGAATTAATAGTATAATATTTATTCTTTAATTATATCTGGATTTTAAGAAAAACCTCTGTAAGGATCTTATTATATTTTTAATATTAACATAAATTAAAATATTCGTTCTAGTATAGGAATATGGGTTCCTGTCTTTAGAGAAACCTGCCTTTGGAGCCTGGCACGGACTCCGGACGGCTAGATTTCGGCCAGGGAAAGCTTCGCTTTCCCCGCGCTATGGTTAAGGTGATCTCGGTGATCTCGGTAATCTAGGTGATCTCGGTAATCTAGGTGATCTCGGTGATCTAGGTGATCTCGGTTATCTAGGTGATCTCGGTGATCTAGGTGATCTAACTAGATCACATGAATCCTATAAATTTACGACAAACTTATTAAGTATTAAAAAAATATTAAAGGAACAATTTTTAATTTAAATCTTTAATTAAAAGCGTTAGTGTTCGATTAAGACAAAAATCTGGAAATCCTTTTAACGAATAAACTTTCGAATTATCTATTATCTTATTATTATATATAAGTTAAAGTTTTATTACGGATATTATTTATACCTTTAAGTAATTATATATTAAAGGCGATATATTTTCATAATTGTTTAAAATTTAAATTACGAATAATATAATATTTAATTAAATATAAGTTTTTTTAAACTTAATAAAAACGATATTATAAAATAACGTTTATAAATTAAATAATATATATAATTACGATTATTAATTCGAGAAAATAATGCTTAAAGTATATAATTTAGATTCTCTTTAAATATTTTTATAGGTAATTAATATTATAATACTCCTTTTTAATAGAATTAACCGCTTAAAGAAGATTTGGTTATTTTGCATAATAACCTACCGTTATCTTTAAAAGGTTTATTAAAGTTTAACCTGAAAAATCCGGTTAAGAAAGGATTTAAGAAAAGTATAAAATAAAAACTTAAAAATAACATAGAAACTTTCGGTTAATAAACGATTTAACCTTATAATTAAAATAATTAAAAGCTTAAAAAAGAAAAACGTTAAATTTATAAGATAAATAAAAACTTATATATTTTGTACCAAAATTTTAACAGCCTTTTAATCCAGTATTATTTAAAACTGAAAAAGAATTATACGTTACTTCTTTTATTATAAATTAACGACCTTACAATTTTACGACGGAACTACGGCTATTAAAATATTTTGATCTCCGTTAAGTTTTCCCTTAAATTTTATACATGGTTTTGAATAAGAAATTAATAGAAAACAATAATTATTTTATAATAATTTACCGGAAAACCTTTCGATTAATTTGAACTTATTTTAAATATTATCAATTATTTTTTCAGTAATTATATAAATTTTAAGCAGTAAATATAGACTTTATTTAAAGATTTAAATAAAGAAATGTACGGAGTTAAATGTTTTTTTTAAGAAATAAGGAAATAACTAAGTATACGCATATATTTACGCGTTTAATAATAAATTTTATATTGCTATAAAGCGTATTATTCCATTTTATTATCCTACTTTAAAGCTTTAAATTAAGAATAAAGTATTAAAAGTATTAAAAACTAAAGTTCTCGAAAACTATAGCGATAAAGTTATTATCATCGCCCGACTTATATTTAAACGGTATTTCAAAAAAAAAAAAAAAGAGAAACATAGAATTCGAAATAATAATACATATTTTAATCACAAAAAATAAAAGGTTATATTTTTTAAAAAAGTTATTATTATTTTAAACCAGTTTACGAAAGACTTAACTTAAATTTAAATATTTTAATTATAACAAAAAAGGTTATTATAAAAATAAATATTTATTTTAATTAAAGGGTACTTTAAAAAAATAGTTCGTACGGGCGAACAAAAATAAATTATCAAAAACAGGATAAAAGCAAACATAATTTTATTTTCATTAATTAATAGTGAAATATAGTTGTTGTTAAACAGGTTAAAAGAGACGATTTAAAATATAAAAGTTATAAATAGTATTTAAAATAAAAACCCTTGAAATTAATTATTACGTTAAAGTATTTTTATTATCTCGATATATAAAAGTGTACAATAAATGATTAAAACGACTAGTTACGATTAAATTTCAGTAATTATAACTAGGTATCCTTAAAGTTTTACGAATTTTTAAAGTGTATAATATATCTTAAACCTTAGCTTTAAATAACTAATTATAAATGTTTATATTAAACCGATTATTATAATCATAAATACTTTATTTCTTTATCAATTAAAGAAAATAATGGTTTTTAACCAGGATATAAATATAAAACGTTTACGAAAGTAAATAATAAATGCAGATGTATAAAAAGCCCTTAATAATTAAATTACTTTAAGTGTAAATATTTTTATCTTAAATTAAGAAAAAGCCGAAATCTTATGTTATAAAGATATATATGGTACTTTTTAATATTTTATAGTAAATACGAACTTTTAATTCTACAAATATGGATTTCTAAAATTTACTTTTCCGACCTTATAATGCCTAAAAGTTAGAATTTTTTAACGAGGTAAAAAAAGGTAATTATTTTTAAATATTAATTAAGTGACAGAAATTAATATAGATGTATAGATAATTATTGTACCCAATATATAACTAAACATGCATGGGAATAAAAACGCTTTTTAGCCTCTAGGGTATATTAAACAGGAAATTACGGAATCTTTCGAAAATAACGTATTAAAAAGTCTTTAAATACAAAGTCTTATATAAAGTAAACCAGGAAAAAACCAAATTAAATCAAGATTTTTATTTATTATTATAACAAAATATTTAAACTAATAATTTATTCTGGAAAGGAAATTAAATTTTCTTTCAAGTAGCTTAAAATTAACAAGAACTTTGGAAATATAAATAATAGTTATATAGGTTATAAGTAGTTAATAAAAACTTATTTATTTACGATAATAATTAAGGTTTTTAAAGAAATAAAAATATTTCAATAAGCTTATTTCCGATGTAACCGATATCTCAAAAAGGAATATTATTTCAGGAATGTTATGGCTTCATTTGAATAATTTACGATTAATTTAAATATTTCAACCTTTTTAAAAAAAACTTTATAAACTTATTTAAAAAGAATTTAATGGAATTTATATATATTTAAAAGAAAACTAAGACCTTAACTTAGAAAATAATAATATCTCTTAAATATCGATGATTTAAAACATATTTAAAAATAAAACTTATATAAAATTACCTGATTATAATTAATAAGATTTTAAAATATTAATGAATTTATAATATAAAACTTAAAAAATAAAAGTTTTTTAAAAGGATTTCTACCGAATGCTTAAACGAAGATATATTTAAGAATTCGAAATATGGACGAGATATCTGGGTATATAATCCTTAAGAAAAGGAGAGCAAATTTAACATTTATAAAAATAGAAATTTAATATATCGACGAATATATAATTAATAATCATTAATTAATATTATGGAAAAAAAGATTTAAACATTAATAAATGTTATAAATAAAAATATTACTACGGTTAAATGATTTATGCCCCTAGACTTATTAAACGGTTATTATTTAATGTAAAGAATTAAAAGGGAAAATTTAAAAGCTGTAGTTAAAAGTATTTACAAATATTATAATTATAAGGTAATATTATAAAAGCTAATTAATACTTTAGCCAACTTTAAATATATATTTACTATTATTTTACGAAAATGTTAAAACCGGTTTATATTTGTTTATTTAAAATATTTTATTTATTTAAAAATTTTAAAAAGAGTTAACTTGTTAAAAACGTTTAAAAAAGTTTAATATGTCTAAGAATTAGGTATCTTAAGTTTTTATTATTATCCGTAAATAAATTTAAATTTGAAATATGAACTTAAAACGTACTAGGAATTAATTGATTTTAAATAAAACTACTGTTACTGATATTCGTTAATTTTTACGATTTACCTATTATATACGCCCTTTAATTAGCAATTAAAAGAGCTTTCCAGAAAAGTAGAAAAACAATCATTAATATCCCGGTAATAAAGTTACTTAACTATAATAAATAAACCCCATTTAAGATAAAGGTATTAAATTATATTTTTAAAGTAATTTTAAAATAATTAAAGAAATAACGCAAAATACTAGTTCATAACTGATATTTTTCTAACTTGTAAAAACGTGAAATTTATATATCGCAGGGCGATAAAAAGTTATTAAGGATTGTTTTCATATTTAAGAGATAAAAACCTTTTTAACAAAATTAAAGAACTTTTTAATATATATTTAAATTATTAAAATTTTATCCGATTCATAAGAACTAAGAAATACAAGAAATGTATTAAAAATTAAATAATATCTTTATTCAAAATAGCTTTAAAACTTACCATATTAAGGCTTAAAGAATTTTAAAATAAATATTTTAAATTGAAAACAAATTTAGATATGAAAGCTTTTAAAAGTTATATAAAGATATTATACCATACGGAGGATAAAATAATATAATTCTATATAAAATTAAAATAACTGATTATAAAAAATTTAAGAGATTTAAAAAATTTAAAATGTTTTAGGTTTTAAATAGAAATTTTAATAAAAAGCGGAAAAAGATAAAAAGTAATTATTATTTCGCGGCAGAATTTATATTTTCTGTTTAAAATAAACATAGTTTATTAGACAGTTTTACGAAAACCCTTTACAGAAATACTAAAAGATGTACCAGATTATTAAACGACTTTAAAAAACTTTCGATTTCTTATAATTTTATTAAACGGTTAAATAAGTAATTAAAAATGATAATATATATATGAAGATTAGAATAACCTATTATAAACCGTACAGATTATTTTAAGTCACGGGTATTTTTAATAGAAGATAAAGTAATATAATTTAAGATGTTATTATTTATTCTCCTGCATTAAGAAATCCCGTTATTGGAAATCAGTACAATAAAATATAAGCGATTATTAATAATTCTATTAAGTATATGTATTTTGTATTTTGTAAAGGAATCTTAACGGTAAAATAATTAACATATGCTTTTATTTAATATTATTTGGATAAACACGGAATATTAAAAAAAGAATTTTTTAACCGCATTAAGTCTCTTATATATAAGTTTAGTATTAATGTTTTTACGTAAATCGGTATTAAATTTAAGTTTTATACCGCTTATTACTCTTAAATAAATAAATAAATAAATAAAACGATTAAATTAAAAGTTAAAAATAATATTTTCAAAATTACCCGACTTTTTAAAAAATAATTAAGTTACGTTTTTATTATTTATATAAAGAGATTATAATACATCCGTTAACGAGAATATAAACGTAGCATATTTTATAGCTATATATAAGTATAAAGTAATAACTTAATAACTAAAATAATTATTACGAAGGTACCAGTTACCAGTACGATAACCTTTTAAGCGGAAATAATGGTAATAACATTTAAAATAATATAATTCCGATTTTAAAAACAAGTTATATTTTCCAACGAAAGATAATTTAATAGTATTCAAAAGATTAAGCGATTAATTTGAACGAAAGACATAACGTTTATTTACTATAATTAAAACAAAATATAATGCTAAATATTTTATAACATAAAATAAAAAGACCTAAGAATAGGTTTAATTTTAAAAGATTTGGTTTATTTAAAATTTAAAGAATTATTTTAAAAATTAATTATAAAGTATTGTTAGCTAACCTTATGAAGCTATACCTTATTTTTTCCAATTCCCTAATAAAATTAACCTTACAAATAGTTACTTGAGAAAACTTTCCAAATTGAAAAGATTTATAATAAGTACGAAATTAAAAGAACGTAAAAGTTTAAATAAGTTAAAACTAAAATTTAATAGTTAGTAAAATAAATAAATTACTTATTTAAAGATAACATATAAGAATTATTTAAATACTTAACGAATACGATAAACTTAGTTAAGGATTTTTACCGTTAAAATCCTAACCGACCGTTTCTAGTACGGCCAAGGTTATGGGTAATAACGGTCCCTTACCTAAATCCAGGCCTCCGGCATTTTAATTTAAAAAGAAACGCCTTTATTATAACGTTGATTTCAGAGGCGAATTATGCTTCATTAGTCTCCTGCCGACGTTATTTCTTTTTTAATTTTTCATACACTTTTAATTAATTTAATTTATATTTCTCTTTTAAAATAATAATGGCCTTTTTTCTTAAAACGTTTTTTTTAAAAATGTAAACGTTTTAACAGATTAATAAACCTCTTTATCGTTTTTTAAACCAATTTTTAACAGGTTAATAAAATAGTTTCCACCTTATATTATTTCTTTTATAAGCGGTTATATTTTTTTAACATTTTATTTAAAGGTTAATATCTAATACGTTATATATTAAACGTTGGTAACGAATGTAATGATTACAACATAAAATATACATAACGGAAAAATAACTAAATTTCTTTAAATAAATATAGTTCGAATATAAAACAATTTTCGAACCAAGTTTTTTAATAAAATTTACACGGTTATTACGAAATACGCGTTAATCTTTTACGCGGTTTTATTTTTTCTTTTCTTTTCAAATCCGACTTATTATAATAAAGTTAACTAGAGAAACTTAAAGACCCTTTCCAACGAAATAAGGAATTTACTTACTGTTTTTATCTTTAAAACAAAGATTTTTAGAAAAGGGAAATAGTAGTACAATACAAAAATAAAAATTCTGATCTTTAAAAAGACCTGCCTGTAAAGCCTGGCGCGGATTTCGTATCGCTACATTACGGATAAGGATACCTTAACTTTCCCCGCGCCGAGGTTCTAGTAATTTAGGGAATTTAAGTAATCTAATTAAATTACATAAATTATATATTTCTACGCCATACTTATTAAATATTAAATGGGTATATAATGAACAGTTTCTTATATTAATAATACCTATTTAATTTCATCCTTTAACTATTAATTCAAGTCTTTGTTTAAAGATATCGTTTTCCGATTAAGGAGAAAGTCCGCAAATCCTTTTAACGAATAAATCCTTAAATTATTCATTATATTATGATTACATAGAAATTAAAACCTTATTTTAGTTACTGCTTAGATCTTCGGGTAAATATATAAAATGTTGGTTATAACATTATAATGTTTAATAAAATACCTTATGTTTATAAAGTTTATTAATAATAATAGTTTATAAATTTTCCGTATTTAATTATATTAACTAATAATAATTTCGTATAATTTCGTATTTATTTATGTATTCTATGTAAAATTAACGTTTTAATAAAGCCCTTTACGTATTTCTTAAAAGCTTTTCGTTTAATCTTACTCTTTTCGCGCATTACTATTATTTATATATTAATAACCCTTTTATATAATCGGGTATTAAACGTATTTCGATATTTAACATCGTATCCGACTTTCATGCTTTTTTTTCTATTTTTATTTCGACAGTATAATAATACTAAATATTAAAAGATTATATATTAATTTTTGTATACAGCTTTTTAACGTCATATAGATTAATTGCCCGTATAATTCTATATATTATAATATTTATAAATCAGTTATATAATATATATTTCTTTATTAATCGGTCCGGCATAAAAGAGATGGTCCTTTTCGAAGTCCTATGGTTGCACATTACCGGTATCGTGTATTTGGAGTTGCACGGCATGTTGTGTCGGATATAGGGGTTATCAGTGCTGTTATATTACATAACTAGTTGCAGGCGTTTTAGAACGCGTACTGTACTTTAATGTAATCTGTTTACGGAACATATATCGTCCGATCAGAGGGAGACTTTCCGTATATGGAGTGCTAGCGTACTCCCTGCTAGCTAACATACCCCCTTAACGCCTCGACGCAGTTACGACGTTAGCTGTTACCCTTTATTATTTTCTAAAGCCGCAATTATCTATTTTACCTTTTTTCCGGCAATTAAATTTTTTTAATTAATTAATTCATTATTTAAAATAGTTTTTAAAAAATATTTTCCCTTAATTTAAAGTTTTTATAATATTTATTAATTATAATTATTTTTAAAATATTTAAAAAGTTTACGTAATAAAGTTTTTACTAATTTATTAGTTAATATATTACCGTAAACGTATATTTTTCCTTAATTAAATTTTTTTTTTGTAATCTTTCGAAATTAATAATTATGTATATTTACGTATGGTAATTTTATTTATAAAAAGGTATCTTCGGCGTTAATATATCGTATAATTTATTAATTGTCGTGTAATATATTTAAAGCTTTTATATTTAAGGTAATATTTAATATTTTTTTTAGTAATTTACGTAAAATATAATACTTCCGTTTCGGCTATCGAAATAATTATTATATTGTATTTGTTTGCCAGTTATTTTAATTTTTCTTTAAATAATTTTATCACGGAAATTTAGGACTTTTTTCGGTCGATTATATTATTTATGAAAAAAACGTCGTTTTAAATATTTAACGAATCTTTATTTCCGAACTATAACGTTAGCGTTTTGGTTCCGATTAAGTATAACATAATTCGATTAATAACTTATAATGTACGTTATTAAGGTTTATGTTAAATCGGGCAAATCGGAATATTATAAAGGTTATATTAAGTTACGTATTAATTATTACGTATAAGATAAAACCGATCTTTTTTTAATATTTATTAACGGAATTTGAATAAGTTAAATTAAAATTCGGTAATAATTTAACGTTTATTATTAGCGTATTTAAAAAGTTATTTAAACTTTTTTTAGGGATTAAGTTAATTAATTTATTTATAAAGTCGGATTAAAATAATTAATTTTTTTTAGGTTTGTTTTTAATTATTTTGATGCTGAAAAATTATTATAAATTTTTACCTTTTATAAGGGTATACCGTTACCGTATTTATTAAATTAAATAATTAACGAAGTTTGGATTTTTTTTTGCAATAAGCCGTAATAGTATCGTTTATAAAAAAAATATTTTTAACGAATAAAATAATAAGGTTCGTTAGGACCGGGGTTAAGTCTTAATTTTTTAAGTATTTTAATAAATTCTTTTGGCTATAATAAAAGTAGTTTTTTCATTTTACAGAATATATTTTTGAATAAATTTCTTTTATTACGTTATGAATAACCTGGGGGCATTTTTAAAAATATTTAATAAGGTAGATTTACGTTAACCAAAACGTTTATAACGTTATATTATTTAAGTTTTAGGTCGAATTTAATTATAATAACAATTAAATTTCGAACCGATTTTTTAATTAAAATGGATATGTATATATTATTATAAAGATTTTTTAACTATTAATCGTTTCATATAATGTAACGTGTTTTATATTTTTGTAATTGATTATATTTATTAAATTTATAAATATATATTTTTATATATTTTAGGAGCTATTTTCTTTTCGCAGAAAATTATTTAACGGTTTTTTAAAATTATATTTTTTAGTAATTTTACAAAAAAGCTTTTTCGGTTTTACGGAATAACTTTTTTAATAGGTATATAATCAGTTTTTTTATGGTTTCGTAACGGCGGCGGCAGGTTACGTATTACAGTACAGGAGCAGGGGTTCCTGTCTTGGAGAAAACCGGCCTCCGGAGCCTAGTATGGGCTCCTTACGGCTAAACCTTAGATAAAGAAAGTTTAACTTTCCCCGTACCAAGATATGGTAATTTGGTAAATCTGGAAAATCTGGAAATAAATCTAATAAATCCTATAAATTTACGACATATTTATTAAATCCAAATAGATATATAATAAACGGTTTCTTATGTAAATAATACCTATTTAATTTCGCTTTTTAGTTATTAATTTACGTTTTTAACCAGAAGTAACTATACCGTTTTTTAATTAAGGGAAAAGTCCGTAAATTTTTTTAACGAATACCTTATTTATTATATTATTATTACCTATAAATTAAGAACCTTTATTTCGGATATTATTTATATTTCCAGATGGATATATAACAAGTTCGTTATATTTTAATAATTTCTTAATTAATAACTAACGAATAATTTAAGGCCTAATTAAGCATAAATTTTTTTAAATATAATAAAAAAGCTATTACAAAACGACGTTTAATAAATAAGTAATAAATTCGATCCCCGTTATTAACTAATAAAAAATTAATAACCGGATTATATAATCTACCTTTTATTAAAAAAGTTTTTTAATTAATCGACAATATGTTATTAAAAATTACCAGAGTTAAAGGCCGGAAAAAAAATTTTTTCTTAATAATAATTAATCCTTATTTTTAAGGAAATAAAAAAAATTATCGAAATTTTATTTAAAAAGTCCGATTAAAAAAAGGAAAAAATTAAAGAAACTTTTATTATAGAATTAGGAAAAAGAAAAAAAAAACTTACGACTAACTAACGATTAAACCTTATAGCTAAGGAAATCGTAAATTTTTTTTAAAAAAACGCCAAATTTACCCGATAATTAAAAAAAATTTCCGTTCTTTTAGGAATTATTTTCCGATTAAGAACTTTAGTATTTTTTTTTAAAATATTTACCCCTTATCCGCAAACTTTTATTTTTTCCTTATTTAATCGAAATTAAAAAGGAATAATATACTTTTTTACTTATTATAAAATATCCGATATTAAAGGTTATAAGTTAATTACCCCTAAATTTTATAATGGGTTTATTAATATAAAAAGATTTTTGGTTAAAGTTCGGTTTTACCTTAAGTAATATAAAAGTTCCTTAACGGAAAAATACCAGAAAGTTATAGCCATTTTTTAGTTACTTACTAAAAAAATGCTCGATTAATTCGAACCTATTTTTAGTAATTATTTAATAAACCTTTTTAATAATTATTTAAACGTTATTAATTATATTTTTAATAATTACGGAAATTTCGAAAAACGAATACGAGTTTTATATGGAAATATAAATAAATAATAATATATAATTAAGTTAATGCATAAATTAAAATAAATTACCTTAACGGCCGAATATACGACCGAATTTAACCGATTAACGGCCATTTCTAAACTTCCTTAGGATACGTTATTTTTTCCTTATTATGACGGCTTAAAAAAGCAGGTTAAGGATAAAATATTTAAGGTACCTAAAACAGATTTTTTCGAAAAATATATAAATAAAGTTATTATTACCGACCGACGTATTTTTGATCGGTACCTTAAGAAAAAGGAAACCGGCAGACGAAATGATAATAAACGTTCCAGTAATAAAAAGAAAATAAAGGATAGATCTTAAAAGGAAGTTAACGTTATTTTAACGGAGTTTAAAAAAAATAAGTCCAAAGTTAAATATTTTAATTATGGTAAAAAGGGTTATTTTAAAAGCGAATATTATTTTTTACCGAAAAAAGGAAATCCTTAAAAAACTTTTTAAAGAAATAGAATTCTTTAGCCCAAAAAAAAGGTTTATACGGCCGAACAAAATATAAATAATAAGGATAGGGATAAAAAAGAAATAAATTTTATTTTTGCTAATTAGGAATTTATTATTATTACGATTAATAAGGTTAAAAATAACGATCTAGATTATAAAAATTACGTTATTTATAAAAATATTATAACCAAAATTTATAAATATTATCCAGAACGAGCTAGCTTTAAAGTAATTATTACGTTAAAATATATTTGTTATTTCGATATATAGGAATATAAAATATATAACCAAAACGGTAAATTATAAAAGGATTTCGATAATTATAAATAGTTATCCCCCGAATATTATATTTTTTCCGAATATATAATATATCTTAAACCAGCAAACGATTATAAACTTTTATATTTTATTATTTATTATAATTATAACTGCTTAATTTATTAACGAGCTAAAGGAAATAATAACTTTTGGCCAAAATATAACGAAAAAACGTTTATAGAATTAGACGATAAATGTAAATATATAAAAACCCTTTAATGGCTAGATTACCTTAGGTTTTGTTATTTATATCCCGAATTAGAATAAAATTAAAGAACCATAACGTAAGGATATTTGTATTACGTACTAATACCTTGTAACAAACACGACTTCCTAGTTATGGAAATACTTTTTTCGGAGGTTTACTTTTTTAACCTTATGATTTATAAAATATAAGATTTAAGGAAAAACTAAAAAAAGATAATTATTTTTAAGCGCCAGTTTGGTAATAGGAAATGGTTTAAATATATAGATAATTATTATATTAAGTATGCAACACGGAAAATATGCGAATAAAAACGTTTTTTAGCTTTTAAAACGTATTAATTAAAAAATTATAAAACCTTCGAAAATAAGGTACCGAAAAGCCCTTATATATAAAACCTTATATAAGATAAAAAAAAGAATACGGAATTAAATCGAAATCCTTATTTATTACGGAATTATAATATTTAACGTTATAATCGATTCCGGAGTAAAAAAAAAAAATTTTTTTTATGGTAGCCGAAAAATACCGGATCCTTTAAAAATATAAGTAACAATTTTATAAGTTACGAATAATAAATAAAAACCTATTTATTTACGATAACGGTTAAATTTTTTAAAAAATAAAAGAATTCGAAGTCCAAATATAAAAATATTTAAAACGGATTATTTTCGATATCGCCGACATTTTAGGATACGATATTATTTTAAGAATATTATAGCTTCGTTCCAGTAATTTATAGATTAACTAAAAAAAGCAGATATTTTTATAGGATAATTTTAAGAAAAAATTTTATAGAATTTATTATATGATTAAAAAAGCCAGGATTTCTGACCTAATAGCAACCGTACCCTTTAAATATTAACGGTTCAAAAAGTTATTTAAAAAATAAACCCGAAAAAAATTATCTAACCATAATTAATAAAACCATAGGGTTTTTATTAAAAAAAGATAGTATTTAAAGTTTTATTAAATTTATTATATAAATCTTAAAAAAATTAAGGTTTTTTAAAAAAGTTTTTAACGAAACCTTAAAAAAGGTTATATATAAAAATCCGAATTATTTATAAGGTATCTAGTTATGATAATACCAAAAATAAAAAATAACAAAATCAGGATTAACAAGGACGGAAATTTAATATACCGATAAATCCATGATTATAAATAATTTAATAATATTACGGTTAAAAATAAATATTTTTTAACGTTAATAAATATTATAAGGGAGAATATTAATAAAATTAAATGGTTTATAGTTTTGGACCTACCAGACGGTTATTACCTAATTCGAATAATAAAAAATAAAAAATAAAAGATCGGTTTTAAGATTATTTATGGATATTACGAATATAAGGTTATACCTTAAGACTTAATTAATACCTTAGTTAATTTTTAACATATATTTATTATTATCTTACGAAAGTTTTTAAACCAATTTATTTTCGTTTATTTAAACGATATTTTTATTTATTTAAAAACTTTAAAAAAATATAAGAAATATGTTGTTTAAATATTAAAAGCCCTTAAAAAAGTTAGTTTATTAATAAACGTAAAAGAAAACGTTTAATATATCCAGAAGCTAAATTTTCTAGGTTTTATTATTACCTTAAAACAAATTTAAATTTAAGATTTTAAATTAAAAGCTGTTAAGAACTGGTTAATCTTAAATAAAGTTATTATTACCGATATCCGTTAATTTTTGGGATTTACCGGTTATATACGACCCTTAATCTAAAATTATGGCAAATTTGCCAGCCCCTTAATTAAACTTATTATTAAAAAGTACGTTAAAAAAAATATAAGTTTTTAAAAGAAACAAAAAAAGCTTTTTAAAGAATTAAGGATAAAATTATTAACGCCTTAATAATTAAATTACTAAATTATAACAAAAAGAAACGCCTTAAAATAAACGCTTTAAATTACGCCTTTAAAGTAATTCTGGAATAACTAAAAAGTAATAAAAAATAATATTCCGTAACGTATTTTTTTAAAACTTTTAAGAACGTAAAACTTAAATATTTTATTTACGACAAAAGATTATTAATAATTATTCTAGTACTTAAGGAATAAGAATTATTCCTTAATAGAATTAAAAAATCGTTTAATATTTATTTAAATCATAAAAATCTTATTCGATTTATAATAACCCAAAAATTAAATAAACGTTATAAGAATTGGATAATTTTTTTATCCAAGTTTAATTTTAAGATTTACCATATTAAAGGTAAAAAAAATATCTAAACGGATATTTTAAACTAAAGAAAAAATTACGATTCGAAAATTTTTAAACGATATATATAAGTATTATATCATAAGGACGATAGGATAATATAGCTAAATATAACCCTAAAGCAGTTAATTCCGGAAAAGTTAACCTAATTTAAAAGTTTTTATAATTTAAAAAAACAAAAAAAAAATTAAATAATTAAAAGGAAATAATAAAGATTAATTATTATTTCGCGGCAAAATTTATATCCCCCGCTAGTAACAAAAAAAATTTATTAAAAAATTTTATGAAAATTTTTTATACGGATATTAAAAAATATTCAAAAATATTAAACGATTTTAAGAAAAATACGACTTCTTAAAATTCCGCCAGATAATTAAACAAATAATTAAGAATTATAATGTTTATAATAAGGTAAAAATAATCCGTTATAAGCCGTATGGGTTATTATAACTTATAGATATACTTAATAAAATATGGAATATTATAATTTAAAATTTTATTATTAATTTTTTTATATTAAAAAATCTTATTATTAAAGTCGAATATAATATAATATAGGTAATTATTAATAAATTTATTAAATATAGGTATTTTTTACTTTTTAAAAAAACCGTAATAATAAAATAATTAACTTATGCTTTTATTCGACAATATTTCGATAAGTATGGAATATTAAAAAAAATTATTTTTAACCGAAATAAACTTTTTATATCTAAATTCGGTACCAGTTTTTTTAAGCAGATTAATATTAAGTTAAAGTTTTTAATAACTTATTATTTTCAAATAAATGGTTAAATAAAATAATTAAATTAAACCTTAAAATAATATTTTCGAAATTATATTAATTATTAACAGGATAATTAAGTTAAACTTTTATTATTTATATAAATAATTTATAATATGTCCGTTAACGAAGATATAGGCATATTACCTTATATAGTTATATATAAATATAATACAGCAACCTAACGATCAGAATAATTAATACGTAAAATACCAATTATTATTATAATAACTTTACGAACAAAAATAATGGTAACAGAAATTAAAATAATATAGGCCCGATTTTAAACTAAGTTATAATTTTTGTAATAAAAAATAGCTTAATATTATAATAAGAAAAAAATTAAGAGATTAATTTTAACAAAAAAAGATAAAGTTTATTTGTTACGTTAAAAATAAAACCTAACGTTAAATTTTTCCCAGATTAAAACGAAAAAACCTAACGATAAGCTTAATTTTAAAAGATTTAATCCGTTTAAAATCGAAAAGGTTATTTTAAAAATTAATTATAAACTATTATTACCTAAAATTATAAAAATATATCTTATATTCCATATTTCCTTATTAAAACTAGTCTTAAAAAACGCCCCGTTTAAAAAAAACCTTAAAATCGAAAAAAACGATAATAAATACGAAGTCGAAAAAATACTAAACTTTAAAATGGTAAAAAATAAGGTCCAATACTTAATTAAATAAATAAATTATTTACCTAAAAATAATATATAGGAATTATTTAAGTACCTAACGAATACGATGGACCTGGTTAAAAATTTTTACCGGCAAAATTCTAACCGACCGTTTCTAGTATAACTAAGGTCGTAAGCGATAACGGTCCCTTACCTAAATCTAGGCCTTTAACGTTTTAACCGAACGAAATAAACGCCTCCATTACGGTATTTATCTTAAAAGTAAATTACGTTTATTTTGTTTCCATATAACGTTATTTTTCCTTTAACTTTTTCCGTTTTTTTAATTAATTTAATTTTAAACCTTTTTTTAATATCTTTAAAGTTTTTTTTTTAAAAAGTTTTATTAAAAGCGTAAACGTTTTAATTACTTAATAAATTTTTTTTATTTTTCCTTTTACCGACGTCGTAATTTATTTAACTTCCTTTTCGTAATTTCTTAATACTTTAAAAAGTTATCTTTAACTTTCCGTTATTTTTATTATAATCGTTATTAAATTTTATTTATTTTTTTAATAAATTTATAGTTTTCGCGTTATAAAAAGGACGTTAATAACGCGGATATAAATTATAACTTAAGTATTTTAATAAAAAGAAATAATCGGTTTAACCGAACCGAATATAATTGGAATAAAAAAAGGTTTTGTTTCCAAAAGTTTTAATTAAGTTAATACGAATATTACGAATATTACGTTAATTTTTACGTAATTTTTTTTTCGTTTTTCTTTTTAACCTATCATAATAAAATTAATAAAAAAAATTACGAAAAAACCTTTTTAACAAAATAAAAAGGTTACTTACGGTTCTTATTTTTGGAACAAAGATCTTTGGAAAAGGGAAATAATATTATAATATAAAAACAGGGATTCTTATCTTAAAGAAAACCGGCCTCCGGAACCTAATATGGGCTGTTTACGGCTAAACCTTAGATAAAAAAAACTTGGTTTTTCCCGCGCCAAGATATGGTAATTTGATAAATCTGGAAAATCTGGAAACAAATTTAACAGATCCTATAAATTTACGATATACTTATTAAATTTAAATAAATATATAATGGACGGTTTTTTATATAAATAGCACCTATTTAATTTCGCTTTTTAGCTATTAATTTAAGCTTTTAACTAAAGGCAACTATACCGTTCTTTAGTTAAAAAAAAAGTCCGTAAATCTTTTTAGCGAATACCCCATTTATTATGCTATTATTACCTGCAAATTTAGAACCCCCATTTCGGATATTATTTATACTTCCAGGTAGATATATGACAGGTTCGTTACATTACGCCTATATACCCGGTTTTATAACTTAAATATCTTATTATCTTTTTTTATATCGAAGCTTTTCCGATTAAGGAAATATATATTTCGGGTAATTATTTTCTTTAAATTTCCGCTGTTTATTAACCCGGTTATTAAGTAATCTTATAAAATAAGTTAATCGTTTAACGTTAAATACGGTTTTCTAAATCCTGTAATTACTTTTAATAATACTTTTATATTATAGAATATATAAAAAGCTTACGTTTTCGATCCGTAAAATGTTTTTGGTTTTTATTATTATTTTTGGTTAAATAATATAATAAAAACTTCAGGTTACTTTTTCAACTTCTGCCGATATAATAATCGTAACAGTTATTAATGCAAACGTTGGTAAAAATAACGGTTTAAGGGACGGAAATGGTTTGCATAGAGTGGTCGTATAAGGGTAATTAATTTCATACGTACAGGTTTATTCTTTATTATTCCGTACGTTTTATTAAACGCGTATATTATTTTAGAACCATCCTTTTTGTTTAATCGGAAGTTAAATTGTTCCGTTTATAATTTTATTTTCCTTTTATATATATATAAGGTGGTTATAAGCTTAATTAAATAATTTTACTTAGCGGAATAATTTACGTAATGTATTTTCCGTAACGTAAAAAAAAATCGTTTTTTAAGTTCTTAATCTTATTTAAAAGGGCAATTTTTCGTTAAATTGTACGTTTCGAATAATAATAACTTTATTAATTAACGGGTTTTAGATTTCGTAAATATTTGTAAATTGTTAACCCACGAAAAAATTACTTTATGCCTTAGGATTTATTTTTTAAAACTTTGTTTTTTTATGGTAATAATTATTATAACGTAAGTTATATAGCCGTATATTTATAAATAAGTTTGTTAAAGTTTCCGATTAAATATTATACCGTTATTTTTAAACGTTAAATAAATATAATAAATTTCGTATAAATTTTGCTAAAAAGATATATTTAAGGATACGGTTATATAAATATATTATTACTTTAATAATATATATGATTAAAAATAAAGATAATTTCATTTTATTTTATGTCGTAATTATTTATTCTTTAATTATACCTTTTAAGCATTTTATACCCCCGTTTTAGTCCTAGGTATGCGGTATTAAAAACTTAAGTTTAATATTAAAAAAACGTTACTAATATATATTTCGAAGCAAATAGTTTTTTAAGATTTCGTTATCGGATTCCAATATTGGCGAAAAGATTTTCTTCTAATTTTTTAAAACCTTTAAAGAACATCAGAATGCCGTAATTAATATATTTTACTTTCGATTTTTAAGGTAAATATTTTAAATAAAGCTTAAGGACTTATCGATCGTAAACATAACGTATTTATATCCTTTATGGTTTTTTTTTTCGAAGTTTGTAAAATCGACAACGATTCATTATCTTAATCGGAATATCTTTTTCTCAGTTTTCGGTATATTCTTTTTTAACCTTTATTTTGTTACATATTTAATATTCGACCGTTATTAAACCTTTTAAACGGATTCCTTTTATATAAAATTAAAATTAAATAGTTATTTCGGACCTTAAATATTTTAATTTTAGGTATTATATTATACCGTTACCGGTTTACGGTAATTTCGTTAGATACGTATTTACGTTTTATTTATAAATAATTAAAGTTGTATAATATATTATTACGTTAGTATTTTTAATAACGAAGTAATTAATTTTATTTATTAACATAATAATTAAGGAATTTAACTTATTCGGCATAAAAGTATTATTTTTTCAGTTATTTTACTAATACCATTTTTTCAGGAACTACCGAAAAGATATTAAATTATATGCGAAATTTTCGTAATACGTTACGTTATATAAACGTAACGTTTTCGGGCTTATAAGGCTTTAAAGTAATACGTTTCTTTTGCCGTATCCATTAATTAGAATAAAACTTTTTCTTACGTATATTTTATCTTTTTGAGTTATTATTTTATATTTTAAAACCTAATAATAAAGTTAAAAATACATATTATAAACTTTAAATCTAAAATGAATAAAGTCTTTTAAGGATAAAACGCGACGTTTGTTATATTACGTTAATTAGAAATTAAAAAATACGTTGAAATTAATTTAATTTTTAAATGATTAATTTTTTTTTTAGTCTTTAATAAACGGTTAATTTTTTCCTTTAGGAATTAATCGTTAACGATACGCTTTTAATTTAATATTATTATCGTTTAATTAAACCGGAAATTTTTTAAAGCTTATTTAAGGAACGTATAAAAGTATTAAGGTAATTTATAATAAGGGTTTAGGTAAGTTTTATAATGCGTACCTTACGTATCCGACTTTTAACGCTTTCGTTTATTATTATTATAATTCGTTTAAAAACTATTACGATTATTTCGTTTTAATCCTTTCTTAAAAGTTTTATTATGCAGCTAATTATGAATATTTTTAGTTTGTTTTTAATTAAGATCGTTTTAATTCGAAAGATTTATAAAAGTTTCGTAAAAAGAAAAAAACGTTACTTTAATGTTTTTTATTAATTGCTATAAATTCGTTATGGTTAAATAATTTAAAAGGTTAGCTTTAATTTTTAAGTAATTAATCGTTTTTTTAGATTTTATTCTATTTTAAAAATATAAATAAATTTGATTAATTAAGTATAATTAACGCTACCGTTATATATAACTAATTTATTCAGATAACCGGTATAATTATTTTGGAAATCCTGTAACGTTAGCCTTAAGTTATAATTTTTTACTATTTCGTTATATATTTATTAAACCTTTTAGCAGCTTTTAAGGCTTATTTTAATTGTTTTTAATATTCGCGTTTAGTATTTATAAATAATCGATTATCGTAAACTTTTTCGGTTCGTTATAATTTAACGTATTAATTTTTAAAATTATTATTTAAGTTTAGATAAACTTTTTTAATCGATAAAAAAATATTGTTTAAAATTTATTTTCTAAGTTCGTTAGCATTTTTTCGAAAGGTTTTATATTTTCGATTTAGGTAAATATAAATCGTAAAATTTTAGTTCTAAATTTACTTATTTTCGGTCGTTATTTCGAAAGTATTTATCGTATGGTCCGTTTAATTAATTTTTTCGATTTGTATAATTTCTTTAAAGGATAAATTAATTGCCCGCGTTAATTAGCAAAATCGCCTTTTTGAATAAGAGGTTATATTAGGCGTTGTAGGTTTAATAAATTATAAAAGGTTTTAATTAGGATTAATATATTTTTATAAATTATATCCTTTAATTTTAGGCTTAAATTTATTCTTAGATCTATTCCAGTTTTTAGGATTATTATAAATAATTACGGCCGTTATCGGGGCGGTTATTATTATAGTTAATAAAAGATATAAATAATTATTATTGTTACATAATTTATATTATTTTAATAATAACTGATCAGTTAATAATAACGTAAATTAAGCGAATAAAACTTTTAATTATCAGATATAAGGGTTATTAGTAATATTGTACTATATAATGAGTTGCAGGCGTTCTAGAACGCGCACTGCACTTTAATATAATCTGTCCACGGAACATATATGGTCCGATCAGAGGGAGACTTTTCGTGTATGGAGTGCTAGCGCACCCCCTGCTAGCTGACATGTTGAGCTGTCTTGATGAAGCCGTGGGAACGATTAAGCCGTAAGACTGGCGAGGGCTCGCAGAGCTTTTTATGCGCACTTAAGGTTTACCCTCAAGGTTTATCGTTAGGTTTTATTTTTAAGGTTTATTTTTAAGGTTTATGCTTAAAGTTTATCCTTAAGGTTTACTACTTGGCATAAGATTTATCAGGGTCGAAGCTTATCGGTAACTTCGTATTAATCTATTTTAAAGAAAGGTTCTGCTTTAGAATAAGATTTTATCGAATTTAGATATACAATCTACCTTAACCGTAAAAACTATTAAGTAGTTATCGTATTCGAAGATACTGGGTATAGTATTTATCGTATAAATTATATATAATGATTTTCTGTATATTTAGCTCAGCCTGGAAAATAAGGCTTGAACCTAGATCAATCTTACATAACGCGCTTTTTAGTAATTCAAAAGTTATTATTAAGCGGGTAAATTTAGTCATATATTTAGTTATTAATCTAATATATTTAAGGAAATATACTTACTTAATACCGGATTATTATTAAAATAAAATTTTAAATAACGCTTATATTTATTTTTTTAAAGTATTCGTAATTATTTATAATATAACTAGTAACGTTAAAAAAATCGTCCGGGTAATTTGTTAAGTAATCTTTTAAGCTAGGTTCGAATCAATCGAATATTGTTTTAATAAGTATTTATAAAGTAAATTATATTTTTTAATAGTTTTCCGTAAAAGAACTTTTCAAAAATTTAAGACAAAGTTTAGCTTAAATTAAAACTCTTTTTAAACCCAGAATTGTATTGTAAAATTTAAAGGACGTTAATTTATAACTTTTAATATTAGGTATTTTATAATAAAAAGATGGAACTATAATTTCTTTTCGGGTTTAAGTAAAGCCGGATAAGGGAGGTATTAAGGTTTTTCAGGGAGGCGTAAAAGCTTTTATTTATTTTAGCATTTTCTTTTAGCTCCCTATTTTCCTTAATTAAAGCTATGAAGTTTTCCTCGTCTGTAAATCTCTTTTTTAAATCTTTATTCCATACATTCCTTTAATCTTTTCCTTTTTGGATTCCTTACATTAAACTTTAACATTTTCTTTAAGGATAAGAGTAAGTTTTTATTAGGTAAAAAAAAAGAGATTTTTAAACGTTTAGGTTAAATAACAAATGGTACTATATTATCGATTAATTAGAGAACTTTTTTAATAAGGGATAAATTATTTCATCTAATTATTAATCCTTTATTAATTAATAACAAGAATCGAATAGGTAATTTATCTTTAAAATACCTTTTTATCATATCTTTTTTATTAAATATAAGATAATTTATACATATTTAGGTTTTAAATATTTGTTAATTATAAAGTAAGAAATTATTAAAATATAACTGATTTATTATATATTTACCTAAAGGTATAAGTAATATCTGAAATGGGATTTTAATTTAGAGGTAATAATAGCATAATAAATAATTCGGAGGTTTAGTTCTTAAAAGATTTTACGGACCTTTCCCTGGGTTAAAAAATAGCACTTTTATTTGAAGCCTTAAATTAATAATTAAAAAGCGGAAGTAAATAGGTATTATTTGTATAAAAAACCGATTGTTATATATTTAATTTAATACTTAATAAATATGTCGTAATTGTATGTAATCTATATGATCTAGTTACATTACTTAAATTACCTAGATCATCTTAACTTTGGCGAGGGGAAAGCGAAGCTTTCTTTCATCCAAAGATCAGCCGCGCAGGGCCCGTACCAGGCCCTAAGGCCAGGTTTCTCCAAGGATAGAAACCCCTGTTCAAGTATTGTAACACTAAGGCTATATAAAGTATTATTACATTAATATTTTCGATAACGAATTAATTAAATATATTTGTTAACATAATAATTTCTTAATTAACTTATTTCGAAAAAAGTTTTATTTTTCGGTTATTTTATTACTATTTCTTCTTTTAAAATTGCCGGAAAAATACCAAGGTGTATACGAAGTTTCGTAGGAGGTTATCTCGTATAAACGTAATGTTTTAAGGTTTGTAAAGTTTTAAAATAAAACGTTTATTCTTCCGTATGTATTTATCAGAAGGAGATTTTTCCTTACGTATATTCCGTTCCCTTAAATGGTTATTTAATATTTTAAAAATTTATTAAATAAGTTAGAAGAATATCGTATATATCTGGAATTTAAAATAAACGACTTTCTTTAAGGGATAAAATATAATATTTATCGTAATACGTTAATTAAAAATTAGAAAATACGTTAAGCTTTATTTTATTTCTTTTTGAAGTTTAAATCCTTTTTTAGGGATTAATCAGTAACGATACGTTTTTGCACAAGTATTATTATCGTTTAGTTAAAACGAACATCCTTTAAAAAAGATTAAGAAATATATAAAAATATTAAGAGAATTTATAATAAGTATTCAAGTAAGCTTTATAACGTGTATTTTACTTATCCGACTTTTAATACTTTCGTTTATTAATATTATGATTCGTTTAACAACCTTTATAATTACCTTATTTTGACCCTTTTTTAAAAGGCCTTATTACGCGGTTAATTCTTAGTATTTTTGATGTATTTTTAAATTAAATCGTTTTAATTTAAGGGGGTTTATGAAATATTTATACAAAGTTAAAGATATCATTTTAACTTTTTTTACTAATTGTTATAAATCCATTATGATTTAATAATTTAAAAGGTTAGCCCTAATTTCCAGGTAGTTAATAGTTCCTTGTAAATTTTGTCCTATTTAAGAAATATAAATAAACTCGATTAATAAGGTATAATGGGTATTATTGCTATATATAACTAATTCGTTTAAAAAACCGTCATAATCATTTCGGAAATTCCGTCACATTCGTTTTAAATTATAACTTCTTATTCTTTCATTATTTATTTATCAAGTTTTTTAATAAATTTCGGCACTTATTTTAAATGTTTTTCATATTCGCGTTTAATATTTATAAGTAATTAATTATCGTACACTTCTCCACGTTACCGCGGTTTAATATATTAGCCTCTAAGGTTTTTATTTGGATTTAAATATGGTTTCTTAATTATTAAAAGAACGTTATTTAGAACTGAACGTTATTTAGAACTGAACGTTATTTAAAACTTATTTTTTAAGTTCATTAAAAGTGTTTCGGGGGTTTTATATTTTCGATTCGTAAGTATAAGTCGTAAAATCCGGTTAAAGGCTTGTTTGCTTTTATTCGTTATTTTAAGGCTATTTATTGGATGGTTCATTTAATTAATCCTTTCGATTAATTAAGTTTCTTCGGTGAAAAAATTAGCTGCCCACATCGATTAATAAAGTGGTTTTTTTAAATACGAAGTTATATTAGGCAGCGGAGATTTAACGGGCGATAGAAAATTTTAATTATGGGTAATGTATTTTTATATATTATATTCTTTGGTTTTCGGTTTAAATTCGGCCTTAAAACTATCCTAGGCCTTAAGATTATTATAAATAATTACCGTCGTTATCGCTACGGTTATTACTACTGTTAATAAAAGATACAAATAATTATTATTAATATATAACTTATAATCTCTTAATAATAATTAAGTAATTAATAATAACGCAAATTAAGCGAACAGGGTTCTTAATTATTAAATATAAAGGTTATTAGTAATGTTTTATTACATAATTAGGTATATATTCTTTTAAACGCGTGCCGTACTTTAATATAATCTGGTTACGAAACATATATATTCCGATCAGTAAAAGGCTTTCCGTATCTGGGGTGCTAGTATCAGCTAGCAGGGGGGTGCGCTAGCACCCCATATCCGGAAAGATTCGCTCTGATCGGAATACATATTTTTCGTAGCTAGATTATATTAAAATGCAATACGCGTTTTAAAGCACCTGCAACTAATATTATAATATAACATAACTAATATCTCTTATATATAAAAAGTTAGAATTTTATTCGTTTAATTCGCGTATATATTAATTAATTACTTATTACTAAAGCGATATAAGCTATATCTTAGTAACAATTATCTTTATATACTTTCATAATAATAATAACAACGGTACCGTTAACGTTCTTAATCATCTATAAGGAACCTAAAGATCAAGATCGCTTCAAAAGCAAATTTTAATTTAAAACGTACGCGCTTAATATTTGAACTATATCGATCCTAATCAAAATGATCCATAGCCTATCAAACCTACAGAACCCGATATAACCTCCTACCCGAAAAAACGACTTGGTCAACCGACACAAACGACCAATACGTCCTCCGAAAAAACTATATACGTCGAACAGGCCGGTCGAACGGGCTATCTAACAAATATGCTTAAAATAACGACGGAAAATAAACAAACTTATATTCAGAGCTTCATAGCGTATCCTTATAAAAATCGGAAATACGAAAACTTCCGTAAAAATATTAACGACATTACGAAATAAGTCTTAAAATTTATATCTTTAACGATCAAAAAAACAAATCTTTTTCTAAGGAAAAACCTACAACAATGATCCGTTAAGCTGGTTAAATCCGGTAAAATATACGACAGCAAACTTATAATTAATACTTAGCAAAAATACCACGACCGGTTAAAATAAACCTCAAAATTAATAAAATAAATTAAAGGAATAAATCGTAAAATAATAAAAGATTATAAGCTAAAAATAACGATAAAAAATATTAAAAACTAAAACGATAATTATATAAATTAACAACCTATATATAACATGAACTCTCATTATTAGAACTTAAATAATAACTTTTTAAATAATGAATAAAACCGAAATTAATAACGGTACGATTAATTACTAAAAAGTACTAGCTAATCTTTTAAACTATCAAATTATAACCTATTCTTTAGTTATATTAAAAAATTTAAAATAACGTTTCTAATGTTTTCTAAAACACTAACGGATTCTTTTAATTAAAACGACCTTAATTAAAAAAACCCCCTGATCTTGATAACCGATAACTAAAAAATAAACCCTTTAAACGAAAATCAAGACGAAATAATTATAAGAATTCTTAAATAAACCGAAATATTAACAAACGAAAACGGGAGAAATTAAATAATCAAGGTGTTCGTTACAAAACCTAGCTAAATCTTACTTACAAAATACCCTAATACTATTATACATTTCTTAATAAAACTTAAAAAACATCCGATTTAACGTGCTTAAATTAACATAATTAAAAAAGTACCTTTTAATTAATGTTTTAAGGAAAAGATTAATTACCTTTTAAAGGCTATAAATAAAATAATTATAAAAAAATAAATTAATTCCTAAGAAGAATAAAATAAACCTTAACGAACTTTTTTTTTATTAATTAACGTAATATTATAAGTACCTCGTATTAGCTCTTAAGGAATTTATTTATTTTAAATTCCAAGTTTAAGAAATAACTTTTTAACTTTATTAATAAGTTTTTAAATTTTAAACTAACTGTATAAAATAATGCAACATATGTAAAAAAGAGTTCATTCAGATTAGAAAATACGAGAAATTAAACCTATTATTTTAAAACCTTATATGCCCAAAAATGTTACGTTTATACGACGTAATCAATTATAAAAAGTATGCATATACCTTGATATTACTCCGATAATTTCAAAAAAGAAATTATTAATAAAGTAACTGAAAAATTAATAATCATATTCGAAATAAATATAATTAAGTTATTATTACGTTAACGGATAGATTTAGTTAATTTATTATTAAAAGTATTAACGTAATAATATTTTATATAACCATTATAATATATTAACGGAATATTAATATATAAACGAAAAAACTACCGCGTAGAAATAACGGCACCACATGGCACTTGCGATTAAAATATTTAATCCCGAAATAATCGCTTAATTATAATCTTATACGAAAGAAATCCGATTACAAAATCTAAGAGAAATTAAATTTTAAGCATATAATAAAATAAAGGCTAAAAAATAAATATATCGCGAACTTTAAAAAAGTTCGCGATTAAAATAAAGATTTACTATTAATTTATAAATGTCGAAAGAAAACCCATTAAAAAATATAAATACGTTATATTCGTTACCGATAAATACTTAAGATTTATATATAATATATACCTTAAAAACCGAAAATGAAATATATTAATCGTAACGTTTCGATATTTTTTAAAACCCTTAAAAAATTAAGAACAGTTTTTCTATAAATATTTAAATATAATAACGAAATCTTAAAGAATTACCAACTTCGAAACAGATTCCAGTCGCATTGTTTTTGATATTAAACTTAAGCCCTTCATACCTCATACTTAAATTTAAAACGAAAATATAAAAGGCTTAAAAAATATAATCAAAAAGAAAGTATTTTCGTTTTCAATCGTATATATCCTTAAAATTATAATATACTTTTATAATCGTATCCTTAAATACGGTTTCTTTTAATAGAAACCATATTTAATTTACTATACTTCTTTAATATATAAAACGGTATTATAATGCTTATTCGTAAAGCTTAACAAACTTACCTATCAATATATAATTATATAACGGACGTTATAATAATTATTATTATAAAAAAACACAAGGCGTTAAAATTAAATCTTAAGACGTAAATTAATTAGCTTATCGATTATTAATTTACGAATATTTACGAAATTAAAAACCCGTTAATTAATAAAACTTTTATAATTCCAAACGTATAATAATTTAACACAAGGAAATTTTTTTAAATAATATTAAAAACTTAAAACACAACTTTTTATAAATTATAAAAAAAAAGCTTCCGGTAACTATTCCGATAAGTAAAAATATCTAATCAAGCTAACAACCACCTTATACATATATAAAAAGAAACAAAAAGAATAAAAAGAATTAACCGGAATAATTTAATTCCCGGCTAGGTTAAAAAAAAGGTTTTAAGATAATATAGGCGTCTAAAACGTACAGAATAATAAAAAACAAACCTATTCGCATAAAACTAATTACTCTTATACGACCGTTATATTCGAACCACTTCCGTCCCTTAAATCGCTATTACCGTTTACGTTTACCTCGATAATTATTACGATTATTGCGCCGACGGAAAGAATAAAAGCAACCTTAAATTCTTATTACATAATTTAATCTAAAATAACGGTAAAAACCGACAATACCTTACGGATTAAAAATATAAACATCCCGTATATTCCGTATCGAAAGAAATTTCAGTACCATTATAAAATATAAAAAACCGCGTTTAATGAAAAATAATTAACCTACTTCATTAATACGATCGATAATCGGCCGTTAAATTATAAAGGATTAAAAAAAAATAAAAACCCGAAATAGATATTACCTTAATCGAAATATTTTTAATATATTAAAAACGAAAATATTATTTAAATTTTAAAACCGGATACATTAACGAGATTTATTACCATCATTACGAAATTATAAAAGGTTAAATATATCCCCATTAAAAAGTTATTCCGGGAAGCTGAAAAAACTCACTTATCAAATCACAAAAATATATATTTTTAAAAAACCATTAATTAATTCTTTTTTAAAAAAGCCCAAATTTTAAAATATATATAAATATACGTTAATAAATTTAATAAATATAATAAGTTTTAAAAAGATAACGTCCGTTTCGTCGTAGGAAATCATTAATAATTTAAAAATATTTTTAAGGATATATATATAATTAATTTATTTTAAAAATAATTCCCAATTATAATTATTATTATAAATAAATTTAACTTAAAACAGAAATAATATAGCGTTATAAATACTTTCGTTAATTTAAATTTACCTTATAAAATATATATAAAAACGATTTTAAAATATTATACGGATTACAAAAATCGCTTTTATTTTAATAAATACATTTTATTAATACGCTTAAAGATTTAAGATTTAACCCCGTTCCTTACGAACTATATTATTCTATTCGTCTAAAAATACTTTTATTCTTTTACGTTAATGATATTATCGCCGTATAGAAAAGGAAGTATTAAAACCTTTTTAATGAATTAATATAATAAATATAAAAACGGTATATTTTTATAGAAAATAAAACCTTATAATAATTTTCTAGAATCGAAATAATTACTTATTTTAACCCGACTTTATGAATAAATAAGTAACCTAATTCTTTTTAACAACGTTAATAATGAATATTAAATTATTACCGAATTTTAATTTAACCCACCTAGGTTTTATTAACAAATAGCAAAAAGTCAATTCCATTTTATACGTTATAATTAATATTCGATCCGATATATTTTCTATAATATTTCAATTTATACGATTTAATATATACTTTAATAACATATATTATATAGCTACCGATCGAATTATAATATATTTAATTAAAACCAAAACGTTTTCAATACATTTCGATAATAAAAATTCGATAAATATTTAAAGTGATATTTTTTCATAGATAATATAATCGATCGAAAAAAGGTTTAAATTTATGTTATAAAATTGTTCGAAAAAATAATCATATAACGGGTAAATAAGTATAATATTATATTTATATTTATAACCGAAACGGCATTATTATCTTTTACGTAAGTTATTAAAAAACCCCTTAATTTAACTTTTAATTAATAAAAACTTTAAATATTAATTTAAATATAAGACTCTTAAATACATAATACGATAATTAATAAATTATACTGTTTATTAACACCGATATTATATTTTTATATATAAAATTCCGGTACGTAAATATATATAGTTATTAATTACGAAAGATAATTAAAAAGAATTTATTTAAAATAAATTAATAAATACCTTATAACAAAAAACTATTTAATATTTTAAAAAAACAATTAAAATTAATAATTATTTTAAATAAAAAATTAATTAATTAAAAGATTTCATCGCTGGAAAAAAGGTAAAATAAATAATAATGCCTTTAAGAAGTGGTAAAGGGTAACGATTAATGCCGTAATTGCCTTAAGGCGTTAAGGAGGTATGTTAGCTAACAGGGGGGTGCGCTAGTACCCCATATACGCAAACATTCCCTTTGATCGGAATATATATATTCCGTAGCTAGATTATATTAAAGTGCAGTGCGCGTTTTAAAGCACCTACAACTAGTTATGCAATATAACACAACTGATGTCCCCTATATCTGACAGCTAGCGCACCCCCTGCTAGCTAACAGAATGATCGCAATTGTGGTGATCATTCTGGTGCTAACAGCTGCCTATGTACTGCAGCTGTTACGGTAGCCCCGAACCGTAACAGTAATAACCATAATCTGTACGGATAAAAGAATAGCTATACGGGCTTTTTCCATACTAAATTACCCTTAAAAGGTTTATAACGCAATATTATACGCGGTAATTACGTTATCGTAGCCATAAGGATATTACGGTTAGGGGGGTATGTAGAACGAAAATTTTAATTTATTTCTTTAATATTTCCGCTAAACTAGCCTTATTAAAAAGTTATATAAACGGTTAAAACCCCTTTTTAAAGCTATATTTAATCATAATTTTTTTTTATAATAAGTTTTTATTATTATTATATTTATTAATTTCCAAGTTAAATTTTCGAAAATTTATATAAAAGCGTACCAAACAGAGCCAAAAAAAATCATAGTTGCTATCAGGCCCTCTTTTTAAAGTTTATGATTTCTGTGGGTCTTTTTGTGGGTCGGTACCTAGACTACAGGTTTTTTAGAAAGCCCTAGCCACAGCTGCGCCGCAGGCGCAGCCACAACCTTAAAAATAGGGCCTGATTTTAGCGAGGTAAATGATGGCATGCAGTTTGGATTGAATGAATTTTATTTTTGGTAATTGATTGATGTAGGTGTCATGTCGTAGTGACCAATCTGCTAGGCAAATTCATATGAGAGCCCCTGTATCTTTCGTATAGGTCCATCTTCGAATACCCGTTTAGTTAACACACCGAAGAAGATCATACCCCCTTATATCTGACACATAGCACAAGATGAAACAAACAAAAATAACGATTACATTATCGATAATGGGAATAGTATCAAGACTAAAATACTTTTTCAAAATTCGGCCCAATCTGCACGCCTTTTAAGACCTGCCCGTTGATATTTATCTCGGCCAGCCAGCCAGCTACCAGCTAACGTAAATCAGAAAGCCGAAGCTGCGGGCCGATCAGGCCTTTAACTACGACCTTATTATCTAATGATCTAATAAAACCCTCCTTTTAAAATTTATCCTTCCCGCACAGTACTTTAGCCAGCTTCTCGATCGTCATGTCTTGGGATAGAAGTTCCATCATGCTGATCGAAGCATTAAAGGTCTGCTGGATCCAGGACAGGAACTCGCTAGCAATCATGCTGTCGATGCTCACGACATCGAGACTCACCTCGGTCCGCAGTCGCTCGCGCGGAATCCATAACAGCTTGCTCAGCCGATCGATGACCTGGCTCTGGATGTCGTCGATGTCGTCGATGTCGTGGATGTCGTGGATGTCGTCGACGGCGCTTGTGATATCGGCGGCCGTCGCTGCGGGTCGGGATTGGAGGGTTGCGGCCCTTCGCCTCAGCATGTTGTCCTGGCTTTTGACCACGGCCCAGCGTGCGTCTTGCTGCTGGAGGATGCTAGGTGGATCGCTCGAGCTGCCAGCGTCGGTATCCGGGAGGATGTAGATGGGCTCTTGGGCTTGTCTCGCTGCATGTGCCGAGGCGTCTGAGAGCGCGACACATACGAGCTCTAGGATCTCGTACATAGGCTGAGTAGGTACTACGTGGATACTCGCCGACGGCAAGCCTCGTATCTGCTGGAAACGGCACAAATCATCTGCATCGGGGCCATGTGTTAGACCTGTCGTGGTGCCTAGCAAGGCCAGAAAGTCGAGATCAAAATTCCCGTCCGTGATTACTGAGTACAGGTTCCGAAGGACAGCGGCTTGCTGGCCTTTCGCTCCCTCTTCATCAGTGCCACTTTCACAAACCGATCTCGGAGGCTCCTGTAGCTCCACCGCCACGTCGATGGCACCGCGAAGCGGTAACGTGCTGACAGCAGATACGGCTTGCCGTACGTCGTTCATGCTAGATGCCTTGCCTTCAAAATGTTCTGCTGTCACCCCTGCTGCCATAAGCTCCTTAAAAAAGCCGGCGTGACCACCCTGCGCTGACGGATACGGCCCTACAAAAATCAAGTGGCGCGCGCCGTTCTGGACCATCCACCTGGTGAGGTGAATCATTAGCTCTCCCACAGCTCCGATAAGCATGTATTTGCCATCGTGGTGAAACCGGGGGGCTTCTGCCACGGGCAGATATGACACAGAGTCGCCGTCCCCGTAGCTCAGCACCAGTTTTCCGGTGTGCTCGAACCTCGAGAACTCGGAATACGCTTGTCCCAGCTGGGCGATCGGAAAGGACCTGTAGGGCAGAGCCGCGAAAGCGCCGGAGCGGTATCTCACCCCGATGGCCCGCATGGCGTTCGCGATTGCGCCCGGTTTCTGTACACAGAGGCGAGAGATGTCCATGGGGATGATACTGACGCCATCGGATATCTTCTTGAGATTCCATATGCCACCTTCCGCTGCTAAGCTGGCGCTTCTCCTGAGCTCGACGAAGCGACCAAACGGCGCGACTATGGGCCACGACACAGCGTGCAGATAATCTCCCGAAGAGGTGTTCAGGACCACATCAAAACCACGGCCGCCTGTCGCTCTTCTCATTACAGCCTCTTCGGTAACGTCCCGTGAGGAGAAAATCCGACGCTCCGGGATGCCCAAGTCGTGCAAAGCCGCCCGCTTTGCTGCGCTGCCGGCCGTGGCATAGACTTCGGCCCCAATGGAGCGAGCCACGGTGATGGCTGCCATACCGATGCCGCCCGAGGCGCTCTGGATCAGAATGCGGTCGTTCGGCTGCGTACGACCTGCCTCGACGACGGCCTGCCACGCGATGCAGTAGGCCAGCGGCAGCGTGGCGGCGGCTTCGAAAGCGTCCCCCGGCCGCATCCTCTGGCACACCAACTCTGGGACGCGGGCTACGTTCTCGAAACGGCCAGGCCATAAGCCGAAGACAGCGTCGCCCACGGAAAAGTCGACCACGTCATCGGCGGTGGCGGTGACGAGGCCGGCAAACTCGGAACTGAGACAATCTGTCCCTTGGCTCCCGGTAAGACCCAGAAAGTCCTGCGAGCCCCAGTCGTTAGCCCTTTGAAAATCTGATCTAATTCACCCGTGTAGCTATACTCACTATCATATTCATCCCAGTAGCCTTGACCTTGATCTCGAGGTACCCTAGCGGGATAGCCCCATCGACGTCCGTGTTCTTTTCAAAAACTAGCGTGTTAAGTGACCCGTCACCTTTGGTACTGAGACGGAGCGGACCGGACCTGCCAAGCACGGTACGTGAGGTCGTCTTTCCCAGCCCTTGCAAGCCTGCGAAGGCCTGCGTCAGCTGCTGATCGGGTAGAAATCGTGGGATCAGCCAGCGGCCTTCGAGTTGGCGAAACTCGGTATCCTCCAACCGGGGGAGAAGCGATTGGCGACGTAATATCTCCTTGGCCATTGCTTCATCCCGGTTCGCGGTAGCCTCGAAATCCATCGAAGCCACCTTTAACCCAGCACTGGTGGCGCACCATGCCACGCGTTCGTGCAAGGGGGATTTGGTGAGCTGGCTTCCTCTCATCAAATCCTTCTGGGTAACCCATAAGAGACTCTCAGCCTGTTGTAACATAGGCGCCGCTCTGCTGATGATGACAAGATCTGAATCTTCTGTGCCTGTGTCCACGGCCTGATCAAGCCCCGCAAGAAAGATCAAGCGGCTTGCGTTCATCCCGACTTCTGTCTCATGCCCTTCCAAAAACATTAACGATTTGTGAGTCACAGAGGCGCCTTGCCTCCGTGCCTGGTCTTCGATAAAGTTCGCCAACGCTGTGGGCTTATCCCAGCTGACAACTGTGATGTGCTCTTCTGTATGATCCTCCTGATTGCTAGGCTCGACAGCCGGTGCAGCCAGCACGGTGAATGCATGCCAGTCTTCGGGGACGTCATTCATAGACAGTTCTGGGGTCGCAAAACCCGCCTGAGTAAGAGCCTCAGCCCCTACAGCACTCTGTCAGTTTTTGCCGATGGAGATTGTAGAAAGGGCGCCAAAGATTTCTTACACTGTTCCGGGGTCAGAAAAGGATGCCGTCTTCTCCCCTCGTCGTATCCGGAGTAGAACCCGGGGGAAAAAGCCTGTTTTGTACCATGTCAGGCCTGAGTGTTTGCCTTCAGCACACTGAGAGTGGGGAAGTCGACTTACCAGCGGAAAGTTAAGGTCATGATGCTCTGCAGTAATCTCGGACAGCAGTAGCGTGCCGCCTGGTCTCAACAGCTTGCGAATATTTTGGAGGGCTCGGACAATGTTTGGGGTGATGTGGACGGCACACGAGGCTATGACTAGGTCATAGGAAGACGGGTCGATGCCCTGCTCTTCAGGAGAGCTCTCCATGTTATATACCTTGTATTCCACATCCGGATATTCTGCGAATGTTGCCGCAGCAGTTCCAAAGAACGAAGGAGAGGTGTCTGTGAAGGTATAGCCAGAGTAGTTTTGCGTACATCCCTTCGTCAAGGATTCAAGCACGTATTTGGTGGCGCATCCAGTGCCCGCACCTATCTCTAAGATTTTCATGGATGGATTTTGCAGACCCATCATCTCGACTATCCGCTCAAATTTTCCGTGGATGAGCTGCGTCTCATAGAAATGGCTGAGAAGACCATTCTGCGTGACCACATCGAGAGATGACGGGGTTTCCTCTATGAGCTCGCGCAGATGGTCGTAGATCGCCCAGGAGAGGTTGATCCCCGGGTCGCTCACCGGTCGTTCGGCCTCAATGGCGGAATGTCGTTCCTCTAGAGACATGCTGCACATCTCCGGATGCTCCTTCATGGTGATTTCGATGAGCCAGTTGATCCACTCAATGAAATATTTGCGCTCGCTACTGATAGGCTCCCTGAGCAAGAGATTTGGGTATTGCTGGGCAAACTGGACAACCCACATCTGGGTGAGGTAGGCACGGCGATGGCGTGGATATTTGTACAGTTCTGGCCAATACTTGCCAGGGGGGAAATACAGGCTCTCATTTTCCTTGGTAATGCCGTGATAGTCGTCCACCCATGTGAGTCGCCAGAAAGGTGAGCGCTCCTGATGTCTCTGCGAGTTGTCTGGTCGGGGTAATCCGGAAAAGCGCAACCCCTGTATTGTCACAGTGGTCTTCTCTGCTATCTCCATAGAGCAGGATCCCTGTAGGTCTCGCAGGCCCAAATACTTTGCTTGGGCACCAATCCGGACTTTGCCGCCTCTCAAGATCTTATTGGAAATGGCAATCCTGTCCGCTGACACTGGTAGGTATGGCTGATTACGACGCGAAGGGCCGGCGGCGAGGATAGGGAGACTAAAACAGCTTTCAAGTACCGTAGGATCCAATACAGAGTTGGCTTGAGCCGAACGCGTCATAGGCCGAGATGGTGAGTCAAGGTCAATAAACGCAACGGCATGATTGTGACGTCTGTCAAAGACCATGCCAACCATTCTTCGGAATCTTTCACCCAGAAAAATTCCACGCTTAGATGCAAGATCGTTGTACCAACTTGTTGTAGGTACCGAGATTGACTCAAGAAGACCAGCTCCCAAACTCAACTCGCTTTCGCCGATTAGGAGAGGCTGGACGGAGTTGTAGATGCGTCCCTGGCAGTGCTGTGTAGAGATACCATCTTGGACCGAGCAAATATTAAAGTCCCAGACGACCGTGGACGTGATATTGCTGCCAAGAGGCAGCCGCCTCATGGTGAGAAAGGTCTCGACGTCGTTGTTCACTAGCAACACTGTTCCGATGGTCAAGTCGTCAATGACGGTGCACCAATCCTCGCTTGGCTCACATGACTGCCGCATGGCCTCGATAGCCATGCAGACAAAACCGGACGCCGGGAAGATGGAGTCCTCTCCAAACCTGTAGTCATTCAACCAGGGTATTCGACTTGGGGAGATGATATTGCGCCACATCTTGGTGCTGAGGGCTGAACCGGGGATCAGGGACCCAAGCAACTCGTGGCGGGGGTATTTTCGCAGTCGCCACTCGCGGTTGGCTCGAGACTCTTGGAAGATGGCTTGCTGGTCCCAAGGATAAGTTGGAAAACCAGAAAGATGAACGCCCGAGCCGCCGTTGACCCGGGACACGTCTACCTCGACTCCGGCGAGAGCAAGCTCTCCACACATATTCAAGATGACTGAGACCGCATCTTCTTTACGCTTCACGGCAGCAGAGTAGCTAAAGGGTTTATCCGACGCAATCGACTCGATGATCTCCATAACAGGCGAGCGCAGCGTGGAATGGGGGCCAATCTCGATAAGATGCGTCATGCCGACCTTACGCATCGCGGCGACTGCCGGCGCAAAGAGGACAGGGTTTTCCATATTCTCCCGCCAGTACATCATCGGCAGCGTATCTTCGGTGTAGAGTGCGCCGGTTAGCGTTGAATACCATCTTGCCTTGATGCTGGGCTTCGCTGATGGCCTTGGCAGCGCTACCAGTGGGTTAATGTAAGCCTCTGCTGCTGGTTCCATCAACGCTGAGTGGTAGGCGACGCCCTTAGAAGCGATAAGTCGGTTAAATATGTGTTCCTTATCACATCGACTCTTTATGGCCGCGATCGCGTCTCGATCCCCGGTCAGGGTCACGCTTTTTGGCGAGTTCACAGCGCCCACCACGACATGAGCGCCGTCGGGTATGAGCTGCCGGGACTGCGTAGCCGAAAGCCCAACAGCAAGCATGGCACCTGGCATCATGATCGCCTCTGACGTCAACTTCCCACGATAGTAAGCCACCGCGGCGGCTTCGTCATGGGTGAGGTAGCCAGCAGCATATGCAGCCGCGATCTCGCCGGCCGAGTGGCCTGCCACCATGGATGGTCGTATCCCCCAGTCAGCTAGGAGGTCGACGAGACCAATCTCCAGGGCCGGAGTCATGTACTGTGCAACACGGGGCTCGTCCATTTCATGTGACGACACATCGGCCTGCATCATCCCTTCAACGGTCCAGCTGGGAGGGTCAGGCAGTGTAGCTACATAGTCGTCGGTCCGGCGGATGGAATGCCGAAAGGCAGGAAACTGAAGTAATTGCCGTCCCATGTTTGGCCACTGCGCTCCTCCTCCGGTGAATACGAAACCAAGTTGTAGGTCTTGGCATTTCATACCGCACTGGAACGAAGGTTCGTGGATGCCGTCGCAGATGGCATAGGCGCGATGATCCAGCTTGGACCTGTGTGTCAAGGTCTTGGCAATATCTCTGCCGCTGTAGGTTTTTAAGCCCGACCGAACGGCGTCTATAGTACGACTGAGAGACTTTTCGCTTTTCGCAGAGCATACGACCAGAGTTGTCTCGTTGCTGATGCTGTCGGAAATGTCCGATAGGGATGTTGTGCCACTTTGCTCATCTCTCCGGGTGAAGGACGCTCTTGATCGGGGAGGCGAGATGCTGTTGATGCTGGGAGAGTCCGGAATCACGGAATGGCCCGCGCTCTTGGCTTGAGACTGGATGAATTCCTCCACTGCGGCATCAGCCTCCTCAATTACAATGTGGGCATTGGCGCCACCGAATCCAAATGAGTTGAGGCTTGCGCGCCTGATAGGAACCGTCTCTGGCCAAGGGGTGGGATTCTGGACCACTTTAATCTTCCACTCATCGAAGTCAATGTTGGGGTTCAGTTTCTGAATGCCAATCGTAGGCGGGATCGTCTTGGTCTCAATAGCAAGCACGGCCTTGATGAGCGCCGTTAGGGCGGCGGCTCCTTCGGAATGGCCGATATTCGTCTTGACGGACCCGATGAGTAGGGGGTTACTGGCGGCTCTGTGAGCTGAAAAAACGTCTGCTACCGCGCGTGTCTCGACTCTGTCGCCGATTGGCGTGCCTGTCCCGTGGCACTCGAAATATCCAGTACTCCCCAAGTCGGTGATACCCGCGTTATCGTAGGCTTTGCGGATCACAGCCGCCTGCGCCGTTCCGCTAGGCCTTGTGAGACTCTCTCCTGAACCATTTGCGCCGATAGCTGTGCCGCGAATCACCGCCCGGATGGGTCGCCCGGACCTGACGGCATCAGACAGCCTCATAACATACACGGCCACTATACCGTCGGCTCGGGCATATCCGTCTGCACTGGCGTCAAAGGTATGACATCTGGATGTGGGTGAAAGAGCCCCCAGTTTTGACATGAACATCTGGGCTTCAACGCTTCTGATGGTGTTCGCAGCGCACACCAGCGCAGCATCACAGTCTCCGGCTCGGAGACCTGCACAGGCCATGTGCAGCGCGTAAGCTGAAGACGCGCACGCCGTATCCACGGTGAGACTTGGGCCTTTGAGATCCAGTGCGTAATTAATGCGGTTACTGAGCATCGCGGTTGACGCGCCGGTAGCGGTATATGGCGTCATGGATTCTATGTCCTTTAGACCAGCCAGACATTGCTCGGGGCAGAAGTTACCGACATAGACACCAGTCATGGAGCCTGAGAGTTGTTCTTGGGACACACCAGCCCCATCGCACGCTTCGTAGACTACTTCAAGCAACTGCTTCTGGGCAGGGTCCATGGTGGAAGCTTCAACGGCGGAGATGCCGAAGAAGTCGTTGTCGAACTCGTGGAGATCATGATCTAGAAAGTAGCCACCCCTTGTTACGAAACTCCCCGGCTGAGTGGCGTCGGAATGATGCCAAGCATCAATATTAACCCTATCAGAAGGGAAGTCGGCGTATCCAGTTTGGCCATTGACCAGTAACTCCCAGAACTCCTCAGGGTTGCTCACGCCTCCGGGCAATCGGCAGGCTAGGCGCTCCACGTCAGCCCTTGGAAGGTTGAAAGAACTACGATTCTCGCTCCATTTGAAACTCACCCATTCCAACGATAGCAATCGGTTCTGGTGGCATGGTAGAAGACATTCCGAAGCGGCCACTAGCGGCGACGATGACGAGGATAGTTTGGAACGAGGGCTGTCAGAAATGTCATCCAGTCACCCAGAAGTATATTGATGGACTGGGCAAATCCGAGGAAACGCAATGTATTGAGGATGTTCTTTGGTAGACTAGCTCTGCGCGCTGCTGGCGGCCTATTCACCTAAGGCCGGCGGAATGGCAGCTCACAATTTATAGCTGGTGAACCGCCTATATAGATGATGGCACACCAGACGATCAGATATCGGATGAGAGCGGCCAGAAATATCACACACTATCGCAGGCCATCTCATACTAATCCGTCCAACCGCTGGCAAGCGTGGCAAACTATACAATGACTCTACATTACCCTCCTTCCGACACATACTATACAGAAGCATGCTTAAAACCCCACCAATTTGTGGAAACCGAATATGATACCCTATGTGCTTATGCCTTGGTGTTTCCGTCTGCCGTGTAACCGCCTCGTTGAACGCATGCGACGCAGTGAAAGTATCCCCCGCCTCCCCTCAATGTAGGTCGACCGGGCAGCAGCTAGATGGATTTGTATCTGCACTACCTGCATCATCCCGCCCTTGTCTATTTCCCCGGCCAATATCACTCGCCCTGAGATGCGGGTTGCAGCATCAGCAGCTCCAGCGTGTGATAGTGGAGCAGATGTCCAGCTATACGCCTACTGAAACAGGACTACTGCATTTTTTTTTCAATCTTGTCAATCTCGCGCAAACGACACCCATGACACGCTCCACCTTGCGTGTGCGTCTTGTACTCTTCGGGGACAAGGATAGAGAATATACACAACAACGGATGCAACCCCACTGTGACCTTGCCTCTAGACTCTATGAGCGGCATAGGCTTCGGCGAAATCTGCCTAGTCCTAGGTGCCGAGAAAACGAGTTAGCCTCAACGGAACCAAATACGTATCATTTCCATTCATAGCACTGAAGGCGGAGGAATTGCTGACTGCCTACTCCCAAGAGGTGTCGAGTTGATTATCTAGGAATGAGTGGCGTACCACTGGCCCTGACTACATTAATCGTCCGTGGCGCGACTGGCGGTTGGATGAGGTGTTTCTTTGTCAGGCCATCCATCGTAGGGGCACGTCAATAAGCCAGGAATGAGTTGCCCGATATCTACGTCAAATCTAACAGAGTTGCCGGCACCCGAATATAGACGGGAACGGGAAGAACGGGCTTCCTGAATTATACCTACGACAGGCGTCGATGAGTGGATGGGCGTGGTAAGCAAGCAGGTTGAAGCTCCGTACAAGGCTCACAAAGATATGACAGATGCCCGGGCGTGGGATCGGGTAATCGAGGATCTCGTTAGGAAAAGGCTGGAACTCGTCGGCGCGATGGGCTGAGTTGCACCGTGTAAAGGGGCATTTCTGGGAAGTGAGGGCAGCTGCACTCATATAAACGGCGATACGAACTCAGGAAGCTAGCGCGCTGAGTCAAGGCACTGAAAAAAGACTTGCTAATTACTACTCCTAAGGACGACTCGACAAGCAAGGTGTAGTCTGTAGTATCTATTCATACCCATATAGCAGGTATCCTCGTATTCACCCCTGTGGTATGAACATCTCTGCATAGCACGCACCAGTGATAAAGTAATATCCAACCAGTTATTTTACGCTTTCTAGTAGCTTGAGAGCGCCCTTGAACCGTTCTGTAGTTCGGCAAGGAAAGTCGGGAGCACCTCTGGGCGACATTTAGATTTTGTGTTACGCGTACAATATGGGGGCAGCATTTCAACTTACATGAAAACGCCTGCATCCATGCAATCATTCGGGTCCCAGGCTCTGGCCTCGTCCGGCCCTTCAACCGGTTCGATTCTCAAAGCCCACAACATAGTCAAGATGTAGATGGCAATGAGCCTGTTGGCTACTGGGCGGCCGGGACAGATCCGGCGGCCAAACCCAAAGACCACCTGGCCTTCACCTTTGGTGTTAGCAACCGATGGGAGGAGCTGCTTCGTGCCGGGGTCGAGAAACCTGGACGGGTTGAACTCGTGCGCGTCAGCGCCGTAGATGGATGGGCTACGGTTGATAGCCCAGATGTTAGGTATAATGATCGCGCCTTTCGGGATGCGATAGCCCTTGTAGTCAATATCCTTGAGAAGGAAACGTTGGTCAGTGTAAGGATAACCCGTGTTGATAACAACCAGACGTACCTCGGAGGTTACATGTATTAGCCCCAGCGGTGAGGTCGATCGCCACCGAAATACCTCCCTGACCATGGCTTGCAAATATGGCATCTTCTCGTAGTCTTTCCACTTGGGTGGGCGCACTCTTCCTACCACTACATCCAGCTCCTCGTGTGCGAGCTTCTGCGTTTCCGGATAAAGAACCATAGCCATCAGCCAAAACGAAAGAGGGCCCTGATTTGTAACCCCCGCCAAGCTATCCAGCAACATCAGGACATTTATTAGCTTAGCCTCTCTTTTTATCTACTCCGGCGGATACCTACGTGACCTGGCCGGCTAACCACACCCTCTCCAATGGGGTCAAGGGATTACTGTCTTCAGTGTCGGCCATGGATTTAAGAACACAAGGATCTCTCGAACTCTATAGTCAGCCACCAGTCTTTAGCCTTATTGGAGACTGAGTATGAATAGGTCTGCTTCAGCAAAGACGCTTACCGGCGACGCAGAGGCCTCTTCGTACATCTCATGCAGAAGATTATTTCCCGCATTGAAAATCTTTTCGCCTTCTTTCTGCCACGGTGTGAAAGGCCACGGAAGATAGTTCAGCCACGGAAACAGCTCGACTATATACGCGCCTGGCGTCTGCGCGGCCACCATGTGCTCGAAGTATGCGTTCATCTGGCTCGCCCGGCGGGGCATAGCATCGCGACGCAAGCCGTTTCCGTAGGCGACCGCGCAGCTCCCCGCGTGGACGGCGAGCTCGAAATGCTGCCTCCAGTCGTTTGGCGAGCGCAACATATTGGCCGTGAGCATGGCAGCCTCTTGCGGGAGCCAATCCGAGAACGAGTCTAGCGAGCGCAGGCCGGTGTGCAACGCCTTCCGCTGACGGTTCCACCTGCGGTGATGAAGCAGTGGGTTAGAAATGGATAGCATATGCCCTAAGGGAGAGAGAAAACAGAGTTGGACACTCTGAACAGCACCTTCGGTGGTATTTATCACGCCCGAAAGCAAGCCCGGATGAGAAGGCGGGAAATACATGTGGGAAGGCCCTTACACGGACAAGGCTGGCATGGCTGATATCCAGAGGCCTTTTGTCATCAAACCCACCATGATGAGCCTAGGGCGTCCTGATGTAACACTTGATTTGTCGTCCAAAATGTCGAATGCCGCTTCTAGCGTATTAAGAGCAACAACGTGCTGACCAAAGGCAGACATGTATACAACCGGTCCTATCCGATATGGTAGGTATCAGTATGGTATGAAAGCGAAGGTGAGTTTGATGGGCTGATAACAATCACCATATGTGCGCGCCCATTCAGTAAGCTTCAGCCAGAGGAACCCGGTGAACTGCAGAGAGTTTCCCACAATCGGGACGCCCGGCGGGCCCGGAGGAAGAGGCGACGATGGACGGTGCTTCAGCCGAAGATGGGCAAAGAGTAAAAAAACAACGGAGAACAGTACTATGCTAAGCGGCGCGGAAATGATGTTGCGGACGAAAGCTAAGGCTTCGGGCAGGATTTGGGAACTGTCAGCCATGGCGATACGCTTTGGATAATTCTCCATTCTGAGAAGAGAAACGCCGTGTAAGAAAGACAATAGGAGATGGAAGACAGATCAAGAGGCAACATTAGCAGGTAATTAATAGATTGGACGTGAGCTGAGCCAAGTCCCACGTCCAAGCCGAGAGACTGCATACAACAATAAGCCAAGATGCTTATTGAACCATGCAAGACGTTTAAAACTACCTAGGTAGGTTTTAGAATTCTACGTCACGCTAGAAAGGCAATATCGGTAGGTACCTACCTATACCTCGCCAGGGTCTTTTTGTGAGAGGTTGTTGCCTATGTACAATTAAAACATCCAATTTAAAAAAAAAGACCTTTTGTCGGATCCCGCGGTAATGGCGCTTTATAGGTCCGGCTCTCAAGAACTGTGGCGCTGATGTAAACTCCAAGCGCCTACGTATCGTAACCGGACTTCCGCAATGTTAGCTACCCTATACCTAAGGGTCTGTTCGGTAGATCTCAGCGGCTAAGCAGCTTGTAGCTTTTTGCCACTCCGACCCATATTAAACTCTAAGAGCCATAACGCCTTCCCTTATCAGGAAGCGATCATCGTAAAACTTTATAAATAACGGCTGCGAAGATTTATGCAATGTACCCTTAATAATCAGGCCTAAAAGGGGTAGCTGATCGTAGCTACTTATAATAATAATAGCGAAGGTAAAAGACGTAAAGTAGCCGTTAAAATAATAACCGTTTATATTAATTTTAACTTTTATAATCTTATAAGCTATTAATTTTATAAAAATTATTATCGAATATTATAAAACTATTATTAAATATCGATATTAGATAATTATTATGCTATTTTAAAATGTTAATATTATGGTTATTATTTATTTAATTTTAGTTAATAATAATTAAGGCAGTTATATAAATCCTTGATTTTATTACTGACAAGAAAAAACGCCCGCAAGGTTATCGCGATATCGAGCTTAACGGGCTATTAAAAGGTTATCAGTTAAAAAAGCCCTTTGGAAAATAACTGAGGGTTACTTTCGTAAACAAGTTCAAGCTCAAGGGGGTACATGGGGCGAAAAGTAGAATTCCTTATGCAAAATAGGTGGGGCCACAATGTCACTTTCCCTCCATGCTCTACCGAACACACCCTAAAGCTATGCGTCGAAGCCCTCATGTCAAGCCGCGCCTGGAGTGCATGAAATCCGACATTCTGAGATAGAATGCGCCTGCACGTGCTGCATCAGCCGGCCGAGGTGATAACACACCACAACAGAGCTCCGGTTCCAATGCGCAGAGAGGGCCTGAATAATGGTCGTGGGGATGACAGGCTTGGCACATACCTAGCCCTTGTCGATCCGATCTCGATGTTCTCGCAGGAATCTATGGATTCCCGCGCCAATAGCCTTGGCCCATGTTTACAGACCTTTCTTTTGTGCATCTGCATTATAGCACGCATGCGCCCGTGCCCGTGGCCGGAATCAGCCGGCCGGGTGACGGGTCGATGGCGGCAACACTTCACTCCGGCCTTTTCCGGTCCTGCGTACATTATACATTATGTACCTAGTTATGCATGCATGTCCTTAGCTCTCCGAGTCTCTACCCTGGTATGAGATAATAACGAATACTCTTCATCGCGAAGACCTTCTCGGCTTTTGCTGTGACACCATCTACCTAGGTACTTTTACTCTGCGGCAAACAAGTCAATTAGTTCACCCATTAGATAGCTGTCTTGCATCGCGCAGCCCTGCCGGTCCTTCGCATGCTTGCCTTGGCAATGTACGCTGGCTGTCACAACGCAGCCCATCCGCATCACAGATATCACCAAGCTTCTTGATTCTTGAACTCGTATGACCCCTCCCCTTTCCCCATCTCCTTTAGGTCTTCCTTTTCTTTTTTTTTTCTATCTACAGCCTCGAAGGAAACCGACTACACCTAAAAGAGAGCAACGCACCTAGTCTCGTCTGCAGGTAGCTTTGGGTTAGTTTCTTACCATTTATTTATGTCAAAATGGTCTAGAGGATCTGTAAATATTCGTGCTGTCTTATCTAACGCCAGGGTAACAATTCCTACGTAGCACACATAGTGCTAGTACGAGGACTTATTTCGTACTGCAAGAGGATCTATCTTCATTCCCTTACCAGTCATCACGGCATCACTATCATTAACTCCTTCCACTTGCACCTCGCAGGGAAGCCATGAGCACTAAAGGTAGTTCTACTATTGTCGCTCCTGGCTGGACCAGATCAGTAGATGGCACTCTCACACGCCCTCTCGACGTGGTAGAGAATTGGCTGCTTGGCCGTATTCGACGCGCTGCCTCGCCGCCCGGATGTGAGGCCGAAGGCGTCACCTATAAGCTGAAGTTAAGGTTGCCTCGCGATATCGATGATCCCGTCCCGTACCTCCGTCGCGCCTGGCTTCTCTTGCGATATGTTCACCCGCCCATCGGCGCGGTCTATCCGCCTTTTTCGGGTCGAGATGAGGCGGGTCGTCCCCTTGTCACGGTTCCCCCCTTGGACCCTGACGAGTGGCTACGGACGAGCTTCCATGTAAACCAAGGGACCCAGGCCCCTTTCAAGGACGTCGAAGACACTGGCAAGATCTTTCAACCTGCAAAAACTGCCATGGCCTACTGGTTTCCTTCGTCATCATATTTAGTCATTCGTAGCACACACCTCCGATGGGACGGTCCGGGAATCTGCAGAGCGACGAACACCTTTATGCTCGGGCTCGTGTCTGTCATGCGCCTCGGCCTCGATGTCGACCTGAACTGCTATACTACTGATGTCAAGCAGCCGTCCCTCCATCCCGGCCTCGACTATATGCTAAGGTTCCCGCCGCAGGGGACGCCCGTCCCTCCCCACGTGGAGCGCGCCGTCGATCAGCTGATGAATTATTGGCACGATGGCTTGTACAGCTTGTCCATCCCCATACGCGAAGGGTCAGACAACGCCGCGCCCGCCAACACCCAGCACGTGGATACAATATTTGACGAAGATGTACTGAGGGCCATTCTAAAGGGGTGTAGGAGGCTAGGGATAAGCGTCTCGGCCGCTGTGCACGCCAGCATTGTTCGCGTCTGGGCCTCCTTCCCGCAGCAGCACCCCAAAGCGCGCAACATGCTCATCACCCTCATTGCGAATCTGCGTTCGCTCCTTGACCCCAAATGGGTCACTCCGGACTACGGACTGAGCGTCTGCTGCTTCTTCGTGCCATTCTGCCTCACGGGTGGCTTTGAAGAGCTTAACCAGCGCATGGGCGCGGTTTACTCGCGAGATCTGTCGGCGCTTCCCTTGGACCCCGTGAGGGGCCCAGTGAGCTTTGCCGAGATACTACCGCACTATGAGGCTCGCGAGACCGCTTTCCTCGATACCTTGCCCATCGCCGGGTGTCCACCTTTCCGGGTGCCCAACCTGAGCAGCCTCGGTGTACTGGAGAAATGGTTAGCGCCCAGATACGGACAAGAGGGCCGAGACCCTATCTGTGAGATTGAGGATCTACACATCGTCAATGCGACGTCAGATCCAACGCCTGAGTTCCAGCTTTGGATCTTTCGTGGCACTATGCGTATGTATGTGTATTATAACGATGCTTATTATACTGAGGATTTCATGTCCGCCATCATGAGCATGGTGCGGGACAATCTTCTCGAAGAGCTGGGGCTCAGTACGAAGAAATTGCCAGAAGGATCAGACCCGAAGAATCTTTAACATTATCGCCAGTTGAGCAGTCAGCTGCCAAATGACAGGCCGTACAACGACACCTGGGAAAGCTTCTCGTATTTACAATGGAGGTTGTTCTGAGCAGCCAGCCACCTGCCTCACTCGATCGATACACACTTCGAATCTCCAACATATCTAATAGGAGTACTGGCACGGTACACAGGTTATTAATAATGCAGCTCTTATGGATTCATCCTTAAAACATACTTTATCAAACCGCCAGATCACCCACCGTCACTTAATCATTGTAGCGATAGTCTTTGCAAATATCTTACAGAGAGAAGATGCCGTCATTTTACGACTGTGGCATCTTCGTGCTTTGAACAATAAATATTGGATGTATTTTAAGAGCTGGTGCAACTTTTACGTGCTTCACTACAGGGAATGTAATGGTACGGAAACGTAGGAAGATAAAAAAGAGCGTTTAATAACTTACCTCATCAAGATCAGGCCCTATTTTTTGAGGTTGGGGCTGCGCCGCAGGCGCAGCTACAGCGAAGGCGTTGAAAAAAAAAAAAAAAAAAAAAACACAGCAGCTTCAGGTACCGCGCTAACCTAATTAGAAAAGTACCCACAGAAATAATAAAACCTCAAAAACAAAGCCTGACATCAAGTTCTAATTTTTTTTGGCTCCGTTATATACACCTTCATATAAATTTTCAAAAATCTAAATTAAAACTGGTAAACAGAATAATAATAAAAATATATGGAAAATAATAAAGACGTTATTATATGCAGCTTTAGAAGGGCTTCTTAACCATAAATATAACTTTTAAATCGGGGTTAATTTGGCGAAAATATTAAAGAAATAAATGAAAATTTTCGTTTTGTATACCCCCCCTAACCGTAACGCCCTTATGGCTACGACGTAACAACCACAACCCGTACGGCTAAAATAATAGCTGGACGGGCTTTTCCCATACTGAATTACCTTTAAAAAGTCCATGGCAAAATGTTACAACCGGTAGTTATTACGTCGTAATAAAGAGGGCGTTCCGGTTAATTAAGTCCGGAACTTTTTTAAGGCTACGAGGTAATAACCATAACCCGTACGGCAGAAAAAAAATAAAATACGAATTTTCCCCACATAGAATATACTTAGGAAGCCCGGTACATAATAATGCGGCCGGTAGTTGTTACGTCGCAGTAAGGAGAGGCGTTCCGGTTAACCAAATCCGGGACGTTCTTAGGGTTACGACGTAATAACCATAACCCGTCCGGCCGAAAAAATTAATATACGGGCTTTCCCCATACAGAATATACTTGGGAAGCCCGGTACATAATAATGCGACCGGTAGTTGTTACGTCGCAGTAAGGAGAGGAGTTCCGGCTAATCAAATCCGGGACCTTCTTAAGGCTGCGATAACGCAACTACCGCGTGTATTATTTTGCCATGGGCCTTTTAAGGGTAAGTCAGTATGGAAAAAGCCCGACCAGTTATTCTTTTAGCCATCCAGGTTGTAGTTGTTACGTCGCAGCCATAAGGGCGTTCCGGTTAATTAAGTTCGGAACCTTCCCAAAGCTTACCTCAGCTGACTTAGGCCCCGCTGGCTCGTTTTCCATTTTCTTTAAAATCACTTAAGTATTACTTTATAATGTTAAAAATTAACTAATTAGATCTTAAACTTCCGTAATAAGCTAGGAAGGCCGAAGTTATAATGATATAAAAAAGAAATTCGCATTATAAATTTTATTTTCAAAAATATGAAAGTTTATATTAATTTAATATAAGGTCCATCTGGGTTCAAGCCTTGTTTTTTAGGCTGAGCTAAATATACAGAAGATTATTATAGATATAATCCATAGGATAAATATTATACCTAGTATATTTAAATTCGATAATTAATTAATAGTTTTTATAGTTAATAATAGTTTAATAAATTAATATATTTATATATTTATACAAAGTTTTTATTATAACTTATTATTAGTATTATTTTAAGTTCAATTAAAACGTATTAATAATTATTAAATATGTTACAGGCTTTACTTTTGTAAAATACGATAAATCCGAACTTTTTTAATATAATCGCGCGACCTTAATAAAATACATCGCATATAAACGTATGCTAGTATTTTAATAATAATAACGGTTAAATATAAAACTCGAAATTTCTATTTACGGTTAGATTTTTCATAATAATAAAAACGGAATTTAGAAGTTAATTATTTAAACTAAGCGGTTAATTACTTTATTAAAAATAAAAAAAACCAGATAAATTATTAATATACGAAAGATAATGAATTTTATTATTTTTATTATCAAGAATTCCGTTATAAATAAATATTATCATATATAACATAGCAGATATATAATTTAAGTAATAAAACTTAAAATTTATATTTAATAAAACCTTTATTTTTTAACATTAAACAATTTTATGACCTTAAACGGCAATAATAGTCTATAAAAATACAAATTCTTCATTAATTTAATTTTTTAAATTAAATAAGGAAATATTTAAGGAAAAACCTGATTGCCATATATTATAAAAAGGAAAATAAAGCGGTTGTATCGTAATATTAATCCTAATGTTTTTATATATTTTTCATTATAATGTTAATTATTACATTTAAGGAGGTTTTTAACATTAGCGGTAATTATTAACTTTTTTTCAAAAGTAGACTTTTATTATTATAGGATATAATAAGGAAAGAAATTAATATATTATAAGGATTTCAGATTTATAAAAGTTATTATCCGTTTAATATAAATATAATCCGGTTTTTAAAAAGAATTATTATAACCGTATCGTTTTTATAATAATAAAGCTATAATTAAAATACGTTAAGGTTTATAATTAGGTAAGATAAAACGATATTATATTTTATTATGATAATTTAACGTTTAAAATAATATTCGTAATATAAAGTTTCGATATAGGTTTATTATATAAAGGTTTATTACCGCCTTTATCAGTTATTATAACCGAATTTTTTTAAAAATAAAAACTTTTTAAAAATATTATAATTATATTTATTATTATTATATACATTTTATTAATTCGTAATTAATATTATATTTATTCTAGTTTTACTTTTATTAATACGTTTTATAAACAAAATAAATATTTCTTTTCTACCTATTTAAATTAAAACGAAAATTATAAAATAAACAAATTTAAACTTTATTAAATATAATTAATAAAAACAGAAGTATAATTAAAGGTATATATTACGTTTATTAAACCTTTTAAAAATTATATAAGTTTAAAACTTCTTTATATCGTTATTTTCAAATTTTTTATTTTTTTATAAAGCTTAAAAAAGTAAATAGTTATATTCTGAAAATATAAATTAAATAAACGAAAATCAGCGATTTAAATAATCAAAACAGTAATACCTTTCTCGTTTTAATATATTTTATATATAAATAAGGACTTAATTTATATTTACGTATATTTATTAGTTGTAAAATATTAAGTGAACTTATATAACGTAAATATCTTTAAAAATTAATTTTTATTTTAAAATATAATAATCTAATTATTATAAATATTATAAACACTTTATTTCTTTGCAGTTTTTATTTTTTATATATATAATATTTACATATTTATATAATTATTATAAAAAGTATATAAACGTTATAGATTATTAATGCAAGGTTAATTTAAGTTCAAACTATATTTTCCAGGGTCAGCTAAATATAAAGAAAATTATTACATATATAATTTATACGATAGATATTATATTCAGTATCTTCGAATACGATAACTAATTAATGGTTTTTACGGTTAAGATAGATTATACATCTTAATTCTATAAAATCATACTTTAAAGCAGAATCTTACTTTAAAACAAACAGATGCGTAGTTGCCGATAATCCTCGACCTCGATGAACTTTATGCCCGCTAGCTAGTCCGGCAGGATCGTAGTAAACCTTAAGGATAAACCTTAAGAATAAGTCTTAAGCATAAACCTTAAAACAAACTTTAAAAATAAACCTTGAAAATAAACCTTAATGATCAACCTTACGGGTAAACATTAAGTACGTATAAAAGGTTATATAAACCCTTGCTAACTTTACGGCTTCATCGTTTCTACGGGTTTTCGTATTATTATTTATTAAATAAATTAAATATCCCGCATTTTTTAAATTATACTATACCAATAATCTGTAACAAAAGTCTTTATAAAGCAACAGTCTTATTTACGGTATAAAACCTCGATAAAGTCGCCTGACGGGCCAAGACCATTAACAGTACCATCGATCCAAAAGATCTTTCCTAAAAAGATCGGTTTCGGCTTTTAACCTTCGGATACGATTTAATTTACGAAAATAACGATAATTGTCAGCTAGCAGGGGGGTACGCTAGCACTCCATATACGGAGAGATTCCCTCTGATCGGGATATATATGTTCCGTGGCTAGATTTCATTTAAGTGCAATACGCGTTTTAAAGTACCTGCAACTAATTATATAATATAACGTAATTAAAGATTCCTATATTTAAAAATTTAAAATCTTATTTGCTGGATTCGCGAATATATTAATGAATTAATTATTACTAAATATTATAAGTTATATATTAATAGTAAATAATTTTATATATGTTATTAATAATAATAACAACCGTACCGTTAACGTTTTCCTTTATTTATAAAAAACCTAAAAAGTGGGATTGTTATAAAGGCGAATTTTAATCTAAAACGTAAGCATTTAGTATTTAGCCTTTTATCGACTTTAATTAAAATATTTTATAACTTATCAAAGTTACGAAACCCGATATAACTTCTTACCCAAAAAACCGACTTTATTATCCGACGCAAGCAATGAATACTTCCTCCGAAGGACCCATATACGTCGAAAAGGCCAATCGAACGGGTTACTCGATAAATATCTTTAAAATAACCACCGAAAATAAGCAAACCTAAATTAGCAGTTTTACAGTATATACTTACGAAAATAAGAAGTACGAAAGTTTTTATAAGGAAATTAATAACTTTACGAAATAAATCATATAATCGGTATTTTTGACGATTAAAAAAACGAATTCTTTTATAGAGAAAAACTTAAAATAATAATATATTAATTTAAACAAATTAAGTAAGGGATATAATACTAAACTTATAACTGGTACTTAATAGAGATATCGTAAAGAATTAAAATGAAGCTCGAAATTAATAAAAGAAATTCAGCAAATAAATTATAAAATAATAAGAAATTATAATTTAAAAATAACGATATAAAATATTAAAAACGAAAACCGCGATGGTATAAATTAACGGCTTATATATAACATGAACTTTTATTCTCAGAGCTTTAATAATAACTTTTTAAATAATAATAAGGGATTTTAAGAACCGTATAATTATTTATTAAAATATAACGGTTAATTTTCAACATTATTAAGTTATAATTTATTTCCTCTTTATATTAAAAGCGTTAAAATAACGGTTTTTACGTTTTATAAAACCTTTACGAATTCTCTTAATTAAAACGATCTTAGTTAACAAAGAACTAAACTTATTAACAGATAATTATAAAATAAACGCTTTAAACGAAAATTAAAAGGATATAATCGTAAAAATTCTTAAATAAACCGAAATGTTAATAAACAAAAACGTAACGAATCAGACAATTAAAATACTTATTATAAAACCTACTTAAAATCTACTTATAAAATATCTTAATATTATTATGCATTCCTTGATAAAACTTTAAAAATGTTTCTGATTTATTATTACTCTAATTAAAAAAAGTTGTTTTATATAATTTTTTAATAACAAAATTAGCCGCTTTTTAAAAACTAGAAATAAAACAATTATAAAAAAATACAACAACATCTAAAAAGAACTAAAAGTTTTTAACGCATTTTTTAATTATTAATTACTATAACGGTATAAATGTTTTGTTTTATCTTTTAAAGAATTCATTTACTCTGGATTTAAAATTTACGATATATATTTTTAACCTTATTAATAAATATTTAAATTTTAAACCAACCGTATAAAATAACGCAATATACGTAAGAAAAAGTTTCGTTCTAATTAAAACATACGGCAAAATAAACGTATTATTTTAAAACCTTACAGGCTTAAAAAAGTCATATTTATATAACGTAACCTTTAATAAAAATTTCGTATATAGTTTAATATTATTCTGATAATTTCAGAAAAAATTGATTAATAAATTAACTAAAAACGTAATAATTATATTAGAAATAAATATAATTAAATTATCTTTACGTTAACGGATAAGTTTAATTAATTCGTTATCGAAAGTATTAACGTAATAATATTTCATGCAACTCTTAATACGTACAAACGGAATGTTAATTTACGGACGAAAGAAATATTACGTACAGGTAACGGCATTATATAATACCTACGATTAAGATATCTAGACATCGAAATAATTGCTTAATTATTATCCAATCCAAAAATAAATCTGTTTAAAAGGTTTTATAATAATTAAATACTAAATATATAATAAACGAAGAAGCAAAAAGTAAATATATCGCAAACTTAAACATAAAATATTTTAATTAAAATAGAGTATTATTATTATTTTATAAATATCCCCAAAAAACTTGAAAAATATAAATACGTTACATTTATTACCGATAAATACCTTAATTTTATTTAAAGTATTTACCTTAAAAGTCGACGATAAAATATATTAAGTATAACGCCGCAATACCTTTTAAAAATCTAAAATGATTAAAATAAAACATTTTTATAAATATTTTAATACTATAACGAAATTTTAAGAAATTATTAACTTTAAAATATACTTTAATCATTTCCGTTTAATATTAAACTTAAACCCTTAATACCGCATACTTTAGCGTAAAATGTGTATATTAAATGCTTAAAATTAAGAGCAATAAAAAAAACGATTACGATACGGAATAACGTTAAACTACTGTTATTCTTAATCGTAGATATCTTTAAAGCTGCAATATACTTTTATAACCGAATGTCTAAATACGTTTCTTTTAATAAAAACTTTAAAATTTAAGATGTAAAATATATATTAATTACTTTAATAATTATTACTTTATAATTATTTACGATATATAAAACCTTTTAATTAATAAAGTCATTATTATTAAAAACGTAGAATTTCATAAAAAGGTGACTTTTTAAAGTAATTTTAAAAATTTGAAATAACTTTTTATACTTTACTAAAAAAAGTTATAATAATTATTCCGATAAATAAAAATACTTAATAAAGTAAATAATTACCTTATATAGATATACATAAATAGATATTTAAACATAATAACTTAACTGCCGATTAGGTAAAGGAGTGAGTTTAAAATAATACAAAGGTCGGAAAAAAGATACGGAGTAATAAAAAATAAATATATCTGCACAAAATTAATTACGTTTATAGGACTGTTATATTCAAACTACTTTTATTCCTTAAATTATTATTACCGTTAACATCTACCTTAATAATTAATTTAATTATTACGCCGATAAAAAAGATAAAGGTAACCTTTAATTTTTGATACGTTATTTAACCTTAAATAAAAATAAAAAGCGAAAATATCTTAGGGGTTAAAAGCGTAAACTTTTCGTACGTTCCGTATCGAGAAAGTAATAATCGGTACGATTACAAATTACAAATAAGCGCGTTTAACGTAAAACGGTTAACTTATTTTATTAATACGATCCATAATCTGGCGGTAAATTACGGAAATTTAAGGCAAATAAAATCTCGAAATACGTATTACCTTAATCGGAAAACTTCAATATATTAAAAATAAAAATATTATTTAAGTTTCAAACCGGGATAGATTAGGGAAACCTACTGTTACTGCCGTAAGGCCATGAAAAGCAAAATATATATCCGTTAAAAAGGTTATTCCATAAATCCGAAAGGATTTACTGATAAAACTATAAAGAAATATAATCTTGAAAACAGTTAATTAATTTTCTATTAAAAGGAAATAGGTTTTAAGGTATATTTAAATAAACGTATAAAAATTCGATATATATAACTGGTTCCAGAAATATAAAATCCGTTTCGTTATAAAGGCAATTAATTACTTAAAAACGCTCATAAAAATATATACGTAATTATTGTAGATAAGAAAATTATTTTAAACCTTAATCGCTATTACGGTTAAAATTAACCTAGAATTTAAATAGTACGACGCTATAAACGTTTTAGTTAGGTAAATTTACCCTATAAAATATACATAAAAATATTTCCAAAATACTTATAATATAATAAAATTTTCAAAATTAGAAAAACATTAAACGGATTAAAAAAATCGTTTTTATTTCAATAAAAGGATTTTCTTAATACGTTTAAAAATTTACAACTTAACTCCGTTTTTTAGCAACTGTTTTGTTTTATTTAATAAAATATAATCTTTCTTTTACGTTGATAATAATATCGCTATATACACCAAGAAGTATGAGAATTTTATTACCTAATTAATTGGACAAATATGAAAATGATATACCTGTATAAAAATAAAAACTTATAATAATTTTTCGCAATCGAAATAAATAGAAATAAACCTAATAAAAAAAGTTAATTTCCTTAATTTAACATTATAAATATATTAATTAACTTAATTCCTAAAAAGAGTTTAAATAAAATTTTAAAATTGCTAATAACTAAGGTTAATCTATTACCACATTCCAAACTGGCCCATTTAAGCTTTCTTAACAAATACTAAAAAATAGATTTCATTATTTACGTTATAATTAACATGCGACCCGATATATTTTTTAAAATATCCCGATTCGTACGATTTAATATAAACCCTAACAACGCATATTATCCAGGTAGCGAATAAGTTATACTATTCTTAATTAAAACCACAACGTTTACGTTTTAATTTAATAACAAAAACTCGATAAATATTTAAAACGACGTGTTCTTTATAAATAAGACGATAGATCGAAAAAGTTCCCGAACTTACGGTATAAAACTATTTAAAAAAATAATAAAATAGCGGGTAAATAAATAAAACATATTAATTATGTTTATAACCGAAACGGAATTATTATCCCCGACGTAAATTATTAAAAAAAACTTATTTAGGTTTTAATTAAGTAGAAAACTAGAAGTTAATTTAAATATAAAAGTTATTAAATATATAATACGCTAATAAATAAACCATGCGGCTTATTAACGGCGACGCCGGACTTTTACAAACAAGATTACGGCACGTAAATATATATCTATTAACTTTAAAAACAGAAAGAAAGGACTTAATTAAAATAAACTATACGCTTACAAATAACATACTAACTAATAAATTATTTAAAGCCCTATTACAGAAAGCTTTTAAATACTTTAAAGATCAGTTAAGATTAATAAATATGATAAAAAGCTTAAACAAATAAAACTTTTTTTTAAAACAATTTGAAATAAGCAATTAATTAACTAAAAGGATTTAGTCGCCGAAAAAAAGATAAAATGGATAATTATAAGTTTAAAAAATAGTACAAGGTAACGATTAACGCCGTAATTACTTCAAAGCGTTAAAGAGGAATGTTAGCTAGTAGGGGGGTACGCTAGCACCCTATATACGGAAAGATTCCCTTTCATCGCAATATATATATTCCCGAACTAGATTACGTTAAAGTGCAAAACGCGTTTTAAAGCACCTGCAACTAGTCAGGCAATATAACGCCACTGAAATCCTTTATATCTAACAGTAATCGATCGTTAATAATATTTATCTTAAAAAATATGAATACTACGGAAATATTGTTAGAAAATACTAGAAAAGGATAATAATAACAGATTATTAAAAATATGTTAATAAAATCTTTTTTCTAGAAGTTAATTAATTAAGTTTATAATATTAAAATATATATTATAATTAACTATTAGCGAATTCGAAATTATTACGCCTATTATAAATTTGAAATCTTTTATTTACGTTACATAAATTACGAAAATATCTTAAGGGTTTAATTAAAATACGTTATAAAATAAGAATATATTTACTGAATATATGTAATTTTCTTTAATAAGATATTATTTAATAATAAAATCAACGTTTTTATTAAGTAATAAATATTTTACTTTTTTATATAAAAAATAATTAATATATGTTATTCTTAAATTACGTTATTCTGATTCAAGTATATTAAATAGCCTTTTTATTAACTAGATATAAGCGTAAGAATATTTTTAATACGTATAATATAGCGTAAAATGATAATTAACTGGTAAAGGATACCGTTTTTATTAACAAATAATTCCGAAACTATTACAGATTCTTGAAGAAAATTAATATTTATTTTTATTCCTTATTTATTATAAAACATGCTTAGTTTAATTATATTAAACTATTAATACCTATGTTATGAATTTTATGAAAGCCGATTAAGACAGTTATAGCTAGAAAGTATTTTATTGTAATTAAAAATTACTTTTATAATACTTTAAGTTAATATTTATTTATTTACTTTTAAAGTTAAGTATAACTCTTATAAAACTTAAAAGGATATAAAATATGTTTAAGTAAGAGGTATAATATTATAATTTAAAGTTAGTAATAAATTACAATGGTTAAATGGTAATATATATAACGTTAATCATGTTTTTTTCTAAAATATATTTTTAATTTAATATTTAACCTTTTATTAAAGTATGTTTAATATTTATGATGTTTCTTATAAAGAAAATTTCTAACGTACTTACCTTTTACGTTATAACCTCTTAGCGTATCAAAAATATTAATTTATAACTTAAAAACCTTGTAAAACATGCGATAGCATTTTTATTATAAATTATAAAGTTATAACAAACGGGTGCATTAGTTTAAATATTATCGGTTTTTAACCGTTATTATTAAAATAACGACCTATATCTTTTAAAAAAACTATTTTTTTTTTCCTATATAATAAAGCTTTCCATTATAAATAGCCTTCTGATTAAAGAGTCCGGGCTACGGAAAAGAAGAAAGGTTATTATTTATATACTTCCTGTTTTTAAAAATAAAACTATTATTAGATAAGTTATAATTTGATTATTAAACAATTTCCCTAAAACTTTACGTTTATTTATTATAATTAGCTTTTAAATCTTTTCTTAAATTATTAAATAAGCGACCTTATTTTTAAGGCTTTTTTATATATTACCTTAATTATTCGTTTATAATTAACTATTTCCTATAACCTATTACGGTTATTAATTAAATAGACAATAGTACCATGTTAACAGATATAATAATTAAATTTAAAATTTAATATAACGTTTTATATGTTGTATAATAATATTTTTAAAAAGCATTAATCTAATCCGTAAGTAATCGCCCTTATATATACGATTTGTTACGGCGCTAGTCGTCTTTAGGGGCTGGGTAAAGTATTCTGTTATTACACGAAGAAGAAAAAGGAAACTATTTAACAAGTACGGTACGCCTGCCGCCATATAATGCTACGGCTGCTTAATTAAACCATAACGTTAAACCCTTAATAGTAGCTCCCCTTTCTTAAAGCAATTATCCCTAATTGCGTATAAGAAAAACTTTATATTATAATATAAAACCTATCCTAAATTCGAACTTTAAATGCGTTATAATACGTTAAATAATCTATAACGTTACAAAGGTGGCGGGGTACATATATTGCGCGACCGACATACGGCCGTTACCTAAGTACCGCGTCGTAATACGGAATTATAACACCCCCTCCGAAACGGGAATGGTAATATCGTTACGACGTTAGCGTTATTAACTCCTATAAGAATTTTACCGTTACCTTTTACCACTTTCGAAAAATAAATATTAAGACCTTTTTGAATTTCAATCTATTCCTTTTCTTTTTAGTACGCCGTATTATTATTATTATCATAACATAACGTCCTTTTTCGGTTTTCTTTCTAGTTATTTTTTCGCCGTTTTTTAAAAACCGTTTTATACTTCCTTATCGCTTTTATTACGATATCTTTCCGACCGTATATTACTTACGTAACGCTCGTGCGTATTAAACGCCTTTATATAATTTATTTCCGGAACGTTATTTTTAATTACGATTTAGCTATTAATAATATATTTACGTTCCGTTATCGTTTTGCTTTTACCGTTACAGACAAATCTATTTTAGATTAAATGCCGAAATATTTATTAATTTATAAATTAAATAAGTTAATATATTACCATTTTGCGGTCTTTATATAATCGGTTTGTTAATTTTACGTAACTTAATTAATAGAAAGTATATAAAAAGAAATTTTGGATTTAAAATCTTTTTTTAATGAAATAGAGTTTTATTTTAACGTTATCCGGAATATTAATAATAATCTGATGTTCGATACCGACGGCAACGTATTTTACGAATAAAATATCGGCTTGCGAATTAAAGTTTATAAAGTAATTTTACGTTTATATATTATTTTTAAAGGGATTAAAAAGGTATAGTATTCCGGCTTTAGAACGACGGATGCCCAAAAAAAAAGTTAATCTTATTTTATAATCCTCATTATGTTATTAAGGTTATTTTTAAAAGAACCGTACCGATTACCTTATTAAGGCAGCCATTTACCATACCCTTATATAAATATATTATTTCCGTTCCGTTATAAACGCCGTAAATGTATCGTTTATTACGCGTTATTTTATTATATCGTTAATATAATATTATTAAACCGACGCCTTAATCGTTATTTAAATAAAGTAATCGAATATTACCTAATTCCCGGTAACGAATGTTATTAGTTATACGCGTTAATTAAGCATATATTACGGGGTAAAATAGCTATTGTAATTACCTCCGTCCTAGGTTCCGTTTAAACGGCCGTCGATATAATATCGTTTTTATACGTTTAGATAACTTTTAATCGTTATTTAATTATCGGGCTACCGTTTTTTTTTCAGAAATTAAGCATTATTATTATTATGGAATCGTTAGATTAACGCGCTGTTATTTTGCCGGTTAATTTATGGTTTTGATATCTGTAATTTCCGGATATTAATAAAATTTATATTCGTAAACTTTTTTCTAATTTAATATAATATAATTATTATCGTAACATTACTGCGGTATCGGTTTAACCGAATTGTCTTATTTCTTTATCGTTTATTTTCCGTTATTTTTTATTAATATTTTATATTTAAATTTCGATTACCGTTTTATTCTTTTATAAGATTTTAAACTAATTAAATGGTTTAAACTTATTAAAGTTATTTTTATAAATTCCGTTATATTCGAATTATATTTTTAAATATTTCTGGCCGGTTTTTAAATAAAACGGTACGGGTACGATTATTCAACATTTTATTAAAAGTTCCATTTAATATTTTTAGCAATGCTTTTTTTTTCCAAAATAATATTTAACGTTTTTCTTAATTATTAACGTTTGTAACGATTAAATTTGGCGCGTATATATCTTATTATACGTTAATATTTCCTTATTTTAATAAATCCGGTTTATAACGTTAAGTTAGAAATTCTAAACAACCGGCAATAATTTATAATATATCGGTAATTTTATAATAACGGTATAGGCATATATTTTAATAATAATAAAAGGGTATATTTCTTTATCGTTAAATTTATTATAAAGTTTCCTTAATTTTATATAATATATATTAACTTATATAGGTTTCTTTTCCCTAAACGTACCGGTATCGGAACGGTATTAATTAATTTATTCTATATACCGGTTTTATATTTCCATTATTAAAACGTTAATACGTTCGAAAATTTATTTTAACCGGTTTGTATAATATATTACTTTATTAAATACATTTATTACGTTACCGTCTTAAAAATATTTAAGGGACGTAACGGTGTGGTTATTATAACCAGATAAAACTATAATTAATAAAAAACGATAAAACGTTTATAATTTCCAATACGTAACTATTATTAATATATTTAGTTTAAAAGATTATATTTATTTAATCATTTTAATAAAAGAAATAATAATTCCAGAAACATTATTTTATTATTACGTTAAGTATATCCGTTTAGCCGTCGGTTTATAAATAATACGTAATTAAAATACGATAAATAACGTTTAAATACCGGCTTAATCTTTTCCAGAAGATAAAAATTAATTACGGATTTCGGTCTGATATTATCGTAATTATTATATTATATAAACAGTATCTGTTAAAAATAAAAACATCAACGAAGTTTTGCGAAAATATATATTCGTAAAACGGTCGATTATTATAAAAATATATTGGTAAATATATCCGAATCTTCGTGGAAAAAAGAGCCGACATAATATATCGACATATCGTTCTATAATCGGAACGGTGTTAATAAAAAATTAAGGAAATTAATAAATAACATTTCAAACGCTATAATACGGCAGTGAACGTAATAACTTTATATAACTATAATTATAGTCCGGAATAAACGTAATTAATAATAATTACGTCATGATAAGTTATAAATTTCAAAACGTTTAAGATAATTCGTAAATGCCGCATTATAGGTACGGTATAATATATGAAACTTAACGGTATTATTATTTAAGATAAATAATTTACTCAGAACTTAAATACGTCCTTATATGGTTTTATAATTAACTTTTACGGTTTTAAACGTTTTACGGCTATGTTATTTAAAACATTTATAAACCGAATCCGTTAATACGGTTAAAATATCGTTAACGAACGTAAACGATTATAAATATTATTAATAAATACGTTTATCGACTGGTTAATATTTATAGTATACGTTTTTAAAAAGGTTTTTTTATTAATAAAATAAAAATATCGTTTTATATCGGTAGGGTACTTTTTTGTCGTCGGTTTTATTACGATCTGTAAAATATGTGTTTAATTAATAAAATAAGTTATTAAAAACCGTAACCTTTATTGCTGGTTTATAAATTATTTAAAACCGGAAATTATTAAAAGATTTAATTTAACGGCTTTAACTTTAATTTAAAAGTTTTATGATAGCGAAATATTAAAAGCTTTTATAGCTAATAATAACTTTTATACGTTTCTTGGTTTTTTAAAATTCCGGCTGCTATTTTTCGAATATTTTAATAATTATTAATAAAAAAAATTTAAATTTCGCAATTATATTCCTTAAGGCTATATTTAGCTGGAATAAAAAGGACCCGACCTAATATATTTTACGTATCGTATTACGAAAGTAACTTTTTTATTGCTTAATTAAAAATATCTGGTTTTAAAATTGTACGGCGTTAAAAGTCATAATAAGATAATATTAAAGCTATAAAAAGGTTTTTTTTACCTATTAAAATATTACCTTTATATCGTTCAGAAATAAATAAATTTATTTAACTTTATTTATTAAGGTAATAACAGGCAGAATAATATATAAAAAACCTTTTATAAATCGTCGGTAAAAACTAATAAAATTTAAGAAATATTATATTTTCCGTAATTATCCGAATAATCTTTATCATTAAAAACCCTGAATTTTATTAAAGTTTATAATAATACCGTTAGTAAAAATAATTAAATTTAAAAAAAAATTTGTATCGTTAAATTTATATTTATAGATATTTATTATTAATTCTGCGTTAACGAGGCGATATAATACTTTCCGTATATAAACCTTATACTTCTTTTTAATTTTGTTATAAATTACAATATAGTTAAAATAAGTTTTAATAAATTTATCTAAAAAATCGAATAAGGTATAGTTAATATAATACGGGAAAAGGTTTAAGGTATCGGTTATGCCGAAATTTGCCATAAGGTATTTAAATAAACCGAACGGGATTATAAAGGTTAATTTTTATTCGTTTTTAAGGGCGATCCGTAAGCGGTTAAAACCCGGAATAATATTGAACTTGGTATATATACCCGCTAAAGAAAAGATACTTCGTATTTTACGGGTTTTTATTATAACGTTATTAAAGCCTTAATAATTTACGTAAATACGTACGTTATTTTTCGATTTTTAGCGAATAAAATAAGGGTTATTATGGAAAAGTTATTAAGGCGGATAAAGTCTTTTTTTAGGTGGTCGTCGATATATTTCCTTACTGTTAGTAATTCGTACAGGGATATAACCCGCGTTTAGTTATATAAGGACGGTTGGTCCGGGAATAATTTAATTTTATAGTCGAAAACACGGTATGGTAATAAAAAGTTAACGTTAATAAATACCAATGTTTTTATTAAGTTATAAGATTTTAGAAAACTTTTTTTAAGATTTCGGTTATCGTTATCGGTAACTTATTATCGAAATATTTTTATATATTTCTTTCGCTTATACGGCGTAATTAGGATAATTTAGGATCCACTTGTAAAAAGCCCGTAATTTGGAACGTATAATATCTGTATTAAAATTATCATTTTAAATAAAGATATTATAAAAAACTGTATTAAACGTTAACGATACCGTTTTGTTAATAAAAAGTGGTTATAATAAGAAGGTAAGGATATTACGTAAAATATCCGTAAGGGTGATAAATCTAATTTGGGATATAAAATTTATTACGACGTTTTTTATACAGCAAAACGTTAAATAATTAGGAACGTAAAAAAGGCGTATATTAATCGGGACGTTAACGTTTTAAAAAAGGGGAACGGAAACGGTAAGGTTAGAAAATGTACTTATTAAAATTGCTAAGTATAATATTTCTGATATTATTTCGTAATCGATACGTATAATATTTACGTTTTTGTAATAGGGCTGCGCTAAGCCCCTATCGGGGCACCGAACTTCCGCCGGTGCCAAGCCGCTAGGAACGCGTAACGCGAACGTAACGCTACATATTTTCACATATAACTTAAATTTCTAGTTTTCCTTTTTTTTCCATTTTAATTAGAAAATAAAACTCTTTTGAATTATTCGATGCAAATTATATAAATTAAGCCTTTTATATATTTTCTAACTTTTTGTTAGCAAATTAAACAACGTTCGGGATTAAATAAAAGGATTTTCGAATTTTCCTTTCGGGGTTAATAAGGAATCCTTATAAACCAGGAGGTATAAAGGTTATTAAACGCGATAATAAAATCCTTAATATTTTTATTATCTGCCATAAAGTAACGTATAAACGTTTAATTTAAATAGCAATATCTCATTAACAAAAAGTTAATAAACGTAACCGAATAACTTAAAAGCGGAATAATTATTTAATAAACGATTTCCGACCGATTATAAACTTAAAAAATAATTTCTTAAAAAAAAATTTCCACTTTTTCGATTAATTTATTACGAACCCAGCCGACCCCCACCTCCGAAATAATTTAAACGTTTAAATCGACGTTCGGAACCAAACGAAAAATATTACCTTAACCGGAAAAGTGCGACGGGATTAAGAAAAAGTTCCCCGGCTGGTACGTTTCTATAAGTTATAAGTTCAAGATAAATATAATTTTCGTAGGAAAAAATCGGAAATAGTTTTACGTTATATACGAAAGGTTAAAAAGTAATATATAACGTATAATTATTATATATTAAATTACCCGGAGTTTAAATAATAATTATAAGCTTTCGGCGTTTTTTAAAACATTTTATAAATAGTATAATAATCGTTACCGAAAGAAAAAAGTTACCGATTAACTTAAATGCTTAAAATAAACGGATAACGTAAAAATTTCGTCCTTTTATCCTATATTTAAAAGGACGTTAGCCGACGTAAAAGGTATTACGTAACCTACAAATATAAAACTTTCGTTTTTAAAGGGAACCTTAAACAAAAAACTTAGTTAAATATTAATTCTTATAAACTTGCTTAATAATTATAATACCTAGGTAAATAAGGTTATAAAGATTATAAAATACCTCGAAATATCGTTGCAATAAAAAGGACCTAATAGCTTTATAGCCGCTTATACCGATAATAACAAACCCCCATCCGATCCAAACGGTAATATAAATATGATAAGGGTTTCGGTTACGGGGCGATAGAAATAGGGAGCCCGAGGCACGTCCTCCGCGCCTAAACAGCATACACGATAAGTTTCTTAAGAAGAAAGGGATGCCTATAGGGCAAAAAAATTATACCTACGTTATAGTTGCTCGAATTGCAAAATAAATCGCTACCCTTACCTACCAACAAAAAAGCCGTAAAACGGAATTATTTTTTAAAAACGTCCGATTTAAAAAAATCCGAATCAAAAAACGGAAGAGGAAAAAAGTAGCTTTTAAATATCGTTACGTTCGGAAGCAAAAGGTAACCTAGGCGGAAATAAAGCTTACGAAATAAAATATGAACGATACTTTATTTATTATTAATATTTATATTAATTAAGAAAAGTTTATAAAAATATTTATTAATCAAAAATGTAAATATTTTGCAGTAATAAATAAAAAGTTTGCAAAACGTTTAAGGTTGCCGTATATTTTAATTAAATTATACGGATTAAAAGAAATTCGGAAAAAAGCCGGTTTTATCGAAAAGAAATTAAGGAAATAACGTATATAAAAATAAACGTTAACGGATTTAAAGTTAAAACCTTTATATAGATTATCGATAACCTAAATTATCCCTTAATATTAAGAAAACCTTAAATAAAGCGTTATAATATCGCTTATATGATAAAAAAATACCTTTTAAAGATAAAAACAGCAAACTATATAAAAGTTTACGAAAAAGAATACGAAAGTTCCGAAAACTGCATAAAAATAATTTTAATAACCTTATTCAGAACGGAATTACGGCAAATAAAAAAAATAAAGAAAACCCGGTCGGAAATTTAATTATTTTTAGTTATACTTGCCGATATTAATAAGGTACTGGTACCGAAAAAAAAGGTTCCGGTAAACGAAAAGTTCTTATTTAAATTAAAAACGTTTCGGAACCTTTTTGATAAGGAATTAGGAAAGATTTTACCATTATACCGCCCTGGGATTAATTACGAAATAAGGTAGGAAATGCCGGTACCTTAAGAACCTTTATATAGCATATTCCGGAACAAATTATTAACGTTAAAAAAAGCTTTACCGAAGTTTTTAAATAAGGGATATATCTACGCAAATAGCTTGTTAATAAGGGCTTTAGTACTATTTATAAGGAAACCAAAAAGGGGATTACGTTTTTGCTATAATTATCAAACGTTAAACGGGATAACCGAAAAAAACCGGTATTTTTTACCATTAATTTCGGAAACCTTAAAGAAGTTATCCTATGTTAGATAGTTTACGAAAATGGACGTCCGAATAACGTTTTATAAAATCAGGATTAAAAAAGGAAACGAACAAAAAACCGTATTCTAATCGCGTTTTGGGTTATACGAATAGCTGATAATATTATTCGAATTATATAGCATTTCCGTAATATTCCAATATTATGTTAACGGAATGTTAAAAAAGTTTCTGGATATTTTCTGTTTAATATATATAAACGACGTTTTTATTTATTGCTTAAGATTTAAGAAAAATTATATGTAAAAAGTAAAAAAGGTTTTAAACCGTTTAAAAAAGGTAAGTTTTAATTCCGATATATTTAAATATAAGTTTATTATTAAATTAACGAAGTATTTAAGATTTATTATAAAAACGGAACGGAAAATACGGACGGATTTTAAAGAATTATGTACGATTTGGAAATAAAAAGTTCCTAAAACGTTTAAGGGGGTACGAAATTTTTTAGGGTTCGCTAATTTTTCCCGTAATTTTATAACGCGTTATGTAAAACTTATAGCCTTTTTAGTTATTTTAATCCGAAAAAGAATTCCGTTCCGTTAAAAGGAAAAAGAAGAGAAGGTATTCGAATAATTTAAAAACGTTTGTATATTTAAATTAGTTTTTGCGTAATAGGGTTTTAAGAAACTTATAATGGTAAAAGCGGATTGTTCGGGATACGTATATAAAAAATGTTTATCTTAGGTAGATAAGTAAAAAGTATTATACTTAATTACTTATTATTCGAAAAAATTAAACGTTATAAAGTTTAATTATAAGATTTATAATAAAAATTTTTAATAATAGTTAATTATTTAAAAATTTAAAATATTAAATTACGTAATATAATAATATTATTTAAAGTAATTACCGATTATAAAAACCTAAAATATTTTATAATTACTAAAAGGTTAAATAAACGTTAAATAAGGTAATTTAAAAAACTTTTACAGTTTAACTTTTATTTAAAGTTTTGCGCCGGCCGTTTAAATACCCGGACCGATACGTTTTGCGTAAGGAATAAGATATATTTTAAGGAGATATAGATAATAAGAAAACCAAATACGCATTTTAGCTGCTAAAGGATAAATAATTCCTTTTATTACCTTCGAACAATGGAAATAACGTAAATAATTTGCTGGCAGTTAATAAGGTAAACATAAGAAATAAGGAATTTTTCCGGGAAGCATAAATATTTTAATATTATAAAAATCTTTAAAAGGTTTGGAACGTAACGTTAAAGTACGATAAAAGTTACGTCCGTATTATTAAAGCGATTATTAAAGGAAAACGTAATTTCTTTGCCAAATTAAAATTAATAATATTTATCCTAAAATTTTCGTTAAATATTAAAGGTTTTCTTTAATTCCGTAACCGTTTATAAATTCCAAATTAAAAGTTGCTTGGGATAATCTTAATTTAAAATACGCATAATTCGTATATAATAAAATATTTAAGTAAGGAAGTTATAATAATAATATTTATAAAAAACCTTTTCTAGCCGGAAATATATCGTATAGTTAAGTAATTTTGAAGGAATTATAACGTATGCGGTTATAAGAATGTATAAAGGGATAAAAAAAGGGGTTATTAAAGTTATTGCCAGTTGCCGAACGATTTTATAAGAAATTTTCGATAAATTTTATAACTGATATATTAGCCGTTTCCGAATATAACTTATATTTTTTAATGGTTATAATAAACCGGCTTTTTAAATTAATTATTTTAAAAGTAATATTTATAATGGATACAAAAGCTTGTACGGTAATTTTTGCTAAGGTATATTAATAATGTTAAGCTTTTTCCGGATTATTATAAGCAATAAGGGAAGTAATTAAATAAGAAAATTTTAAAAAAAGTTTTACGAATTAGTTAAGATAAAGTCATATTTATTTATTACGTTTTATTTAAAAACTAACGGTATTACCAAAAGGGTTAATTAAGAAATCCTGGCTTATTTACGAATTTTTATAACGTATACATAATAAAAATAAAACAAGTTTTTGCTGGATACGATATTTGTAATTAATAATTATAATACGATTTTAATAAGGTTAAGCCCGTTTTTTTTACTTTATGGATATTACGTTAACCCGGTCCCGTAAATAAAAAGTAAGTTGGTATTTAATAAGGATCCGCGTATATAAGTAAAAGATTTCGTTAAAAGGTTTTAAAAGGGAACCGAATTCGTATAAATTATTATAGCTATTATTTAATAAATATAGAAAGAAAATAACGAATAAACGTTACTTTTTTGCAGCTAAATATAAAGTTAATAATAAGGTATAGTTATTTTTAAAAAAATATTGCCATTTTATAACCGACAAAAAAACTAGGATAACTTTAAGCTAAATATTAAATAATTAAGGTAATAAGTTCGTATATAGTTAAGTTAAATACTTTTAAGGGGATCCATAATTACTTTTACGTAAATTTGTTAAAGTACGTAAGTTTAAATTTTTTATTTTCGCAAATTAATATAAATATTTAACCTTTGCCGATAATAATGGAAAAGAAAAAGGAACTAAAGTATACGATGGAACGTATTTTATAAACCTATATTAAGAAAGTAAAGAAAAAGTTTAAATGCGAAATTTTAGTAAAATAAAAAAGTTATAGAATATTTATTTAGAAATTGTTTGAAAGATTTACGGAAATAAAGGCCGTTGAAAACTTCGAAAAGGAATATGGAAATTTTGTTATTTATAATAAGCTTTAAGTATAACGTATTATATGGAAAAAACCGGCCCGGAAACCTACTTTCTAACAGCCTTTAAACAGCTTTTAAGCGATGCCGGAATTTTGGAAAAACCGTTCCGGAGTTGGAAAATTCTGGTTAGTAAATTACGTATGTATAAATTATTAATAATACATAATTAAAAAAAGGATATAAAAGTAAAACATATAGGTAATATAACGGCCATAATATATTAAATTTCCTTAAAGATTTATGGATTTATAAATTTATTTAAAAATTTATAATTTTAAAGTTACGTATAAAAAATGCAAAAAATACGTATTAAGGGCGTATATTATTTATGTTTTATTATTAACCGGTAAAGCCGGAATTATTTCCTTAATCGTTTAAGTAATACTTATAAACTTTTTAAAAGTTTTAATGATACGGTTTTTTACGGTTAAAAATTTACTTTATAAATAATTAATAAATAACGCAAAAAAAACGTAAAAATATTACGAAAAAGGTATTTATATAATAAAATTTTTTGTTTTTATAAATAATTCGTTCTTTTTCCGAAAAAGTAAACGGAATAATTAAGCTGGAAGTTTAACGAATTACGTAAATAACGTATAAGATTAAGATAAATAATACGAATTTATTTCGTTACGTATAACGTATAAATATTTGGCCCGAATTTGCAAAGTTTTTATATTAATTTCTTTTTAAATTTAAACGATAATTAAAATAAAATGTTAGCGGTAATAAGGCTGTACGGAAAATATGCATAAAGGGCATAAGTTTATTAAGTTTACGATAATTATAAATAAAAATAACTTTATAAAGTTTATTTATAACTTAACAAACTTTAGGAATATTTATAAATTACGTAAAAATAACGTTAAAAAGGTATATACCAAATTACGTAACATAATGTTAAAATAATTTACTTTAAGGTATCAGTAATTATAACGGATATAAGCCTGGTACCGGATAACTTTTTTACCTAAAATTATAAGTAGGAAAAAAGTAATTAAAAAACCGTATATAAAAAATATATATACCTAATTAATTTATACAAAAAGTATTTAAATTTATTATAAAACGGGTTACATAAATAAAATAGGGGATATTTTGGTATTATATAATGTAATCGTTTAAGGTAATACGCGTATTACGCATACAAACAAAAACCACGGTTTTTTTTCTGCCGTAATAGGCTTTTACTAATTAATAGTTTTATTTTTACCTTTATCTTTAAGGACCATAATAACGGATAATTTATAACATAACCCATTAATTTATAAGCTGCTATATAACAGCGTATAAAATCTGGTTATTAAGGATTAACTTATTAATTTAAATAATTGTTATAAAAAAAAGTTATAATAATTAAAGAAAAAAAGCGGTTTTTTATATGCATATTACAGGTCCATAATTAATTGCCGAAGTTAAACCTAAATCGGAAATTGCTGCACTTGCCGAATTTGAACTAATTAAAAGCAAAAATTCCTATAATCAACAACTTCTAGACGCGCTAAACTTAATTAGGCAAAGATTAGTGCAATTAGTACGCTAACCCTTTTAAAGGAAGTGGGGGGATTATGTAATAGGGCTACGTTAAGCCCCCATTAAGGCACCGAACTTCCGCCGGTACCAAGCCGTCAGGAACGCGCAGCACGAACGTAATGCTATATATTTTCACACATAACTTAAATTTCTAGTTTTCCTTTTTTTTCCTCCTTAGTTAAAAAATAAACCCTTTTAGGCCACTCGATGCAGATCGTATAGGTTAAGCCTTTTACAGTTTTAACTAATTACCGGATCATGTTTACGGAATTAAGATAATTTAAGAATAATATCGTGGTTATTTACAGTTCATTAATATAAGGTAATTTTTTCCGTAACGGAACTTTTACGGAATTATAACGTATAAATAGAAATAACGGAACCGATTATAATATTATCCGTTAACTAGAATTAATAAAGTTAAGAAATAAAATAAAAAGGAACTTATTTAGCGCATAAAATTATTATTAATAAAATTTAATAATAAGTAACCGTAATCGATTATTGCTTGTACCAGTAATATAATATTATCAGAAAGTTATAATTAAAACGAAAAGAAATTTTTTAAGATTTATGAAATATATATATAAGTCGGATTTATTATTAATTTAATAACTTTATAAAACCTTTTAATTCCTATTTATTTTAAAAGTTAATTTTTATTACGTATTATTAGCGTTATATGGTAACGTTACCTTTAATACGCCCGCGTTAGTAAATCGTAGCCGCCGGTTTAAGCGAAAAGAAAAAGTAATACCCTTCTTTTTTATAATATATATAAAGGTTTATTTTATGCCGGCATAACTTCTTTTATTCGTTTGAAGGTTTTCGGGGGCCGTTACCTTTAACGATAAAGGCATTTAATTATATAAGGTCCGGTTTTAACGTAACGGAAGTGTTATTAAGGCGGTACGGAGCCGTAATATTATTTTTATTATACCTATGGATATGCTCTTAAAGGCTTAGTTTGTTATATTATTCGCAAGGCTTTTAAAAAAACGAATTTTTCCGTATCGTTTTCGGAACCGGAACATCGTACCGACGGAATGAAAACTTTTTAAAGCGTTCCGTTAATTTTTTATTATAATGTAATAATACGTTAAGCCGGTAATTATTAACTATAGTTAGTTAAACGTATAAAGTTCTTAATAAGTTTAATAAAGGTTATAAAATCTTATTATAAGTTTTAAGAATTTTGGTATATTTATATTAATACGTAGATAATAATATAAACTTAATTCGGAAATAATAATATACTATTTACGGTACGTTATTCATATAATTATGTTTTTTAATTTAAGGGTTGTATTACCATTTTATCGATTTTATTGCTTTCGTATAAATAAACGTTACCTTAAAGGTATTAAATAACATATATAATACAGTTTCTAGGCGGTAAATAAGTGTTCCGATTAATAGCAAATTTTAAGCATACCAAAAAATGCCAGTTAATATATTTTGCTTAACACATTATCAGATTTTTAACTTTTTTTTTATATAGTAACGGCTCCGAATTACGTAAGCGTTAATGTTTTATTATACCGAAAAAAGCTTATTTTGTGGAGAAAACGTAATCCGGACGAAATTATTAGGGAACCGTTAAAAGTTAGGTGGTAAAAGGTTCCGGACCCGGTTATAAGGTTTCGGTATTATGACGGCGTTATCTGGGTCCGTCGGAACTAATTTCCGATAATTTTACCGAAACGTTAATAGATACTGTTAACGTATTATAAAAAAAATGGGCCTTACCAGAACAAACGTTTTATAATTAAAACGTTTACGTAATTTGTATTTTCGAAAAGGGTTTGATATGTTAATTATTCCGCGGCAGGTAATTATTTATAAAATTAATAATTTTCGTATCAAAACCGTCCGCTTTATTAAAGTAATTATTTTAAGGTTGTAAAAACGTTCTTAAAGTTCGATTTATTCGTAATTTAAGCATTTATAATTATCTTTAAAAACCGTAAAAATATTTCCGAATTCTTTTCAGGTTACTTATATATTTCGAAAAATCGATTAAACAGCGTAAAATCGTATATAAAATAAACCGTAACTGTAATTAAAAAAGAATTCATAAAATTTTTTGGAAAATTTATAAATTACGAAAGCGGCATTATATTATTATTTTATATTTAATCGGGGTTCAGAGTATTAATATCTGTAATACCCTTTAAGATTAAAATATTAAATAAAATTATAACGAAATTACGATGTATTAACGGCCGATTTAAAATTTTATGAGGCTTGAATAAAGGCGCGGTAATAGAAGTTACGTTAAAAGTTTGTTTTTTAAAAGGTACAATAAATTATTAGGGTGTTGATCGTTTTTAGGGGCTGGGTAAAGAATTTTGTTATTATACGAAAAAAAAGGATATTATTTAACAGGTACGGTACGCCTGCAGCTATATAGTGCTACGGCTGCTTAGCTAAGCCATGACGTTAATACCGTAATATGATTAGGTAATAAAGGGTTATCACTGGGTAAAGGCTATCCTAGGTGGGATTTTACTACCTAGGATATAAAGCCTATCAGCCAGCAACACCTAAAAGCACTAATTACTGATATTTATAATTTAAAAACACTCGTTTATAACATAACTTAGTTATCTAGGTTACCTTTAATATCTGCTATTTTTAAACGTAATTAAAGTCTTTTTTTAATTATTTACATTTTTGCCATACGAATGGCAGCATAAACCGTACGACTAGGTTTGACAGCTGGGTAACCCTTGCATCCGTCGCATATAGAATGCGTTAGTTTTTGTAAGGTTGCGGCCCGGTCGTAGCGCTTACGGCCCGCGGCCGCTTAGCCGCCAAATCGTTATGTATGCGCTAGCGTTCCGTTACTTAGAACTCAGTTTCGCAGTCTGAACGAAACCTGTTTTTCGTTTTTAGCAACAGCTAGTATTGCGCTAATACAGCTGCTATCTACTACCTAGCTTACATAACCTCTTAAACTTTTAGTATTATCTATTTTAAATATTAATTAATAACAAAAGACTTTCTATTAATTATAATTAATAAACATTATTTTTAAATAAATGAAATATTTATATTAATAATTTATTAAAACGGTTTATAAAAGTTATACCTTAGAAAAATACCATATCTTATAAGTAAGCGGACCACTTAAGCAAGTGGACCCGTTACCTTTTTTTATAAAAACCGTCCGTGCATTGTTTAATAACTTTCCGAAAGGGAAATTAAGGAAATATTAACTTTTTTATAAATTTTATTATTTTTGTTAAATATATTTTATAAAATTAAACTAAATTTCATTTCACTTTTTTATATCTTTATTCTTAAACTATTTATAAAATCGAAGGAAATATTATATAATTATTATTAAGTTTTATATAATATAAAAAACGTTCGATTTTTTTCCCATTTTTTCGTAACTTTCTTTAACAGTGCATAGAAGTTTTTTATATACAATTGTTTTTTCCATTCTTATTTGGATAGCTTGCTTACTTATGTAACGCATTACCTGATTATTAATTTATTTATTTATTTAATGTTTCGAAATATATTATATATTCTTTACGTTATATAATAGCATTATATAATAGATACAAATAAGCCTTTATTATATAATAAACAGGTTTTAAAATATAATTGTTATTTGCTTTAATAAACTGAAATAGATTATTAAGTTAAGTGTAATAAACTTATTAAATTAAATATTTCATATATTTTAAAATAAAAGCATTCACTGTTAGTTTAAAAGTCTTTCTAATTTCATTACAAAAATGTGCATAATATATTAATTACTATAACCATTAATTTTTATATTTTTAATTATATTAATTATTTTAACTTTTACATTATACATTTTATTTCTTATTTTAAATATTTAATAGTTAATTTATAAGCTTTATAATACCTGCGTTAATAATGCTTTTAGCAATATTTAAAACAGATTTATATGGCTATATATTTATATATAAATTAATAATTACTATATTAGTTTATATATAGCGTATTAACTAATGGGATATATATTAATCTTAATTAACTTATTATAATCAGGACTTATTTTTGATGCTCTGGCTGCGCTTACGGCTCACATGTGGCTAGGGCTTTCTAAAAACTAGTAGTTTTAGGTACTGATCTATAAAAATACTCATAGAAATCACAAACCTTAAAAATAGCGCGTAATAGCAACTTGTGATTTTATAGGCTCCTTCTGGGTAGTCTTATACAAATCTTTTAAAATCTATCTTATAAAGGTGGCAAATATATTATCAATAAAGATAAACAGAAAATACTAGGAACTATAATCTCATGAAATCTTAAAGCGGCTTTGTGACGGTATATTCAACTTTCCGATTGCGGCTAATTTAATAAAGATATTAAACAATTAGATTAAATTTTCGTTGTTAATAAACCTTTAATCTAGAACACTCTTATAGGTGCGATAACGTAATTACCGCGTGTAACATTTCGTCATAGGCCTTCTAAGGGTATTTCAACCTGGGAGAAACTCGTAATGCTATTCTTTTATCCGTACGTGTTATGGTTATCACGTTGTAACTACGAATCCGTTCCGGTTAATCGAATCCGGAACCTTTTTAAGCTTACAACGTAATAGCCATAACTCGTACGGCCCCCCTAAAAAAACGATATTCGTGCTTTCCCTATATCTGCCAGAAGGCCACAGGGAGTTAGTTACAATAATGTTTCTGAAGGGGGGTGGGCACTCTTTTTATTCGCTAGATTGACCTAATAAGCTTCGGCAAGAGAAGCTACCTTTAGCCACACCTATCTTCCATTATGATACAAATACTAACACCGGTTATTATTACAAAGTGTAACGTTGCAGTCGGCGTATCGAAACGTTATTTATCGTGTTGATTACCGATTTATAATACTATTACCTGTAGTTTAAAGCCCTACTTGCCGCATACCAGGATAGAAATGGTTAAAATAAATTTAATAATTTTACAAAAGATTTAAAAAATTTTATAGTTTAAATTAGTAAGGGTTTTATATTAGTAATAGGTAAAATATTCTTTTAAAGGTTTTTATTTTTCGTTAAAAAGAATTGGAAATATTTAAAAGTTTTATTAATATATATTTTACGAAAAAGAACAAAACATTTCCCTGATAAGCTTAATTTAATACTATCTTTAATAAATTTTTAATTTCTTTAAAGAATTTACTAACGATAATATTAAACAAAAAGTTTTATATAAAGATTTACGTTACATTATGCTAAAAGTTATAATTTTATTTTAATTTTAATTTTCATTAATTTCTAACATTAATGCTACTTCTTAAAAAATTTAAATTTAAATAAGTCGAAATATTATAATTGTTTTTTCCTCCAATTCCTAGAAACATTACCGGTAGAAACTCAAAATTTACCTTCTATTATCGGTTTTTTCTGAAATAATAAAATCTTTTCTTTTCCCCATTTATTTTGTATTAAGATATAAAGCGATCGTGTTATTATCTTCAGCTAATTGATTTGACTTATTATTATGCGATAAAAGCTTTATCCTTTGAATATATATTAAATAAACGTTTTTAATTTCTTTAAAATTAACGAAATTATTTTATTCTTCGATCTTTTTTTAAAACCGTATTTATCATTATTAAATTATATTTAAGTATTTATAAAACGGGATATAAAATATTATAAGTACTTTTTAACTTGTTTATAAAGGAAATAATTAAACTTTAAGTTATATTTAATAACTTAATACTTTCTTTATTAATCTTTTTCCTTTTACCAACAAAGCGCCGATCGAGACTTTAAGTTTACCTAAATAATACTTGATTCAAAATAACCTTTAAAAAATTAAGACCTTAACCTTAATGCCCGTATTATCGGATTTAATCGGGATCGGACTATTAAAAAGGAATTTCTGTTATATTTTACGATTTACTTACCAATTATAATATTAAACCTTAAAATATAAAACTTTCATATTTTCTATTATTTATATTTAGCTTCTTTATTATAACGTTTAAACGGTGGCTTAAGTTAAAGTTTATAACCTTAAACCTAAAACGTGAGTTAAACAGGTTATTACTAATTACGAAAAGAAATTAATAATCGGATAATATAAAAGAACTTCCGAACTTATTTAACACGTATTAACCGACGATTCTTTATAATGATAGGTAGCAATTAAGAGAAAGATTAATAAATATAAACCTTTAATAAACATATTATATTCTACGTAATTATAACAACGCGGCTTTTATTCCTTTTAGGTTTAATAGTATTAATTTCTTATATGGATTTTTTAATTATATAAAAAGGTATAGAAATAAATAAACATTATAATAAAATAAATAATAACGGCATTATTTTAACACTGGGTGTATTAGTAATTAATAGTTTAAAGTAAATTTTAATTACTGGATTAAGAGGCATATTAGTATAAAAAGTAATATTATTTATAAAGTTATTTTAGACGAATTAAGGTTAAATTATACTATAAGAGTTTATAATCTTATTTTAAAATTTACAGCTTTTTATTTCGTTTTATTCTATATAAATTTGGTATTAAAAATTAATAAACAACGAGTTGTTAAGTGAAAAAAAGAAAAGAAAAGAACAGATGATGATATTATTAACGATAATATTTAAAACATCTTCGTCCCCGCGTTTTTATAAACTAGCGTAACTTAGTGGACCTTTAATGGGCCTTTAGCGCTAGCACCTTTTATAGTAGGCTAAAACCTCGTTGAAAAATTGTTGCGGTTGACTCCCTGTAGCCTTCCGGCAGATATAGTATACATAGGACGTCTGGTATACCTTACCTTAGTAAAATCAGGCCTCATTTTTGAGATTTAGGCTGCGCCGTAGGCGCAGCCGTGGCTGCCGCTTTAAATTAAGAAGTAGCCATAAAGGTTACATTTATCGACTAAACCTTTTTATAAGAATCTTTATGAAAATACCAAAAATTTAAAATAGGGCCTGATGGTAAACTGAGATTTTTTGGCTCCGATATGTATACTTCTATATCAATTTTCGAAAATCGAACTTGGAAACTGGTAAATATAATAGTAATAAAAAACTAGTATAAAATAACAAAAATTATTATTAAATAAAGCTTTAAAGAGGCTTTTTATTATATTTATCTTTTTGAATACGGTTGCTTTGGTAGAGTTATTACAAAAACAAATTAAAATTTCCGTTTTATATATTCCCTTGAACCGTAAAGTTCTTATAGTTGCGATAACGTCATTACAGCGTGCAATATTTTGTTATGGATTTTTTAAGGGTAATTTAGTATCCAAGAAATCTGTTTACCTATTTTCTTTTACTTGTACGGGCTATGGTTATTACGTTATAATCATATAAGTATTCTGGTTAATTAAGTCTAGGATTTTCTTATGATTGCGATAACGTAATTACCGCCTCCATTATTTCGTTACAGCATTTATAAGGGTAATTTAATATAGAAAAAGTTTGTTAATTTTTTTTTTATCGTTCAGGTTATAATTATTACGTCGTAATTATAGGAGCGTTTTAATTAATTATGTCCGAAGTATTTTTAAAGCTGTAATAATGTAATTATTATACGTATTATTTCGTTATAGGTTTATAGGAGTGCTTAAGTATAAGAAAATCCTGTTTAGTAATTTTTTCACGGTATAAGTTATCATTATTACGTTATAATTATAAGGACGTTCCGGTTAGTTAAAGCCGGGAATTTTATAAGGTTATAATGTAATAACTATAATCCGTATGGCCGAAATAATTAATATGCGGGCTTTCCTTTTATAAATATATTTAAGAAACTCGGTACATAATAATATAATTGGTGGTTACATTACTATAACTTTAAAAAAGTTCCGGTTAATTAAGTCCGGGACCTTTTTAAGACTCCGACGTAATAATTATAACCCGGACGGGCGACAAAATTAATATACGGGCTTTTTACATACAGGATACACTTAGGAAGCCCGGTGTATAATAATGATACCAGTAATTATGTTCTCGCAGCCATGAGGCCGTTACGGTCGCCTATTTCTCAGACCTAAACCTGGCTATATTGGCTACAATTGCTACTAAAAATAATTAAAAAGATTCCTATATGTAAATTAGCTGATACCTGACGCGTTTATAAAGTTTTGGGCTTATCGGGCTTAATTTGGCTACGTAATTATTTCTTTTTATTTAAACTTTTAAAATTAAAAAAGACATGGAAAGAAAGTTAGCGCTTTTATTAGCGATGTGCGGAACGGACCTTCTTTTCGCATAATTACAACTTAGGCCTCGCTTGCTCCTCATGGGAATTTAGGATTTGATTGGTTATTTTTAGCGTTATAGAGTAATACCCAGGTGACCTTGAAGAAAATGAAGAGCGAGCCAGCGGGGCTTGAGCTAGCTGAGGTAAGGTATACGATAATGCGACCGGTAGTTATGCTGTCGCAGGTATAAGTTACCTCAGCTAGCTCAGGCCCCGCTGGCTCGTTCTCCATTTTCTTCAAAGTTACTCAAGTACCGCTCCATAACGCTAAAAATTAACCAATTAAATCCCAAATCCCCGTAACGAGCCAACGAGGCCTAAGTTAAGGTTATGCGAAAAAGGGGTTCGTTTTATAAATTTCATTCTTAAAAAAAACGAATATCCGTAATAATTTAATAAAAAAACGTTTTTTATAAATATATATATATTTATCCGAATTTTTTAATTATAACTTATTATTAATACTATTCTAGTCCTAATTAAAACCCGTTTGCTACTTTTAAATATTAACGTATTTATTAATTACAGCCCGAATACGTTACGTTATCTTTGCCCCTTTTAAAGTACGACGAAATCGAATTTTCCTAATTTTATCGCGTGAACCTTATAAAATAAAACGTACGTAAATGGACGTTAATATTTTAACAATAATAATTATTAAATATACATTCGAAAGTTTTATCCGTAATTAGGTCCTTTATAATAATAATAACCGATTTTATAATTTAATTATTCGGATTAACCGGTTAATTAACGTATTAAAAAAAACGAATATATAATAAGTTATTAATATACGAAAATTAATAAGAATTTATTATTCTTATAAATTAAAACTTTATTATAAATTAATACTATAATACGTTATATAAAAAACTTATAACTTTGACAAAAAAACTTAAATTCCGTTACTTACCGAAAAATCCATTATTCGAAATTAAAACGATCCATATTATTTTAAGCGAAAATTAATAATCCGTAAAAACGTTAATTTTTAATTAATTTAAATTTTTAAATTAAATAATTATATACTTAAAAAAATAGTAATTATATAATATAAATCGGAAAACGAAACGGTTTCGTTATAATACCGATCCGGACGTTTTTATGTATCCTTTCTTTATAATTTTAATTATTATAATTAAGGTTATTTTTAAAATTAACGGTAATTATTTGCTCCGTTTATTAAATAGGTTTTTATTATTTCTAATTATATTACGGAATACGATCGATATTTTAAAGGAATTAAATATTTACGAAAATTATATTACGTTAAATAAAAATATAACCCGAATATTAAAAGTAATTAAAATAATTACGTTACTTTTTTTATAATAATATTATTTTAATTAACATAAAATATGTTATATAATTAAATATAACAAAACGATATTATATTTTAATACGATAATTTTAATATTTAAACATATATTTATAATATAATATTTCGATACAGTTTTACTATACGGAACCTTATTACCGCTTTTATCCATTATTATAACCGTATTTTTAAAAAAAAAATTAAAATAATCCACATTCCGTCCTAATTAATATTATAAAATAAAATAATTTTAAGAAACGATATAATAATATTTAATATTATTTAATACGTCCTATTAATCCGTAATTAATATTATCTAAATTTTATTTTTAAATTTTATTAATACGTTTTTTAAATAAAATAAATAAAAACTTTTAAACTTTCTTAAATTAAAACGTATACCGTATAATAAATACCGTTCAATTTCGTTAAATATAATTAATTCAAACGAAAATATATTTAACGGTATTTATAACGTTTATTAAAAATATTTTAAAAAATATACGATTTTTAAAAAAAAAGTTTTTACCGATTTTGGAAACGTTTTTATTTAATTTATAAAAATTAAAAAATCACAAATTATATCCGGAAAATATAAATTAATTAAATCGAAATAATTAATCCATATAATAAAAAACGGTAACTTTTTTCCGTTTCTACCTTATGCTATATATAAATACATTATTTATTTATATTTATACGTATTTATTAACGTAATAATATTAACGGAACCTATATAACGTAAATAACCTTAAAAGTAAATTATGAATTTTTAAATAAAATAATATAATTATATTAAAAATCGCCGGAATTTTATTTATTTAAACCTTTTATTTTTTATATATATAATATTCGCATATTTACGTTATTTTTATAAAAATTATATAACCGATGCGAATTATTAATAAAGAAAATATTTAATATATACGGAATTATTAAAAATATTTTGATCGAAATTTTTTTATTTTAAAATTTAACTTGCCGAATTTATAAAAAATATATATTTTCAGTTAACTGTTACCGAATTCGAAATTATTACGCATAATATAATTTTTAAATATTTTAATTATATTAAATAAACCAAAAAAATATCGTAAATCTTTAATTAAAACGTATTAATAAATAATAATTATTTAACGAAAATTTTTTATCGTTTTTTTTTAATAATACGTTATTTAATAATATAAAAAACTTAATTAATAATTCGTAAATATTTTATTTTTTAATTTAAAAATATAATTTATATTTATTATTTTTTAAATTATATAATTTTAGTTAAAACGTACCATATATATCCTTTCCGACGGCTGGTAATAAGGCCGGCTATATTTTTAATACGGATCATATTTTATAAAACGATAACTTTTTTAATCCGATTACGGATAATAACCGACCGTTAAATAATACCGTTTTTAGTATTAAAAAATTCCGTAATTATTATTAATTTTTTTAAAAAACTTAAATTTATTTTTATTTTTCATATATTATATAATATAATAACGTTAATTATAATAAACGGTTAATATCGACATTATTGATTTTTTTTATAAAACTGGTTAAAATAATTACAGCAAAAAAATATTTTATTCCGATTAAATATTACGTTTTATAATATTAAATTTAATATTTATTAATTCGATTTTAACGTTAAGTTGAAATTTTATTAAACTTTTTAAAAAAAATATAAAAAATATTTAATGGAAAAACCGAATATTATAATTTATAATTTATTAACGAATTCCGCCGGTCGAAAAATAATATATATAACCTTAATTTTATTTTTTTCTGAAATTTGTTTTTAATTAAATACCGTATTTCCTTTTAATACGAATTTTATATCCGTTATATTTTTTTATAAAATAAGTATTACGTTATTCGAAATTTTCGTAACGAAATCCTTAAACGCGCTTATTTTTTATTTCGTAATTTTTAAGTTATTAAAAAATATTTATTTCGGATTTAAAAAATTAATTAAAAATCCGAAAATATTTTAATTATAAACCGTAAAATTATGAAAATTATATTTATCGATTTTAATAATACCGTATCCGTTATTAACGACAAAAATGGACTTAATTAATTAAATATAATAAAAAACGAAAATTAATTTATAAATAATTTTAATACAATTATCCGAACAGTTTTTAATAACGAATTCGTTAAAATTAATTTAGTTTCGAATAATTATAATATTTTATATATAAAAAAATATTATAATTTTATAATATAAATTATAAATAATTCGGTAAATAATTTTTATTAAAACAATCCGTTATTTTTTTTATCGTCGTTAAATAAATAAAATAAAAATTTATCGGACGAAAATGAAATTATAATATAATTATTAATTTTTAATTATATTTATATTTTATTATAATTAATACGGAAATTTTACCATAATTTTAAAATTAATAAAAATTTAAATATTATAAGGTTTTAATTAAGTACGATATTTTTATATATTTTATTAATATTAATATTAAATAAATTTTTCGTATTAAAATAAACCGACGTATTAATAATATCGTATTATTTATAATTAAATATATCGTAGAATTTTATATTAACTTATATATTTTACGTAAAATTAATTTATTAATTAAAATTTTCACGTATTTTTTATAACTTTTATATTTAATTCTGCCTTTTTATATATATTATTATAACCTGTATATTAATTACCTTTTTTATATTATTAAAATTTAAAAATATTTCCGTTTTAAGCGTAATATCCGGATTTAAATCCTTTTAAAAAATTTTATTCGGACCGTATAATAATGCCGAATATTTAAAACCCGCGTATAAATATTTCTTATTACGTTTTTATACGTAATTTATATTTTTATCGTCCGTATAATTCCGTAAATTATTATATCCATAAAATAATTATATAATATATATTTTTTTATTAATTAATCCGTTTTATAAATTTATAAATTTTTTTTTACATTTTTTATAAAATGCTTAATTTATATATCCTTTTTATTAAATTACGAAAACCGTAATTAATCGAAAATTAATAATTAACTTAATAATTTAATAACTTATAAGGCCGGCATAATTTACCATAACGTAAATTTTATTTTATTAAACGTTATTATTAAAAATATTCCGAACGGTATTATTAATATTTAATATTTATATAAACGCCGTATTTATTCTTATTATAAAAATTTATTTATAATATAAATTTTTAATAATATTATTAAATTTAAAAATTATTATTAATTATAAGATTCTTTTAATTAATATACGTTTAATTTAACGTTAAAACGTAAAATATTTATAACTTTTTAATTTTTTTCTATATTATTATAACTTTATAATATAAACTTAATATTTAAAATTAATTACGTATAATATATATTTCTTATAAAATTCGTTTTAAATTTTAAAATAATTAAATATTATTTAATTAATACGAAATTATTTTAATTAGAACGATACCGTAAATTATATTATATTAAAAATAAATTTAATCATAATTTTTAGTTATTTTTTACTTTAAAATTTTATTATCCGTCCTTAAAATTATTTATTAAGGAAATTATTAATAAAAGCATTATTATTAAATTTAATTTACCTGGGCGGAAATTTAATATTTTCCGGTTATATTTAAAATATATTATTGGTAAAATTTTTAACGAAAATGTTATTATCGAATTTAATATATTTAACCGGAAATTTTAAATTTTTAAATTATATTTAAGGTATATTATCAGTTATATTACGGAAAAATCTTTTTTAATTTATCGTTAAGTTTGTTTATATTTTGTGATATTATAAAATATAAAAAGATATATATTATATAAAAAGTTTTAAATCTTAAATAACAAAATAATAAGTTAATAATTATATTATAAGTAAATTATAAAAGAAATTTTAAGAATTAAATAAAAAAATAACGGATTAATAATTATATTATAAATAAATTAATTTTACGTATTATAATATAATAAAATATATAAAAATATATAGAATAATAATAAATTATATTAAAATAAATAATATTAATTGTTTATGAAATAAATATAATAATATTATTTTATATATATTAGTTAAAAAAATTTTATAAATTATATTAAATAATTTAAAATCAAAAAGAAATTTCGTATAAATTATATATAATTATTAATTCCTTTTTTTATATATTATTTTTTCGTTCTAAAAAAAAATACCGATAATTTTTAAGTTATTATTTAATAATTTATATAAATTTAATTATTTATTTCCTTATAATTATATAATCTTAAAATTCGCATATATTTTAATTTTAATTATATATATTATTTTCGGATTTATTTATAAGCTTTATTTATATATTATAAATTATTACGTATTTTTTTATTATTGATAATATTTTCGGATATTATTTAATATACGAACCTTACTTAATTTATTACATTTTATATCCTTTATTTTTATTTTTAATTCTAAATAATTAAAAATACCGTTGGTAAGCTTATAATTTTTCTAAATTCTTTATATATAAATATTTTATTTATAATACCTAATATTATATAATTATACAAACTTTATCCCATTAATTATATCTTATATCTTTTTTTAAATTGTTTATTTTAATTAATTAAAAATATTATCGCTAAATTTCTATTATTTTCAGTTTTTTTATCTATAATTAACTTTATTTATAATACCTTATATTATATAATTATACGAACTTTATCCCCTTTATTATATCTTATATTTTATTTTTATTTTTTAATCCTAATTAGTTAAAGATATTATCGATAAAATATTAATATCCTTAAATCTTTTTATATATAAATATTCTTTTTATAATACTTTATATAATATAATTACTCTAATAATATTATTATTATTTAATTAAACGGAATATAAAGACCTTATTTTAACGTATTATAATAAATTAATAAAAAAATAAGATATATATAAAAATATAAATACCATTAAGTTAATTTTTAATACGACATATATTAATTACGGTACCATTTTTTTTACTTTTTTTAAATTATTTATTAATTTTTTTTAAATTTTAAATTAATTAATAAATTATTATTAATTTTTTCTAAGTAAATATTTATTAAAATTATAATATTATAAAAGTTTAATAAAATAAGATTTATTAATATATATTTAAAAACGTAATTTATTTACCGTTATATAATCGTTAACGTATATTTTACTTATAATAATATCGGAATAATATTTAAATAAATATTTAAGGGTTTTAATTATATATATATAACTTATAAAACGTTAATAAAAAACGTATTTATATATTTTAATAACTTTTACTTTTTATTTTTATTATTCGAAAACGAAATTACGAAATAATATATAACGTTATTTATTTTTTTCGTTATATTAAAATTTTACGAAAAAGTTAAGGAATTATAAATTACGGATTATTAAATAATAAATTTTTAAAATCGTAAAATAAATATCTTTTATATTATAAACTTAATTAATATATTTTATTTAAAGAACCGTATATTTTAAACCATTTAACGTTTTTTAAAATTTATATAAAATAATAACTTATGTAATATAAACGGTACCTAAAATATAATAATCGTATAATCCTAATTAGAAAAATAAAATTATAATGTTTTTATAATATATATTATATAAATATAATCTTTATAACATTAAACGAAAAAAAATCCGTCCTTATATATAACTTTATAACGGTTAAATAAATATATATAAAAATTAAGTTTATAAATATCGTAATATATTCGGTACTAATATTAAGGACTTTAATAATTATTTATTATATATAATAAACCGTATAATTATATAAGATTTTAAGATCCAAAATTCCGAAGTTTACCCGGTTTTCCGGTTACGCCGGAAAAAAAAAAAAAACTAAATAACCGGAATTTCTTATTTTTATACATTAATTATCTTAAAAAGCGAAGTTTTAAAAGCCGTAGCCGGAAATACCGGTAAATTTTTATTCAGTATATTTAGCGTTAAGCGATATATTCATACCCCCGGTAAAATAATAACCCTAAAAAAACTTATAATTACCGAAATTTCCCGTAAAAATACGACGACCTGGATAATAAATTCCTCAAAGTATTAATTAAAACTTTAAACTAATTATTTTAAAAAATTTATTACTATAAAAATCCTTTACAAAAGAAATTAACGTATACGGCAAATTTTTAAAAAAAATAACTAAAACCCGGCTTTAAAAAATAATATCCATAATTACGAAAAAATAAAATGATAAAACGTAAAAACTTTTAATTTATTATAAAACCTGGATTTTAAATATTTCGAACTAATATTTAAAAAAAAACGGATACCGGAATAATTATATATATAATACGAAAACAACCTTTCCGATATTAATTAAAGATTATTTATGTCGTTTATTTACCCGTATAATCGATTTTTTTAATTAATTAATCGATCCGAACCAAAATATTTTAAAAATTAATATAACGAACTTAAAAAAAAAGATTGGAAAATAAGATTTAAAAATTTTTAATTCAGTATCGTAAATAAAAAGTTATAAGTTAAAAAAGATAATTTATTAATAATTACGATAAATTATAATTTATAACGTATAATATTAAAATCCGTTAAGTTTTTTAACTTATAAAATTTATTATATATTTATAATAATATATAATTAATCCGGATTAAAAAAAAAAATATTTATATATTACCTAATAAATATAAAACTAATAAAATAATAAATATAATTATATTATTTTTCCATTTTACGTAATTAAATTATTTTAACGTAAAAAAAATAGCGTTTTAAATTTTAAGGTAATATTAATATCTCGTAAAAACTTAAAGAAGCTAAAAAAATATATTTATAACGTCCCGTACTTTAACGAATTCGAAAATATACCGTTAAAAATTGCAAAAGATTATAACGTTACGTTTTAACCTTTAATATATTTTATCTATTAACGACCGTAACCTTAACCCCGTTTCGAAACCGAACGGGTTTTTAACACCCGCTTTAATTATAACTAACCGGATTTCGTTTCTTAATTTTCGACCTAATATTATGGTTATTATTATCATTAAACAAATATTATTTATTTCTAACATACGATTTTCCAACCTCGATAATAATTATTACCTTAATTCCATTTTCCGATATATTATTCGTAACATTACATTACGTATTATTATTTTTTAATAATACTGGTAATTCTGGTAACGAAATAAAAACAAACGAATTAAACGAATACGGATACGGTAACAAAAATAATTTTAATAAATTAAAAATATTAAAAAATTATAAATTTTAAACTTACGTTATAAATAAGGAAAATAAAACGGGCTTTTAATTAAAATTATTTATTATATCGCAAATTACGCGTACGGATATAAATATCGCAATAACCGGGATCATAACTTTAAGCCGTAAAAATATATAAACCGTATACTAAATTAATATTTAAATTATTAAAATTACCGTTAAATCCTTAATTATTAATTTAAACCGAACGGTTATAATTAATAAACTTTAATTAAAACGGGATGTAATTTACGGTAATTACGCAATTCTTTTCGATATTTATCGGGCTTATAACGCGGTTATAATCCGTAACTTATATAAATCGATTCGGAATATAAAAATATAACGCCGTTATTTTAAATTAAGTTTAATCCGTTATTTACGGAAAGTTTTTCGTATTTTCTATAATATAAAAAATACGGTTTTTTCGTAAATTAAATATAACGTAAAAGAAACGATCTTTTAAAACGTTTTAATATTGCCACTTATCGAGCCCAAATATTACCTTAATTAATTTAATTCTATTTTAAATTAGATAAAAACCTTTAATTTTATTTAATTTAATTAAAAACCTATTAAATAAGACCCGTTTAAATCTAATAAATATAAACGTTTACTTTATTCCGTTATTACCAAGCGGAAATAACCGTATAAAAAATAATTCGTTCGTCCGTTATTTATATCATAATTCGATTATTTCTTAAATAACCGGCTTTAATAAACCGGCTTTTAATTATTTTTACGCGGATTTTTTCGGGCTCGAAAATTCGGGTATATAAATAAAATCAGGCGGACATAAATTATAATAAGGTTTAACCGGAATAAAATTATTACGGTCCTTTTTTAATATAATAAATTCATTTTTTTTAAATATATTAAAATCGTTTTACGTACGTATTTACCGTTAAATAATATACGTGAATAAGGCCTTATTTTCGTTTTATTTTACAAATTAAAATTATTTTATTTAAAAAGTTTACGGATAATGCGAATAATATTTTAATTAGCCGAAGGTTAAAATTAAGATTCGATATTTATTTTGTCCTAATCGGAATTATTTGTAATAAATAACTTATTATTTTCCTTATTATCCGAATCCGCGACGTCGATTTCCATTATAACCTTTATATTTTAATAAATAATACGATCCTTAATTTACCGGGCCTAAATTTTTATTATTAATTTAGCTAATTTTATAGTAAACCGTTCGGTTTTATATTTATTAAACATTTAATAAAATATAAATAATATAATTTATTTATAATTAATTATATTTAGTTATTAATAATTACGAACCGTTTAATTAAATCGTTATTATAAATTCTTTATTAAAAAGTTTTCCGGTATTTTTTATTATATTATTTAATTAATATACGGAATATTTATACTTAATCCAAAAATGACGGTAAATATTACGATACTAATAAAATTATTAAACTTTTTTAATTTATCGTATACGTAAACCTGGTTTCCGTAAAATATTGTAGAATTATAAAATTTAATAACTTTTTTTATAACCTTTAACGAATATCCCCGGTTTATTATAATCCTAATTAAAGAATTTCGGATATTTATAATTTTCGTTTTATTATTAATATAAATAATAATTTTTATAATAATACGTAAATTATTAAATTAATCCGGGAAAATTATATAATTATTCGGGCGCGTTAATTAATAAAATATTTAAATATATTTAATTCGAACGTTAACTTTTAAATATAAAACAAATAATAATATCGATTTCGGAACTATTAATGTTAAAATATTTAACTTTTACCTTATAACTATATTTAATTAAATTTCCGGCTTTATTAAAATCTTTATATTTTATAATTCTTTTTTTTATATTACCGTTAGCAATTATTATATATGCAAATTAATATACGTAAAAAAAAAATAAAACGTAAATTATAAATATTAAAATATTTAAACCGGAAATTTTTTTATTTTTATAATAAATATATTTAATTAATAATAATTAAATTAAATCGTCGTTCGAAAATAAAATATAATATAATAATTTAAAAATAATGGTTTAATAATTATTTAAAACCAAAAATAATATAATTATATTATCCGGTAATTATATATTCGAATATTTTTAAATTAAACTTTTTTATTTCCGTAATTATTAAAATAAAAATAAAATATAATATTATTAATATAAAAGTTCGTTATTTTTCGTTCAATTTAACCAAAAACGTAACTTAAATAATAATTAAGTTTATTATTAAAAAAAAGTATTTAAATAAATAAAAATTTTCCGAAATTTATTTTAATAACGAAAAAAATATTAAGCTTTCTGAAAACTAAATTATATACCATATTTATTTATTCTTTCCGTAAATACGGCTTTATCCGCCAAATATAACGCCTAATATAAAGCGAACAAGCCGACGGCATAAAATTTCTGTAAAATTATTAACCGTATATTTAACTTTAATATATAAATTAATTACGTTTATATTAATACAAACTTAATAAAGGTATCGGATAAAAATAAACGTTTCGTTTTAAAAAATTAAGTATTCGAAAATTTAAAATATCCACCTTAAATCTTTTAATATATCGCTCGTATTCGGCTAATTAAAAAAAAATATACCTTAAGGCTTATTATAGGTAATTTTAAGCCTTATATATTATTATTATAATTTATAAAATTATATTATTATTATACTAATAAAAGGAAGATAAAAGGTTAAAATATGCTTAAAACGAAATTTTTAACCATTATTTCGGGCGCGTAATATTAATCTTATTTTAATTAAGACTAAAAATATATAAGGAAATAAAAATTTTAATTTTATATTAATTTTTCGTAATTACGAAATGGATAACGTTAAATTAAAATTATTTTTAAAAAATTCGTATTAATAATTTTTAAAGATTTATATAAAACTACTTAAAACGAACCCGAAAAATTACAACTTAATATCAAACCTTATTTTTAAGCTTTTATTATTTCCATAAAACTTTTTCTTAAAAAGGTTTAATCGATATATCTAACCCTTACAGCTACTTTTTGATCAAAGCGCTAGCCACGGCTGCGCCGCAGGCGCAGCCCCAACCTCAAAAATAGGGCCAGATCTCGATAAGGTAAGGTATAAGGCCATTACGGTCGCCCATTTCCAGCTTTAAAATTAGTTATATTACCCATAACTTTTACCTAAAGAATTTAGAAAATTCTTATACGCATATTAGCTTATATTGGGCTCGTATATAAAGTATTAAACCTATCGGACCTAAATAACGGCATAATAACTTTTTTTAATATTAATTTTTCTACCTTTTAAAGAGATGAAAAGAAAGTTCATGATTTTGATGGGAGCGCCCAGAACGAACCCTTATCTCGCGCAACGACTACTTAAGCCTCGCTGGCTTGTTACGGTTTTATGGGATTTGATTGGCTAATTTTTAACCTGATACCGCAGTACATTTAAAAACAAGCCAGGGAAGCCTGAGCTAGCTGAGGCAAATCTTACATACTTGCCCAACATGTGAAGAAATGTCTCGCTGGTAATGCTTGTTACGTAAAACTGCCACACCCGTTTGTCCACATCTATGGAGATATCGGTAGTCAGAGGATCTTTTTCCTTTTCCATCAACAGATTACATTTGATTGGATATCTCAGCCTCTTATCGTACTGCACCTATCTAGCTAGACCACATAGCACGTACATACGTACGTACATATGCAGGAAACCATTTCGGGCCCTGTGCGGCTGCTTTTACACCCGTACAGGATGTAGGAAACCCTTAACCCTGAGCAAAAGCGGGGATGAATTGGTTATTACGACGGGAGGGTGAGCGTGGAGGAGGTCGAGATATTGGCAGAGCTCTCTCTTCTCTCTTTTATTCCTCTCCAATCACATGGCTAGTCTACAAGATAAGGGAGGAGGTGGCTTTTTCTCTTGGTCTCGTTTAATAAAGACACCGAAGCCTACAAATAAATGGTATGGCAGTGTTATAACCTGAAGGCTTCGACTAGTAATAGACGGTCGGAGAGTGAGGAGCAGGTCTCCGACGTAGGTCCTGGGTTACGTAACTGGCTTAAAAGTCTTAAAAGGCTTGGCGCTTTAAGCACCTTAAACTTACGATAAAGGTTTTAATAAATTTAAAGGTTTAAATCGCTTTTATTATAACCTGAAGACTTGGCCTGTAAACAAACGGTCGGAAAAGTTTGAGACTTGTTTCCGACGTGGGTCCCAGGTTACATAACTAGCTTAAAGGTCTTAAAGGCCTCAGCGCTTTAAGCCCCTTAAGCCTACAATAGGCTTAAAGGATTTAACGAGCTTAAAGGTTTAAACCGTTTAAGAACTTTAAGCCAAAAGTAATATATATACGGTCATTATTTTTTTATAATCTAAATAGTACCAGCTTATAATATAACTTAGTTATTAAAATTACCTTAAATATTTATTATTATTAAACGTAATTATATTTTTAACTTATTATTTAAATTTCTATAATATTATTATTAATATAAATCGTACGATTAAGGTTTAATAATTAATTAAATTAATTAACCGTTATATATTATAAACTTATATTTAATAATATTAATAAATTTTAAATAATATTTTCGATATTATATTTACCAGCTAATAACTTACTAATCTTATTTATGCAATCCCGGACGATACCATAGCTTCGGACGACGAAAAGGTTCCATAAACGTTAAACCTTATTAAACAAAATACTTTAGCAGTTAAATATAATAAACAGACGTATTACTTAATTTATAAAGGATAACGTTAACCTTAATACCTTATTTAACATAATCCAGGAAGGGAAAAATAAGGGTTTTATAGTTATAAAACCTTCGGAAAAAAGTTAACCTATTTAATTAATATTTATTAAAAAGCCTAGAAAGGTATTAAAATTATCCAAATCCGAATTATTCGATAAAACTTTTATTAAGTTATAACTATTCCTTATTTAATGCCGAATTTATGTTAATTATTTCCTTCTTTAACTTACGACTTTTACGTTTAAGATCGAATTCGTAATTATTTATTTTAAGGGAAACGTAATTTCTATAATTCGAACCAACTTTAAGGGAATATATTATATTTCTGTTAAAATTATAATTATTTAAGGTACGAACGGTATATAATAATTACGAAACATTCGAAGATATATTACGAAAGATTTTCGGTATAATAAATAAAAAGATAAAAACCGAAATTTAAGAACCTAATTTAAAGAGGTTTATATTTAATTACGGTTTTACGTTTATTTAATTATTTTCGAAAATAAATTGGGAATAAAAAGGATTAATGGCTAAATATTTTAAAGGCTTTAAAAAAAAGTATAAAAAAAGTCTTTTAAGGAAAAGCGATTAAAGTTTTTGACTTATTATATCGTTATGGGAATTAAAATTAACTATTAATAGTACGTATAAAGGATTAAGAACGTTAAATATAGCAGTAAGATTAAGTATTTTTTTTACCTTAATACCTTACGAAAAAAAAATTCGTTTCATGGTATATAGTTAAAATTTATGCAATTGAAAATTACGTAAAAAGGAATTAGAACCAAATAAAAATGTTATAATTACGATAAGATAAGCCATATTAGGAGTTAATATATAACTTTTAAGAAATGATAACGTAATAATTAAATCCCGGTACCTAAGGGATAATTAGGAAATAAAAGTAATAAGGTCGTTATTTTCAGTATGGCCAGGAAAGAAAAGAACTTTAACTTACCTCCGGAAGTACGAAAGGGCTTACGGAAGCTTAAAGCATTCTTTTAGGCCGTAATTATACGATAACGTACCGTTATAACCGGACCAATAATTACTTACTAGTTATAAAAATATAAGGGATAAAGAAAGTTAACGCTAAAAAAAACTAAGATTTCGTACGTAATAAAAGAAATAATAACGATAGAAATAATAGAAATTAAACGAATGGATTAAGGAATATTAAAGTTAAAACGAAATCCTATATTTAGGAAAGCCCGATTAATATGGGAAATTGTACGTTATTTATTATAAAAAAGTTTTCTGGTTACGATACGAAACATAATAAAAGCATATCCAGTAACGAATTATACGCATATATAAATAAAGATTCGATTTTTATATTCAAACCGAAAGCAACCTTAAGGATTAAAAATAATATAGGTATTTACGTATTATGGCCATATAAAATAATATCGACGTTATCATAACGTAAGAAAGCTGGCCGGAGGGAAAAAATTACCTTAAATAAAATCTTATATGCCATTCCGAATAGTATACTTATAAAATACAAAAGAAATAAGTTTACTAAACAGTAATAAAAACTTAACGAAAAATAATAAATAACTTATATTTTCGACGTACTTACGCTGATAAGCTCGAAAAAAAAGAAAGGATAAAAAGAAAATCGGAAAACGCTTAACTGAAATTGCCCAATAAAACGCTTAATACCAAGAACGACAGAAAAACCAAAAACGGTCGATAATAACGATAAATAAGAAATAGGCCACAGTAACAAACTAATCGGAAAAAACCGAAACCCTTAAAAAACAAATTACCAACTTAACAAATTGAATTAAGTAACATAAAAAGAAATCCTCGAACTGGAAGCTTAGCTATGGCGGCAAAAAAGGTAACTAAAGCAGTTACAGGCACAGGCCCTAAAAAAAATAAACGCCAATTATAAAAAGGCCAGAGGTTAGCAAAAGCAAAAAGAATTAGCATACCCCCCTTAAAAGAATTTTATATACGATAATAAAAAAACCAAAATTCCTCCGATCATAATTGAAATACGAATTAGGAAAAAATAATATACCGCTATAATAAATTACGTAACTAATGCGAATTATATCAAACTAAAAGTAATTAACGAATTACGTTTACCATAAAAATTTAAAACCGAACTTTACGAAATTAAAAATTTAAAAAATACTAAATTTATTTATAATAACGGATAAGTTAACCGTAAAATTAATTACCATAAAACGGATATCCAAGGACGAAAATAAACCCTTAATTTCGATATTATCTTGATACGGAATTACGATACAATTTTCGGCAGAAAATGGTTATATTAATATAATCCCTTAATTAATTAAGAAACTGGCTAGGTAAAATTCGTTTTACCTTTTATCGACAAAAACGATTTAGAAAAAAGATTTTATTATTTAATTAATAATAATAAGGGCAAATGCAGATATAAGAATACGACAAAACTTTTACCAGCTAAAAGAACATAATATATATAAAAAAACGACGAGATAGATATATACGACGCGTTATTGCCATAATTAAAGTATTACCATAATATCATAAATACGAACGGCTTTTTAAAAAATAAATCGAAATAATATTATTAAAACATACTAAATAAAATCAGAAATAATATTAAAAATTAACAAAACGATTATTTTTTATCTTATATATAACCTAAATTAATAAAAGTTATACGTGTTAAAAGAGTACCTTTAAAATAAATTACGTAAAAGATATATTAAACGTTTTAAATTACCAGTAAGGTACTTAATATTTTTCGTATTAAAAAAAATAAAAAGTTACGGTTAATAATCGATTATTAATAATTAAACGATATTACGGTTAAAAATCGTATACTTTTACCCTTAATTATTAAAATACAGGATTACCTTTACGACGCCAAATAATTTGTTATCTTAAACTGATAAATCGGGTATAATTTAATTCGTATTAAATTAAAAAACGAATAAAAAATAGCGTTTAGGACCAAATCCGGGTTATACGAATATTTAATAATACCGTTTAAGCTTACCAATATACCCGTAACGTTCAAAAAGATAATTAACCATATATTACGCGAATACCTCGATATCTTTATTATCTGCTACCGTAATAATATTTTTATTTATTTAAATTCGGAAAAGAAAATATGGAAAATACGTCTATAAGGTTCTTTAGGTCCTATAAAACGCTAATTTTCTAATTAATGCCGAAAAAAAAGAGTTCCATAAGCAAAAAATACCATACTTGAAATACGTTATTATCTCGGAATACATTAAAATGGATCCTAAATAGATAATAATAATTTAAAAATAAAAAGTACCCATTATAGTTACCGAAATCAAGGGTTTTTTAGATTCGTTAATTATTATCGGAAATTCGTTCATAATTTTAATAAAATCGTAATATTCTTCTCCAACCTAACTAAAAAAAGGTCGAATTTTAATAAATAGCCGAAATAAAGAAAGTTTTCCAAAAGATTAAAGATATAATGTTACGGTCGGGGTCCCGTAACACACCTCCAGCCTATATATGCAGCTGTACGTACCAGAATGATTGCCACAATTGCGATCATTCCGCCAATCTTTTGCCCCGGCGTAACGGTATGGTGCTA